>CM031238.1:93784000-94381500 GCA_018340775.1 Taxus wallichiana var. yunnanensis
TTTAGTTTGAGTTCCCAACACTCCATGATCCAATTTGGATCACAAATTCAACACAAAGTTCGATTCATGTTGGCTTGATCAAGAACTCTGGTCAAAATTCTCTAAATGCAAAAACAAATGACACCACTATGAAGAGTGTTGAAATACCTTTCCAACACTTCAAAAACAAAGTCAAATGGAGTATCTATGATAAAGTTATGATCCCTGAAATCTGAAATTTTAATTCTGCTCCCTCATGGTCAAATGGACATCAAGTTTAACCTAGATGTTTCAGGCCCTAAATGATAGAAGTTGAAAAATGCAGAAAAGTGACCCCAGCAATTTTTTTAGGGATCCAACTATGTGATAAAATTTGGAGAACAAGCACTCCTCACCTTAGATCAATGACATACAAAAATACCATGATATTGTTGGATGCTCCCAAGGCACCGCAGACCACCATATGTTCAATATGGAACAGAAAAGTATGATTGGTATGACATCTCATTGTGTGGATTTAGATGGGGAAATTCTTATATTTACATGCTTATTCCCAATGTGTAGGGAGAGTCAACATTCTATTGGCTACTGCACTGACATCAATAACAGGGTATATCACAAATCCTGTCCTATCATTTATATTTCCTAAGCGATCAGCTATATTTCTACAATGTCATGCTATTCTTTTGTATATATATATTTTTATCATATATGGTATGTTCATTCAAGATTATTTGAAAATGTATATTCAAGATGTATATTTTTTTGTATATATATATTTTTATCATATATTGCCATATCCATTCAAGATACCATACTCATCTCTGATAATGTATCCATTTCAACGCAGCATAGCTTTCAGACTGTTGTCTACCCGTGCATCAATTGTTTCAGCTCCTTCGTTATCTCCATTACTGGCCTGATTATGACTAGATGCATATCTGATCCCCACAAATGCTACTTGAGGTGTTTCTAAAATCCCCAAATCAACTTTAGTATTGACGATTATCCATACGGTGATTTATTTTTTTGAAAAGTCATGCACAGGTTTCCGCTCAACATCCTAGTTTTGAATCTCTGATGTTTATTGCATCGTTGTTTGAGCAGGTTCCATGGTTGTGTATCTAGTGAGTGAAGGTGCTTTGCCTTCTTTACATTGGAGTCAACCTTATCCTCTGATTCATTCCTTCTTTGTTTTTATGTTTCTATGTCCCTAAAATTTACTTGGGACAAATCTATTATGGGCAGCGTGGAGAACCATAGTCCCTATTCTGTTTGCAGAGGAGCCTTCCCATCTTATACCTACCAATGGAAACTATACAATGATGCCATTTATTGGTTCATGTACGTGTTTACAATGAAGCAAAGGAGGTCTATGAGAAAGAATTCCATTGTATATGATTTGAACATAAAACATAAACTTAAATAAAATGAAAACCTCGTACTAATGACAAAGTTGCTTCAAGAATGAGATTCACCCAAAATATTTCAGAGAGCTGGGGTTAATAAGATCTTACAAACCAACCAACACAATGTCACAATCACTTGCAAAAGTGAAGTAGAAGATGGAATGAAATAATAAACAATGAACACAACATGGCATAGAAGTCTTTCATGTTGCTAATTTGTCTTTCTCATTTTATTGGATAATTAAAATGAGGGTTTCTATTAGGGGCCACATCCTTTCAGATAAGTGCTGTAAGTGTAGTATTTTTGATAATTATGATAGGTAAACTGGATGAATGATAGAAAGGGAGAAAAGAAGGCGAAGAGGGATGGGAAGAATTGCATGTAGAAAGAAGTAGACTAGAGGGGGTGAGAAGAATTGCATGTAGATAAGAAATAGACTAACAAATTATTATTCGGACCAAAGAGGCATGCACATAGACTGTTAAACAACAACCACTAGAAACACAATCAAACACCAACTGGTGAATCAGCAGAGTTTCCTTCTATATATTACAAGAGTAGGAAATTATGTGGGAGAAACTAACTTGTAACAAACACACGCTCAACATATAACTACTTCCTAATTTTTCAATAAGCAACCTCTAAAAAATATTTAACCAACTGCTTAAAAGTAAATTCAAGCATTTGCTTTACATAAACCCAATTTGAGATGGGATTCATCCAAGCTCAATATGATAATCAAACACTTCAGATTCACTTTTCTCGTCCCTGTTGCCACAAACCTTGCAAGGACCTCGGTCTGTGCTTGATGAAGGATGGCCACATTATCTTACGGCAGACACCAACTCCAACTATTGAACATCTCCAATGACCTTAATTGCTTTTCTGTCATTCATAATTCATTGCCAGACTTAGAATCTATCTTTTGAAATCTTCCACTTTGAGCTTCTAATTGGTTTGTGTATCGTTTGTCCCCACTTTTATAGGGTACAAGAGGTAGCAACTTTTATACACGAGGTCTTTTACTCCCAAGCTTCTTGATTTTGACACCTTGACCCTAAGGATCAATGTGCTTTGGGATAACTATGTATCATGCGTGTGTGCTCACATAAGTGGTGCTTGAGGTGTGTTGATGATATGTATTTGGCAAAGTTGTAGAGGAATACATGTGTTTTATGATCACCTCTTGGTCCCTACAGACATTAGACAACTCTGTGCCACGAGCTTATCCTGGCTTGATCATGATGAATATATCTTACGATGTCCACTTTCAGCTTCTAGCTCTGTTCCTGATGAAAGCACTGGGCTCAATATGAGCACAAAATTTAATGCATCAAACCCAACTACATATTGATTTGGATTTGTGCTTGCAGCAATAATTAGGTAGTCTCGCTGTGTCTTCAACTTCCCATATGACCAATAAATTTCAAGGCGTTAATGATAGCTGTAGCCTAAGTCTCAAGGCTCGAGTTTGTGTTCATGTTCGATGAGGATAAAGTTCAGTTCAAGTTTGCCTTTGGATAAAGTTCGAAAAAAAATGCTTATATATATATATATGTTTTATCATTTTAAATTTCTATAAAAATACATAAATATGTCTGAGCGATAGAGTGGAGAGAGTTTTCCATCCTTAGCTTTCACACACACACACTTATAAAATGATGCAATTTCATGCCAAGAAATTCCCGTATAAAAATAATGGATAACTTGATAAGCCTCGAGTTCATGTTCGGTGAGGATAAAGTTAAGCAAAATTGAACTTTGTCCAATAAGTTTGGTGGACCTTGTGACATAGGCTGTAGCTATTGCATTCATGTTTGGGAGATGAAAGAGGTACTCGTAGTTGTAAGGGATCCCCCATACAACAAAAAAATATTTCCTTTGTTATTGAACTGGCAGAGAGGGTGTTTGAACTTTGGATAAGCAAATTTGCTACCCTCAAACTGAATTCATTGTTCCAACAAAAACTTGAGACACCAAGTTGGATGCCATAAATTGCTTTTATGAAAAATTCAGTGTATATATAGCTGTTGCATAATGGAAACCAAGAGGCATGGAAATGTATTCTCTTTGTAGCTGATGTGTTCACTGTGTGCCACATATTTGAAAGCATCTTCTTGTATCATTTGCATTCCAAATATTTCATGTGCATACTTCAAAGGCGGGGTAGCATAACATTTGCCACTTGCTCTATTTCTTGATGACCTCAATCTTTGAAGTTTGGCTATTGATTTAGGTCTTGGCTTCTTCTTCTCATGACATCCCGTCTTTATTTCATGTCGTACCAATTCTAAGACTGGCTACATATTCCTGATCGTCTAGTATCCACCCTCTTTGTCTTGCTTCTCCAAATTGTCACCTGCTCAGACATTTCATATTCTCCAGAATTCTTGAGGAATTTATCTTTTGAAAAACTGCCAATGTGCTGGACAATATCCTCTTGTTTGTTCTAGTGGTGAATAATGCAGTCTATATTCTCTCTGCAACTTATTATGACCGAGTCTGAATTTGAGCTTGTACATTCCTTTCCAACTCTGCCTGGATACCGATGTCAGTAAACATTTGCATATATTTAATATTTTTGTTTGATAACCAATGTTTCATGTCCCTAGTACTGAATAACCCTTCCCATCCTCAACCAAGGTCCTTCTGAGAAGTGCATCACATGCAGAAGGTGATCTGATCATGGAAATGACTAAAAAGTTAACTGAAGTCTTTTGCCTAGCTTCTTCAATTTTTTAATACACTGTTTTGGTTGGCAATCTTTATCTTGAACTCTTATCTGTGCAGCATTGTAAATGTATCTTCAGATGTAATTTTAGCTCCAGAAATTATGTCCATAATCACCTTTCATGATGTGGCATCCAAAATCCAGATGGGAAATATTTGGGGTTTGTTTTTATGCACAAATCATGAGATCCTTCATTTTTCTCTTGCCTTCACCATTTGATACCTGCTTGTCCACATGATTGTCTCCTGGACAGCCATTCAACATGGGCAAGATTGTCCATTTTTCTCTCGCCTTTGCCATTTGATGCCTGATTGTCCACATGATTGTCTTGTGGACAGCCATTCAACATGGGTAAGGGCTTAAAGAAGTATTTCCAATTGGATTGTTTAAATGGCTTGCTATGGCAATTGTTTTATATCTCCATTTGCAGACAAGCATACAATGGATTTTAATTTATTCTTTTCCTTGTTTGCTGAAGGACTTATATGTTTATAGGATATTTATTCATCAATCGTTGTCTGCTTCCTTGATTTATTGGTTTGCAGTGGCTGGGTCTGTATAGGGTGGTAATTTTATTTCTAAACTTATTGTGACTCTTATATCTGCTTTTTTAGCCTTTTTTTAATAAGGTCTATGGATGCACTTTTACATTTTGTCATCTTGGTCTTGAGATCCATACAACATTGATAGAAAAACGTGCCTTTGATTCTGTTTGTGCAGTTTTGATCAGAATCCTTTCCTTCATTCCATTGAGACATTGCAGTGCATAGCTGCCGGTTGTATTGTATTTTAACCTTCCCACATCATGCTGTTGTCAGATTTGCATTTGCATTTCACATTTTTGAGGATGCATATTGTCTTATCAATACTCGTACTAATTGTGCTGTTAATTTTTGGGCTAAAGTTATCCAGTCTAATTTTGGTCTTAACATAATTGAACTTGTTCATAATGTGCGTGCGTATTAGTTTATATAGACATAAACACACATATTGGTTTATCGCAGACATTACACTCATAGCTGAGTCTAGGATAATTTATCTAAAGTTCACTTTTTTAAATTTGGAGCCATATAAATCAAACTGTATACTAGTTTTGGCTGGTTTGTGATGTATCTAACAATATATATATATTTGAAATTGAAACCTCCATGATTAAATAATTTCTATTGTAGGTGCAAGATGCTATTCAGCGTCTACAGAACGTCATGAATCAGCGCTTAGCTATCAGTGAAAAGCTCGAGACATCTTTGCGTGATCTTGCACGGACTGGAGATGTTCAAGCTTGCAAGGCTTCTCGGAAGGCAGCTGATGCTAGTCTAAAACATACAGCGAAGGAGTTGAAATCTATTCTTGAATTCTTGCAGGCTTCATCTCAAGCATCTAATATTTTGCCCAAGGTTGGTAGATTTCCACTTTCTTGTAGAAGTTGGCTTTGGTTTCAGCATTCCACTTTTTTCATTCTCATATTTTGTTTGTGGCTTAAATGTTTAAATTGACTTTAATTAGACAAAATTCATGATATTTACAGGTAGAAGAGTTGGTTCATAAGGAGAAGGAAAAGCAGGACAAGTTACTTTTAAAACACTCTGTAGTGGTAGATAGCGTTGATAAGAAGTTGCCAAGTAAGGAGATTGACAGTCGCATAGCTTCTCATGAGCAGAAACTCGTTCTTTTAAAGCAAGAGGTAGATGAGTTGTTGCAGGCAATAGATGAGATATAACTAATTTCTGTTAGTCTCAGATTGTTCTACTAGATTGCAAAAGAAGGCTTAAAACAAGTAAACAGTTTTTTTCACTATCAGCGGGTTAATGATTGTTCTGCCTATTTTTCGATGTTATGAGAACTAGTATACGTGGGAAGAGGCTTGACTATCAAAAAGGTATGCAATCACTTCTGCGTCAGACAATGAAGAAATAAAAGCATACACCTTATATTTCATGTTATATAGTAGGAACAGTGAAAACATTAAACGAGATGGAAGCATTAAAAGTGAAGCAAAATTGGTAAATCGGCAGTTAGCTGAATTGCACCTTTGGAGAGAAACTTCGGTTGCTTGTGTGTGCTGTTAACATTATGTCTGTGTCAGAAGATCCTTGGTGGGTATGGGAGAGTATTTTTGCCTCTTTACTATTAACATTACGTCTATTTTGCAATTTTATGAAGTTTTAAGATGGTGGGTGTCGTTATTTGTAGTGTGTTATATTGAAGTGTTAGCTGTGAATTTCCTTGCAGGGGTTTATTCTAAGGAGATCTTTACAAAAAGTTGTTGTGGATTAGAGAACTCGGAATATAAATTTAGATAAATATTTTGAAAACTTTCCCTTACCTTTTGGAGTATTTAATATTTCAATAAAAATAGTGATTCTCCTGAAGAATTTAATTTGACAGAGCCAGTGACTTTAAATTTTTAATGCCAAATAAATATGGAAACTAATTGGAGAAAAATGCCAAAAGATTAATGTAAGCCATTGTATTATGCTGTTGGGTATAGCGGATTGCCAGGGTAATGCGTTTTCACCGTTCATCTTAAAATAAAGCAAGAGGTGATAGAATTCAGAAATCTTTTTATTTGGACATCAACTAAAATTATGCGTTGGGGCATGATAAGCTGGATTATAATGTTGGAAGAAATCTCCATGAATTTTATTTTTGTCCATCTTTTTACATGGATAAAAAGTTGCGGCACTTGGGGCAAAATGTAGGTATGGTTTTAGGATGAACTTGAATGTCATTGGTGAGTCTAACAGCATCTGAACAACGTGCAAGCTCTTTTTATTATCTATCAAAAGTAACGTTGGGTGAGCTGATTTAAACAGCTTCGTGGATCATGCACATCATAAGGAGTGCTGGGCATAAGGTCATACTATTCTTTTTAGTTGTAATGGCCTAACACTTCTTATTTCAATAGTTACTCTGCAATTAGATTTAATTTTGATTTAATTAAATCATTTGGTGAACCCCACTCCTCAATTGAACATGATTAATTCCTTCTTTGTTGCCAGCTTTGATACCCTAGAATCTTGTCACCACGAGTGTCTCCATCCCTGCCTTTTTGCAGGCCAACCTTGAATGTCAAACTAAAATCCAATCTTTTCTGTCCAACACTTATATTCATCCTCATACTTCTCCAGAATAAGCTAGCCATAATTTAACTCGACATGATTGAGGGGTTCTAGAAGGCTGCATTGATTTTTTCCAATTAATAAATACAATTTTTGAAGTTTGAAGTTCATTGCTACAAATATATCACTTCGACGGAATTCTCAAGTTCTTTTCTGCAAAGAACAAACCTTTGGTTGTCAAATTATACTTGAATCAAAAGTTGTTGACAGAAATAGGCACAAGACATAAATTTATACCATAGTTATTTACAATTTGTTTTATAAATTATTGATAGACATAAACACACAATCATATGAAGTTGTAGGTTGATTTGTGGCAGATTAATAATGGGTTCATAAGTTTATTTTGGGTAATCTAGAGGGATCAATGAATATCCAACAATCCGGAGTTGAAAAGAGCAAAAGCTCTAACATAAGGTGAACATCATTGGTCAACCTCATTTGAGGCGACATACATTGAACCCTCAATACATGCTGCGGGTAAATCACAAGATTTAAACCTACGATTTGAGCCATCTAAAGTGGTGATTGAGGCCGAGTGATTCAACCTACTTAATTTGTTCACAAGCTAGTCAACGCTAAGTGTTTACACCCTAAGAATTATATACAAATATTAGCAATATAGGATGTATGGGTTTGTAACATGGGTTTGAATTAATGAATTTACGATTTTTCTTGCATAATCAAAACAATATTTTAATATTTTTAACAATGGTAAATGATAACTCTAAAACAAAAGAAAGATGATAATATAGCTGTACAAAATGGAACATAGAAAATCTGAATGTGTAGAATAGGTGAATAAGTAGATATGAGCTTGAAGATGTGTTGTTTTTGATATTGTAGCTGGAAACTATTTATATCTGGCTTGTACACTCCTATGTTTATTTTGTAGAGTTTTGCCCTCTTTTGTATAGTCTTGGATTTATTTGTAGTGAGGTTTTGTAGATTTCTTTGCTCTTCACTTGTCTGGAACTTTTTCATTGTTGTATGTTGTTTTAACTCACACAACTTCGACACAACTTGTACTGACATGCAACAATTGGAAACTCTTGATACTTGCAATACCCTTCATCAAAGCATTGGATAATGAAAGAGAGAAATTAGTTTATGGGTGAGACTGGACTACCTTTAGCGGTCAACTCTTGTTGAACCAAACAAAGTGCCGCATTACATACCTCCATGCAAGATTAAGCTTCTCGTAGTTCACCAAGTGTTTTGTGCAAGTGTGAATGTAATCTAAGCTAACTCCTATGTGTGCCCTCATGTCTCTTGACACGAGATAATGAGCTAACTATAAAGTAGAGGATGTATCTAATGTGGCGAGTTTGATGTGTGCTTTAGTTGTTGGACTAAAAGCGTGTCTTGAGGACCTTCAATAACGTTTGTAGTGACTTTGCTCTTGCTAAAATATAGTTCTAAGACTTGCATGCTTGAAAATGGAGGAAATTAGACTCTTTGATTTGATTGAGTTTTTTAAGGTTGATATAGCGGGCGTTCTAAATAATGTATAACAACTTTAAAAAGATACAGAGATCTTCGAGAGCTTTTGTATTGATATTTGCAATATGAGCTTATGAAAGTGCTAGGTGAGATCTCAAATACGATATTGATTTGTTTATATAGGGTTATATCACATTAAAGTTGATACATACAAAGATATTCACATTGAAAAGTTGTAAGATAATAGGGGCATGATTGTATAGGTTAGCTAGGTCCATAGTACATTATGGCCCAAACTATACAATTTTGCCTAGAGATGTAGTGATGTAAAATTAGAAGTTCGAGAATGATTTCTTAGGGTTTAATGATTGCTTTGCTTGATTGGTATTTGTTGGATGAATGATAGAGTAAATTGTAGAGATGAGCAAGTCAAGAGAAAATATGTGGTGATCGAGTATAGAATGTGAGCATTTGTCTTAGCAAATGAACATAGCCAAACTTGTGATTGCTAAAGGATAAGTTACTGAATTTGAGCGTCTACATTTGCCCCCTTAAAATGTGTAATTGATAATTGCATGCTTAAAGTAAAATAGTACTTATGTGTTAACACAAGTTTGAAAATTATGAAGCTTAGCAATCACTAATAATTTTATCCCATACAAATTGATGTGAATTATATTTTACAAACGATATAGAGTGTGCACACACTTTGTTTTCGCTCAATAATTGTCTTCCAATGTGTTGGTGCTTGACATGCTTCATGTTGAAACGTGCAAGATAGAGTTTAGATAGTGTCTATAATAGAAGTCTATTTAAAATGTAAATAAATGCTTATAACTTTGATAAAATTGAACTTGCATATAAAATAAAAGAGATGCAAAACATGGACGGAATACACTTGCTTGTTTTGTAGAGGGAGGAGCTTTCGTTCTTGCCGTACTTTGGAGTTGCTGAAGTGCGAAGAATTGGTGGTGACTAGTTCCCAATTGTGCCTAAAAAGAAACTAGAGTGTTGAGTGTATGCAACCTAACACCTAATAATAGTGAGAGGTATTGAAGCACCCAAGAAGAGACAAAATTGTGTATCAAAATTGTTAGTAATCTTTATATCTTCCGTTATACACGGAGAAGGAGAGAAATGACATCCTACGAAAAATTTACCCGATTGGATACATTTCATAGCCTCATGGGGCACAATGGTGGAAATGGATCTCGACTCAATTTTGTTAATAAACCACAGCTTGAAAAGAAATGCATGTACCATACCCCCATTATGTGTTGTACAATTGAGATTGAGTATATACAATATGAGATAATGCTAAGGAGAAGAAGGCCCATGCCCCCAAGCCCCATTCTTGTAATTGTATTTGAGTAGTGTAATGGAGAAGGAATGAAGTACTCATGCTCCCGTACAATGCTCTAAATAATGTCATTTGTGTGTAAATTTATACCAAAAGTCTATAAATTGTTGCAAGAATATGAAATCATTGGAAATTTCTAAGAATCTACTCTTAGGTAAGGGATGTCTAGTAGAGTCTAAAGACCATATTGCAGTCTAGACTTGAAGTGTACGATTTTGACCAATGTGGATTTCTTCCACTTTTCTCGTATCTGTAAATGTTTAAGGTATATACTTTGTAAAGACTTGTTCCTCTGTCATGTCTTTTTCTCGTGTTGGTTGTAGCTGAAAAATATATCTTGACAATTGCCCCCTTTTTTGAGGTGCATGTGATAAAGCATTTGAGCGCACAACTAAAAAAAGATGTGTACCCATGTCAAATAAGTGAGATAATCTGCATTGGATCACATAAAAGTCTATATTGATGGCCACAATTGGGAACTTGTTCCTACAAAAGAGGTTGCTCATGGTGGAGACTGATGCATAAAGAAAGCAACATGCAACACACAATGAGTAAGAGTAGTAATGGTACATGTGTAGGATAAGGTAAGCACAAAGGCCTAACTATAGTCAATCTAGTCAACATAAGCAAAGAGTGATAATGCATGTATAGGGAAGAGAGTTAATCAAGTTAATATAAGTGATGACATAAAAATAGTCACATGAAGGCATAAAGCCGCAAACATGGGGCATCCACAGTGTCATAAGACACTCACATAGAAGAGACTAAGGTAACATATAAAAAAACAAGTGTATACATGCAAGATAGGCATTGAACGATAAACATGTGACACCCATAATGTCACAAGACAAATAAGGCACTTAGGCCACATACAATAAGCAACCAAGTAGGCAACATAAGCAAGTAAAAAAGCAATGTAACAAACAAGTATAACAAATAATAGTGAAATAACATGCATAACAAGATAGTTAACCAAGTTAGCAAAAGCGATAACGTATAAAATAGTCACATGAAGACATAAAGTCGCAAACATAGGACAACCACGGTGTGACAAAACAAGCGCATAAAACATACTAAAACCACATACAAAAAAACAAATTTATACACCCAAAATAGACAAAGAGCCACAAACATGGAGCCCCCAAGTTGTCATATGAAAAGCAAGGCACTCACGCCACACACAATAAACAATTAAGTAGGCAACATAAACATGTTAAAAAACAATGTAACAAGGAAGTGTAACAAACAATAGTGAACTAACATGTAGAACAAGATAGGTTAGTGCCGCATGAGACACATGTGTTAGTCCTATCACTTAAAAAAACATATACACAATAAATGTAATCAAACACAATAAGGAAATCTAATCAAGCGTAATAAGGAAATGTAAAGTAACTTAGATGAAACAAATATTAGTGTCATTGGGAAGGAATGAAATTGACACGTGTCATTGTGTATCAATCTATGTGTGTCCTACATCAAATGCAATATACCTCGTGAATGTATGTGTATAAATAGAATATACACAAATATGCTATCCATCAATTCAACACGAAAAACAACATATGTAAAGGAAACTAACAAGCCAATGAAATCATGATCTTGTATTTTTGCAATATGTGAATGTTTTTGTATTATGTGATCATTTGAATGTTTTTGTAGCATTTGATATAACTATGTACAGGGAGGTGGGGTAGCTTAAGAACTACTTGATGATGATGAGGAGGGACCCATAATGTGGAGGTGTCTTAAGGATGAAATATGGCGTAGTAGAATAAGGATAATCTTGTATAAGATGTGTATGAGCCTTAGTATACAATGTATATATTGAGGTGGAACGATAAGAGATATAGGAATATTGTCATGATTGGAAGTATCACCTTCCCTAAAGTACATGTGAGCATACATAGCGTGAGGAAACCTATTCTTAGGAAAGAAGAAAGGGATATCCTCATATTCCCCCAAGTATTGGAGAAGGGATTATTTATTAGTGTACATTAGGTACCCATAGATAGAGTAATATGATGAAATCACTTGATGAAGAGCCATTAGAAGAAACTTCAATAGAAGTATGTTAATAAAACCAACAAGAGCAATACGAGCTATCCTATATAAATGTCAAGATGGTAAGATCCCAACCAATATTAGTGGGAAAGGACTTGAATTTAGAATGATCTATCCAAAGTAAGTTCTAGGGCCATAATAGATAAGTGAGAATCATCACAATGAAGGGGAGGAACAATCACCTCTCGTAAAAGCTCACTCAATATATCAATTTGCTCATCATGACCGACATCAATATCAAATTCATCTTGTTTGTTAGAATCAATACTATATGTGAAGTTCATCTTCGCATTGCCCCCATCAAGGGTGCTTGTGTACACTCTAATTGCCTTGTAGCCATGTGTAGTGTCTCTTGTTCAAGCTTTTATTGCTCACATTGTTTCCTTTGCAACATTTCTTATGCAATTTTCATGTGCAATGCATATTGTTTTCTTTTCTTGTTGCACAATAACATGGTGTAAGCTTTGCACCGAGAGCAATTCTTCCGAAGGAGATTCTTTCTTAACCTCTTTAAGTAGATGGCGCTTGTATTAAATATGAAGATGTACCATTTAGTATCACATTATGCTTGTTCGGTATAGTTATTGTAGATTTAGGTAACCATTTAGATTTAAGGACTTGAGATTATTGCATAAGAGATCTATTAGAATATCATGTATTAAAGGAAACAAAACCCTTACACTCAAGTTATTGGATTGTTCGTTGTAAAGCATAACAATCATTGCCATAATATCCGTTAATTCTATGATAATTACAAAATGGTTTGACTTGGAATTTTTAAAGCTTATAGAGGGGATACTAATGATTAGGTGGCAAAGTGATTAATCACTTATGGAGTAGCTAATATAGAATATCATATTATCTAGCACTCTTGTCAAATCAAAGAGGCACTTTCTTATGTGGTTGACTTAGTATTTGAGATTGATTTTTTAGAACATACGAATTGTTGCTTCTATGTAGTTGTGTTACTTCACTTGAATGAGCATATGTATCGTTTATATCTTTTGTATCACATTGCTTTCCTTTAGCCTCATATGTAGAGTGATCATAATGCATAGAGACATAATTAACATGGGCGCGTTGGTGATTCTTTTGGTGTGCTATCTCATTTCTAAGTGATTTGATCTTGGTACTCATAGCTTGAATTTGCGCTTGAAAATCATTTTGCAGCACTTGAATAGACTTTTGGATAGCCTTAAAAATATGCCACTATTATGACTGTTTGTGGATGTAGGATCTATAGTAACATGTTCCATTTATTTAATAGGCATACTAGCATTTTTCACATTATCATTTACAAGAGGCACGAAAGAGACACAAATAAGAATGCCATTGGTGCATTCATGAGTGACATTAATAGAAATATCATTATTATTTGGAATAACAAGCTTAACATGTGCGTCATCATATATAGGAATAGGAGAACACTAATCATCATTGTTCGTGTCCATGTCACTATTATAAAAACAAGAAATACCATCAATTAATGTATTAAGTGGATGAAAAATCCAATCATGGGAAACATCATCATCATCAGAAAATGAATCACTTGCACACTCAATAGATCCTATCTCACTAGTATTTGTTACATTATTAGAATTAGACAACTTTTAAAGATGATAAGTGAGGGAGGGGCTATTATTTCAATCACTAGTCCAATAAACCAAATCACGAGTCTCAAATTGAGAACTAACACAATTAGAACATAGCTCAAGTGAATTAGATAAGCTATTCTCGACTATATGTTCACAAGCAAATGAGGTTTCTAAGACAAAAAGGTATGAGACACTTCTAACTTGGGTGGGGAATCATGATAGAATGATACTAAGGAGATCGCGAGTACAAGGGTGAGTGACATTTACAACATTAATTATATCATTTGTTATTGCATTAATTGTATCATTTACTTTTTCAAAATAAGATAAAGTCTCATTACCAATATTTGTCTCATTATCATGTAAAAGAGGAAAGGAATTATGATCATGTCTAATATCATTAGAATTATTCCTAGGATCATCATCACAATTGTAACCATCATTATAATGCATATCATGTGTATGCTTAATACAAGGTACAACCGCTAAATCACAAGTAGGGGACGCCTTTGAGGGAAGATGGGTTAGGTAGTTTGGAAACAATTGCATGAGGAATAACGTGTGTGAATTGGGGCCCAGATTAGGATGCACCCGCACTCAATCACAAAGCTTAATAAGATCATCTTGGAGTGAGGGGTGTATTTAGATGAACTCATAGAAAGAGATTATAATCGCAAGAGCATGACCATGATAACACAAAAGGTAGCCAATGGCTAGAAGAAGGATCTCACACCACATAAGATGTAGGCCAAAAAGTGTATTTTTATTATTGTCAAATTGCTAAAATGACCATTTATAAAAATATAAGTTGAATTTAATGAAATAAAAAGAGTTATTTTATAATCTAAATACAAGGAACAAAAACCTCCAAGGACTTTATAAATAAATGTATTTTTTTGTTATGCCCCTTATTACTAAAAATAACAATTTTTGAATTCCTAAAATCGTACTAAAAATTATGCTAAAAAAAGAGATTTTGCTTAATTTAACAAAATAAAGAAAAATTCCAAGGGATTCAAAAATATATATTTTATGCTTGAGAGATGTGAAAAAGGTGTTTTAACTAAGCAAAACCCTAGAAGGAGGCCCAAAGGGAGGGACTAAACATGAAACCCTAGGGAAAAATGTGAAATCCAAATTTAGGGCATGTAATGGATGGGAATCAAAATTAAATTTGAATATACAAAGTGGATATGAAACCCTAGGGCAAGTATGGTTTGAAACAAGACACAAGATTGAATTATAAGTTGGGTTAACCAAATGTTTACACCCTAAGAATTATATGCAAGTATACACAATATATGATGTAATGGGTTGAATAGGGGTTAATATGAATTAATTAATTTAATATTAGTAATTGATTAACCATGCATAGTTTGAGTAGCATTAATACCCGTGACAATGATAAATGGTACAATGATAGCTCAAAACACAAGAGGAGATTGAGAATTAGTTGTATAGAATGTAATAAAGGAGATTTGTATATGCGGACTAGGTGAATAAGCAAATATGAACATGAAGACACTTCATTTCTAGTATTGTACCTAGAAACTATATCTCGACTAAGACTCAGTGCGGTCCTACCTTTTTGGTTATGCCCTCTTTTATAAGGTCTTAGACCTGCTTGCAATGAGGATTTGTAACTTTATGTGCCCTTCACTTATCCGGAAATATTTGTCACTATATGTCACTCTAGCTCGCACAATCTCAACACAACTTGTAATGACATGTAACAAGTAAAAACCTAGATACTTGCAATACCCTTCATCAAAGCATTAAATAAAAAGGAGAAATTAGTGTGTGGGTGAGGATGAAAACCCTTGGTGGTCAACCCTTTTGAACCAATACAACGTTGCATTACATTCCCGTGAGTTGGTTCAAGCCTCATGTAGTTCTTTTAGTGCATTGTAGATAAGTGTGAATGTGATCTAAACCAACCCCTTATGTGTACCCTCGTGTCTCTTGACACAAAAATAACTGGCTCACTATAGAGTAAAAAATGTACCCAACACGATAGTCATGTGATGTGGTGTGCTTTAGTTATTAGACTAAACCCTTTTATCCCTTAAGGAACTTTGACAATGCTTAGAGTGACTTTGCTCTTGCTACAACATGTCTAATACCTTTGCATGCTTGGAAATAGTAGAAACTAGACTCTTTGACCTATTTGAGTGCTTCAAACTTGATGTAGTGGGTGCTCTAAATGATGTGCAAAGGTTTTAAGAAGATTTATGAGATCCTTGAGTGTTTTTGTGTTGATATTTGTAAATAAAACTTATAAAATTTCTAGGTAAGTTCTTAAGTGATATTGACTTGTTTATATGGGTTTCTAACTGTAAATGTCTTAATAAGGCTGACCCTAGGAAGATGAAATGACACATACAAGACAATAAAATTGAGAAAAAATTTGCAAGATAATAAGAGAGGGCAAGACCGTAAAGGTCAATCAAGATTATAGTCCACAATGGCCCAAACTGTACGGTTTTTCCCAAATATGTAGTGACATAAAATCAAAATTTTGGGAGTGATAATTGGGGTTGCATTAATATTTTTCTTAATTAATATTTCCCAGATGGATGACATAGATAAGTGTATAGATGAGAAAATCAAGAGAGAAGGATGTGCTGACTGAGCTTATAATGCGAGCATTGATATTAGCAAAGGAACATAACCAAACTTATCATTGCCAAATGATAAGTTACCAAATTTAAGTATCTACACTAAGTAGAAGAGATTAGTAACCAAGTATTTCTTTCAGTTTATATCACACTTCATTGCACATATTATGTCAGGTTGTGATACCCATTACAACAATAGATTATGCAAGGATGTGGATAGAAAACTCTAGGAAAAGTCAGTTTGGCAATGGAAGATGTAGAAATGAAAATAATTGAACCCTAAATTTAGAAACAAAGAACTAATCTTTTCAATTTTGGAGGGATGTAGAAATGAAAACATTAGAAGGATATAGATGTTGAAAATAAATCATATAAATGGTTAAAGAATTTTAGGGCTACAAAAATATATTAAAAACTAATATATAATGCAATAACAAATCTTGTGTGCAACAAATTAGAGAATCTTGTGTAATGTTATGGTAGATGTAGTAGAGGTAAAGTTTAGTAATGAATTTGAGTTCATTGAGCTTGCATAAAGTGATAGATATTTAACCTACCTTGCTAGGAAGGTGTGTGATGAAAATATATAAAAACTAATTTATAATGCAATAACAAATCCCTTGTGTAGTGAATTAGAGAGTCTTGTGCAATGTTATACTAGATACAATGGAGGTAAATGTTCTATTGAATTTGAATTCATTGATCTTGCATTGATAGATCAATATCCCACCTTTTTAGGAAGGTGTGCTACGAAAATAATGATCATTGTGGATATGCATTCTAGAAAGCATCACTACTAGCAATAGCCCATTGTAGAGGGTATACTAAGAGATAAATAAGTAAACATATTTAAATACAATTGTGGAAATGACAAACCAGAACAAGAAAACCCATAAATGCATAAATGAAGGCAACCCAATTCTAAAACCTTCATTAAATATGAGCATGATTACAACAATCATGCGAAGAGGCCATGGAGCATATAATTATACAATGTAAAGTAGCTCACACCTTCCTTTGCTCTTTCCTTGCATATTTATCTTCAATAAAGATCCTTCATCTTCCATGATTTTCTTCATCACCCTCATGTCTCTTCACATTTCCCATACGAGATAATCTAAATATACATTTAATTTTGCCCCTACTAACACTTTCTTTTACTTAAATAGGTGTCTCGCCTCTTGACACACAACTAATACATCCAATACAAGCCTATATGTGATTCTAACAACTTTTGTTACTCTTATGCTCAATCTACCTCCTACTTTTCCGCCACTATCCTCATCCGCTTCCCGGTCACCTCTATCTCTTTCCTAGTTCCATAATCAAGGTCAAAAATCCTTGCACACCCTCTTGATCAATTCTAATCTACTAATGTACATACAAGGGAATAGGGAATACACATGGTAACAATCATGGTGTATGCAAAACAATGGGAAAGGCTATCCAAAAGTGTTATTCACAAAACATGACATGATGCAATAGAAACTAGTCAAAACACGTAGTAACATGGAAAAAGACACAACAAGTAGTTGGTTGAATACATGGGACACCACTCAAGACGTTGCAAGACAATAAATTCCTTCATGGCTATAAAAGAAAAGATAAGAAATCAAGCATGTGACATAACCCAAAAACAATGACAATCAAGACACAAACAAAGACAAAATACAAGAAATTAGATAATCATGGTTGGAAGTAGGCCTACAAGACAACTGATATACATGAAGCAGCCATTAACATATTAGAAAAAATGATACTATGTCACAATGCATGCAACTCGTAAGTAGGAATGGATTTAGTATAAATTGCAATACTAGAACTTGGATATAGAGAAATATGAAAGGTAGATGCCCCCCGGATCCTCGGTGGGACTAGTAGAGACCAATACCAAACATCATACATCGCGTGATATCCTGTAAGTATCCTTCATTCACCTCAAGAGTACCATGTGAATGCACATCTATGTATGGAAAAATTATAGAGAATACCATGAATCAATGTAACATGGTAAACAATGTGAAACATAGAATAGTATAAGCACACACAAATACATTGAATCAAGATCCAGTGCTAATGTTTTTAAAATTTCTTACAATTATTGGACTGAAATGATATGGCTAGGAGAGGGGAGAAAATATGGCCACAATATACATTTGCAAGGTGAGGTCCATGTAAGTAAGTGCACCCTCAACAATCGTGTTTGGACCAAGAAAAAGAGTGTGTCATCGGGTAGCGAGGGGGGAATTAATATGCCCCAAAGTGTGAATGCCACAATGATCTATCAAAAGAGGATAGGGGTAGGGGCCCACTATCTTCTAGGGTGATGGAGGTATGCATGCGATAATGATCAAAGACTCCATGGTCTTGGGGGAGTACATGTGGAGAGAGAGATCATGAAATGGGTTTATATCTGCCATGGGTTGTGTGTGTTGTAGGTGGAGACCTATGCCTATGATGTGGACTATGAGACCAATGTATCTCATTGTGAGCAAGAAGAAAAAGCCACATGTGGAGGAGATCTAAGTGTATTTGTAAAAGTAGTATTGGGAGTAGTGCGATCACTAGATTCTAAGGAGGTATGAGCCAAAGCCATGGGGCCATCATGAGAATATATACAAGTAGCGCACTAGTGATATAATTAGTTGATGGCGTTTCATCTATTTTCCATTCGACATACCTCATGATTAATTGTGAAATCGATAAGTCTCTTATTCAAACTCTTGCACTTAGGGTTTCATTTCTAGCTACCTTATTTCTTAGGTCGATATAAACTTCATTGCTTATTATTACGTTGTGACTATGTAATTAGGGTTTTACAAAATTCTCTATATTTTGTTAAATCATTTTCTGAACCCATATCATTTGAACACTCTTGGGTATTCATTTCATCACTTATTTCATCCTCTCATCATGGATATATCCATTCATGATTTCTTGCTAGCCAATCCTGATTGTTGAGCTAAAATCATTACTCTCTTGCTAATACTCGCATTCCTTCTACTACTCATGCAAACATAGTATATGAGATATTTGTAGATGTGTTTTCTCAACAATGTCTAATATAGCTATCAATATTTCTGTTTATGACAATGATCCTCCCTTATATATATGCATATGCATCAATAACATGGGTATCAAGTGCACTTTAGTTGATAATGGATCTGAGCTCAATCTTTGTACTTTATCATTCATTCGAAAATAGGCCTTTCCTTAGCTAATATTAACCCAACATCTATTTCTCTTCGGGCATATGATTCTACTATGCGTCCATGCATAAGCACTATTACTTTACCTATCATGGTTGGGCCAAAAACAATTCTTACAATATTCTTTGTTATTGATATCCCAATTCAATATAATTGCTTACTTGGTAGGCCATGGCTTCACAAAATGCAAGCAATGCCTTCTACAATTCATTGGTGCATTAAATTATTACATGAGGGATTTGAATATATAGTTTCCATTGATAGTAACCCATTCCAATATTGCCACCTAGATCCAACCACTGCATTACCTATTCTGACTTCTGCTACTATGCATCCTGCTGTTGATCCACGACCCACAAACTATTTGGACAAGTTTCTTCCACTCGAAGGAACCGTTTGTGCATTAGACATTGTCCCATCCGCTTTAGCCTCATCCCATCCTTCTACCAATGCTATGGTATTGTATCGGGGGTCTATTCATATATTGAACGTCATACCACCTCCCTCATCCTCTCATAAGAAACCTGCATCTGCGCTTTTGCCTTTCACATGCACTCTTTTCATGAATAATACTTACTGGCCACACACTCCATTTGATCCCACTTTCTCTTACACTATTTGCACACATGATGGCTTGGCTCAGATAGGATTCATGTTGATGATCTCAACCCTCCACCACATGCTCCTCATCTCTATCATGGATATGTTTGTATTATTGATACTTATGGTCTTCGTGTTTCCCATCTATCTGTCTTTATTGCACACATTTCTCACACTTTTCTACTTTCTCTTGGGAAGTCTTGGCTTGACTACATTGGTGGCACTCTAGATCCTAATCATATTGATATCACATTTCCTATGCCCTTTAGTCATCTATTTGTAATGATTCATTTCTCGGCTATTCACAAAATCTCACTTGTTGGTATGCACATGGATGTCCACCACCACCTTTCACTGATGAATAATATGCAATGGACATGTACAATTTATGTTGTAATGGCTCCTTATATGATCAACCACATACTATTGCTTACCAGGTCTCGATGCATCTCCATTCGATTTTGACCATGATAATGATGATCTCTTAGACAAAATTACTTGATTCTTCTACACATTATACACTTGGGGGCATCATACTTACCCTCCCCCTTCTCACATTTTTAGGTGTCTCACATTTCTATTATTACGCTTTTTGCTTCACAATTAGTCTCCTTCATCCTTCATACACACGTTGATACACATAATTTGTATCATCATTATGTTATGACACACTCTTGTGCTATGGTTCACACTTTACTCTTGAGGGCATACTACATACATGAACCTCACACACGCACATTTCTTGTTAGGTGTCTCACATTTATACTATTACGCTTTGTGCTTCACAACTAGTCTTCTTCATCCTTCATACAAATGTTGATACACACAATTTGTATCGTCATTACACTATGATGCACTCTTTTGTTATGGTTCACACTTTATTGTTGAGATAATACTACATACATGAACCTCACACACGACACATTTCTACATTCGACGCATTCACGACATGTCTTTCTAGCATCACATTCTCAAATGAAAAACTTCCCTATGATGCACTTTAGTTCCACGGTTTATACTCGATCGATGAGGGTCTAATTTCTAAATGAACCTAACCACACTCACATACACTCTTTACACTATATGATTCATTGATCTAGCTATCTAGTGCACATTTCAAACCATTTTCCGATGACACACTCTTGTTCTATGGCTCATTATTGACCACCGAGGTGTCTTTTATAAATGAACCTCATCTCATACATATTCATCCACATACGCTCGAGGGGTGATATGCTCCTATCACACTCACATTGCATATCATTCCATCTCACTCATTCACAACATACTACATATATTGGTTACACATTGTTCTTGTTTGCTTATACTCACATGTTACACTTTGCTTACTATGTTAGACAAATACATCGCATGTCATTATATTTTCTATATACACATGCACATTCACTTGTTCTCTAGTTGTGGATGTAGAATTTCTACATATCTTTACACACAACATGGATGCTTGCACTGCACCTCTTACCAGTCCCGCCGAGGCTCTTGGGGCATCTACTTTCATATACATGACATGTGCTATTGTTTCATTTTATACTACTTCATCTTCTTACTAGCACACTACTATATCGGACCATACATGATTTGACATAATTTTTATCTTTCTAACATGCTAATGGGTGCTTCATGTGCAACATTTTCTTTATAGGAACTATTTTCCACCATGGTTGTCTGATACTTTGCTTGTCATTGTTTTCCATTGTGCAATTGTTTGCGGGCTTTTCCCTGTCTTCTTTGTTCATTTCTTGTATGCTTTTTGTCGCTTCGGTCCTGATTGTCTTGCGACATTGTGAGTGATGTCCCATGTTTGAAACCTATTTTTCATGGTCTACATTGTCTTCTTGCTTGCTAGATTACACATTATCTTCTATATGTGTATTTTTCTTGATTGCACTAACACATGTCCCAACCACTTTGTTTGTATGTTCCTTGGTTTCTACTATGCAAATTTCCTCCCACTTTAGGGTATTAGTTTTAGATCAGCATCTGGTCCTATCCTTTGGGAAACATCCTCATGGAGATGTCACATGCACCCCAAATGAGGGGGACATACATTGGGTGAATCAGTCACCCCATTCAATAATACACAGACATTACTGCTTAGACTCTGCACAATATAGGAACAAAGAAATATATAGTTACGAAACGACCCAAATTTTGACTTGGGTCATAAGCACAACACAAATGCCAGAGCCTAGATACGTACATGAGTTTCTCGGAACTCCCGACCTTTCTGAGGTGCCAACGACTAGGGGTAGTTAAAATTATTTTCTTAGATTGTCACGCTTTTAGTAGTTTACACAATGGTTTGCACAAAATAAGCACAATCCTCCAGCAATCAAAATGCATTCTATCTCATTTTTCTATTTATGTTGGATCAAAATGGATCGAACTAGAACAAATCATGATCACACCATCTATAATGGTGTATAAATCATCGGAGAAGCAATTAGGGATGGAGAATAACACTAGACATTTCTCCCCAACACTTCTTCTTTCGTGGTGTGAGATCACCCCAAAAACTCGCACTCGCCGTGAGATCACCAAAAAAAATGTTCTTGCTGTGAGATCACCCAAAAAATTCACTCTTCTACAACATTTTAGGACACTTTGTATCCTTTTCACTCATCACGGATCAGGTGCACATGTTTGTTTTACTTATTTTTCACATTTTTTACATACTTGGAAAGAAATTTTCACATATACATGACTTTGACAACTCTTTTACTCTTATTTTTACAAGTACATCCTTATGAGAAGAAAAAGTCACATCATCGAACACATCAAGTGACAATGAAAACAGGTACAATGTGACACAACACATATACTTCACCCCTAGGGTTACTTCCTATTTTTTAGCTTCGATGCTTCATTTTTATCACTCCACACTTTTTCTTGTCTCCTCGAACATTTTTGCCATCGATCTACATAGTTATCAGGTACACATATCTTATCTAATTTATGTTATCAAGTATTCACTCAACAACATAAAGTGGGGGAAAATGTAAACACTAAATCATGCACTTTGGGTACATTTCTAGGTCTTAATCACATACCACTATTCATATGATTCCTAAGCGATAAAAGTAGAAATTGACATCTGTCTTTGGCATTTTTACTTTCTTTCTTACTTTCTCTATGGTCTTGTACACCCCACTCGCCCAATATGACCTTCAATGCTTCATCTTTCTTAGATATGGACACCAATGCCTATCTAGGACGCCACCGCCTGTGCGCCCTCATCTCCTCTGGGGTGCCCCGACCTCTTTGTATCTTACTCAACCCTTTTGGGCCTCTTTTATATTTTGGGAATCTTTTTTTCTTGGTGGTCAAAATTTTAGATGTTAATTACAAAATTCAAACAAGGAAATCATATAAATACAAAGCTATGTGACCATAATAAAGGACCAAGCTCTAAGCATATACTATCATCACTTAAGGTTGCATCCAAAGGCATTCTCAGAGCATCAAAGCATCCATCTAGTTTCATTCAAGGGACACGGAATTCTTATTCTTCATACACACATAGGAGGGAAAGTTCATTTTTCCACACACATCTATTTACATTGCTACATCTAGCTATTTCTCGTTATTTGGTGCATCTTACACAAGAGCTTCCTAGGGAAAAATTCTACATAGACGCACACAAAGCTACATGGAGTCTCGATGTAGTGCAACACTAGATTGTAAGTTCACTATGTCGGGTGACTGTCATGTGGTCAATTTGAATTCCCATTTACATCTTTTTATTTTTAGAATTTGATGTGTTTTGGGGTTATGCAGAGGCCTTTTGTTTTCCTAGTTACTTAGAAAATTCGGTGATCTTCTAGCAAAATAGAGGCGATCAACAATGAAGATTAGTGAACAACTTGTGACACAGAAAAAATTAGTTTCTTATGTTTTTCGCAGTCATGGATGTCCAGAAGCAGTATCTAGCGCACATGCGCCCCTAACCTTGTCCAAGCACCCTAGTCCAACCTATTCCAAAAGTTCCACATTTTTTTGGATTTGGTTGTGACAATATTCCCTTCTGTTTCATCTATTTTCTAGTTTGACATACCTTGGGATTCCTTGTGAAATCAACTAAGTCTCTTATTCCCTCTCTTGCACATAGGGTTTCATTTTTATCTAGCTTATTGCTTAGGTCGTATCTATACTTTATTGCTTATTATGACATTGTGACTATGCAATTAGGGTTTTATAAAATTCTCTATATTTTGTTAAATCAAGGAGACAATAATGAAGGATTATGCGAGGGGATGCCTCAAATAGTGATAATGTGATGCTTATCAATAAACTTAAAGCATAAGCGAACCATGGATGATATGGATTTGAAATCCCTAAGCCAAGGGATTCTTAAGAGCATGTCACAATACATAACAGTAGGTACAACAATGACATACATAGAGACAATGTGAGGCCCAACAAAGTGATAGGAATAATGACATGTCCATGTGAAGTGGGTGACCTATGAGTCATCCGAGATATGCACAATTGACACCTTGCAATAAATATATTGAAAATGGATTACTATTGCAAGTAGGATGCATCATAACATTGTTAATAACATGATGACCAATAGAAACTTAAATATGTAATCTATGTGATAAAAAAGAGGCATAAAAATTAGCATCAGTAAAAAATGATAGGTGGAGGGAGATCAATAGTACCAACAAGAAATCCAAGAGGATGATTTGAAGATGAAGGAGGAGGAACAACATGATAAACATGATTCAAAGAGGATTCAGGAGCTGATTTTTCATGCTTAGGTAGTGGATCATTGAATATTTTAAGTTTTCCATTGTCATTAACAACTGTAGAAATGAAAAGAGTAGATTCAGGTAACTCAATATCATGGTTGTCAATCATATCTTAGATTAAATGTCCAAGTTTGAAACAATTTTCAGTAGAATGTTCATTGCATCTATGATAATCGCAATATGCATGTTCATAAACTTTCTTACCATGAGGCCTATTAGGATCTAGCTCAAGAGGAGTTGGAAGAGAAATTATATTGTTTTCTAGGAGTTGAGGAAACAACATATGTGGTGGATATGACAATCTAGTAAAGATGTGGTGTGTAGGTTGTATTTGGAGCTTTGTAGGTTGAGATATAAAATTGACAATAGGCTTAGATTCAATAGGCTTTCCCTTAAAGATAGATTGTCTTGGGAACTTGTTTATAAATTGATCAGAAATATTAGCACCATATTTAAGTTTTCCCAAAGAAATTAGCTTGAATTCATGATTTTTCAAAGTATGACATAAATGATCAAAAGAGTGAAAAGAGTCAAAGAGCACACATTATTGCAAAGGAGGTAATAGGTTATATGATTCACATCTTCCTAGTGTTGCTATGATCACTTCGAGCTTATCCTTCGGCATATACTCATGGCACTGCATTAGTTAAGCCACTTATGCATAGTGGTCACCTTCTTTCTAGCTAGATGCTATATGTTCTTTAGTACTACATAATTTCATGCCTATTCTATCAATGTATGCCAATATTTATATCACTTGCAAGGCCTATTCACCATTTTTATCACTTTTACTACAAGCTCTATTCAATGATCACCATGATTATCATCATTCTACTATCATCATGATATTATCTACTCTCTTAACACATATACTCTATGCTACAACATCAATATCTATACCTATATCATCACTATTTTAACAACATATCCTATCAAATCAAATTAGATAATCAACAACTCACATAACAACACAAGAACACATCATATAAAAATAATCTCATCATACACACACATATCTCAAAAGTTTCATAATATAAAATAAAGGGCCAATACCCACTACAACATATGTCATACATCCTCATCACCACTATTTGAGGATACTATCGGCACTCTCGAACTCAAATCCTTGCCACTAGATCTCTACCTCTATGCTTGGGACCGTTTCTTCTCTAATCGAGTCCATAGTGATGTTTCATCAGCCACCACATTTGTGTATCGTACCTAGAGTTCCATGTATTTCTCAAACATGCTCCGTGATAAGACACCTCCTCCAACTTCCTCTCTCGCTCGTGCTAGATCGCCCTAGCCTCATCTCACTCCAACAGTAAAACTATACATGTGGATTATACCACCACCACAAGATCAAATAAGTGAGCATAATCTCTCGGAAATATGGCCCATTCTATCTAAGATACCTCCTAGAAAGACATGTGGGGGCATGTTTCATGTTAATGTATGTATCATCAGTACCTACAATCACACTCCAATAATCATCACCTGCAAGACCTACACCATATTAGTATCTCATCATCACATTACATACCAAATATAAAACAAACTATCAAATACAAATCACATCATATCCTACTTACGTTGTGCAATGAAATTTAAATCTTAATTAGAGGGATGAGATCAAATGATTATATTAACAAACAAGATTGATCATGCAAGAAACAAATAAGTATAAGTAATAGTGAAATATGAGTGACTTAGCTTGTATTAGAAGATATAGATTGATTTTGAGATGGAAAATGAGTGGAATAGGATGGATATGGACTAAATAATACTCATCTGGGAAACTAGAATATGCAACTCTTTCGCAGACAGACTAGCAAAATGAGGACAAGAACGCCCAGTGCCCTAGTGTCCGAGTTGGGTGCTAGTGTCTTGGAAAATGTTCTAATTTTGATATTTTCAGGGACTAAACTTGTGTTTTTCATTTCAATATTTTTCCACATCCACTTTGTTTTAGGGTTTCACTATTGCACTTGAACATGGAAAACAAACTCTAGCTACTTACATAAGGCTCAAGAAAACATTAATGAAATAATTAATGCAAATGATTGAGTCGAGACGGACCTTGGTGATCACCCCAACATGATTATCACTAAGCTCTACACTCGTATTTCAAACTCTATGTAGTTCTAGTTTGTGTGTGATTGAATTATGTCCCTTGAATCTAGGTTTCCTCGTGCTCACACCGAAATAATGTGATACAACTACTTTTACCATAAAATAAATGTGGGAGATGGAATTGAGAAATGACCCTTCCTCTCAGTAGTGAATAATGACCCCTAAATGAATTTTTTTAATGTTGCTCTTTTCCCAAGTAATAGTTAGTAAGTAATAACCCAAGTTGTCTAATCCCTAATAATAATGAGTAAGTTGCGTATATATAAAACTTCCTTGTTTGAATTTCATCATTAACAACCAAAAACACCGACCTAAATTAATAAGAAAGGTTTTTAAAAAAGATAACAAGTAATGTGGCATTCAAATTTGAGAAAAAGGATGGGAAAGGAAAAAAATTCCCAAAGTGGACAATAGTGCTTGGGCGCTTCGTCCCTAATGGGTGGTAGTGCCTAAGATACTCAAAGGATAAAACAAAAATATAGAGTTGGGTCACACATTGTTTAATCACAAGTAAAGTGGCCATTCCATGAAAGTAAATGATAAGAGTATAAAAAGGGTAAATCAATGTAAAAACAAAACAATTTTTTTAATGTCTAGTTTTCATACTTGAGGAATCATGCATACAATGACATTCTTATAGGCGTGATGTACATAAAAGTGTGTGATTTTGTGACTACACTTTTTGTAAGCTAGTCTTTCGATGTCTACAAAGATGACCAAGTCATAATTAATCCCACATTGATTGTAGATGTTAAGGGGAATAAATGTTGTTTGATATGAGTACTAAAACCATTAAAGAAAATTACGAGGAAATAAAATAGAAAATATGAGTGCATGCCGAGGAAAGAGAAAGGAAGAAAAAGAAGACACCTATCTACATGAGGCCCAAGAGGAAAAATGGAACCCAAGTCATCAAGAATGATGAGTAATTAGATGAATTTGAGGCACAATGACAAGGAAAATGTTCCACGAGAAATTCAAACCCCCAAATGAGGAATAAAATCACACATAGAGCCATAAATAGGGGATTTTAAGAGGACTTAAAAGACTAAGGGGACACATACCAATTAGAATAACATGATAAAGGAAATGGGAAAGCATTTTCGTGTAATCTAAGAGTTATAAATATGTGCAATCTAATCATGAGGATGAGTCTAAATAGAAAAGTGATTAAGAAAAAATAATAAGAGGATCCGAGGAAGGAAACGTTGTATGAGGATTCTCTCAAAAAGATTATGTGCAAGTTCCATTACAAGGTTAAATCACCAAAGATACCTTAGGATCTCAAATAGTTGCTAAGGGAATTCAAATAGTAGTACGATGTACAAGGATAAAGATGTGGACCTATGCGGGGGATGAGAATGGGATAAAACATAAGGTGCATATGGTGAAATATGACCTAAACCGCATAAAATACCAATCAATTTGGATACAACCTTAGATATGTTGAAGGATAATGAGTCCACCGATGAACCACCAAGGACATTCCGAAAGATGCAATTGATGATTAACCTATGTGAGAGACACATGAAGAATAAAAATAAAAGGATGTGCAAGATACCCATGTTTAATTAGAAGAGTGGGATTCTTTGGTTGAAGAGAATGCTTTAGTGATTACTTGGAAACACCTCTCTTGGATTATGGAGGTACATTAAAAGGATTCAAAATTTTAGGTCCCTATTGTTAAAAATTACACCCCATGCAATTTCAAACGACTCATCTAAGTTGGGAGTTAGACACTTTTTCTCATGAATGCTTGCGGAACACTAAGTTAGTATTTCTTGTAATGCATGAATGTATTGTTCCACGGGCTCTCTTAATCCATGGGACAAAGGAATTTGGGACTTAGGTGGATTTTTATGGAGATAGTGTTTCATGGAGGTTCATTAGTCTTCTGTGGCATTAAGGAATTCAATATTATGCAACATCGAATTAGTCTCTCGTGTGGTTAAGGAATGTCGAGCACCACAACATTTAAATGCCCACAAAATTTTTGGAAAATCAGCTAAGGATAGTACCACAAAGTGTAGAAGTAGGGAAGCTTAGTGCGTCGGGGCATGATGAATAAAATTTTATGTGGACTTGAAGAATATGGAATTCCATGGAGTTGGTAACAATGCAATGAAACAAAGTATGTAGTACAATCTAGTGAGGTTGCAATGCAAAGGAAAATTGCCACAATACATCACACGAAAAGGTAGGTAGGTTCAAAACGTGGCTAAGGTCAAAATTTGTGAAACACTCGGTGTTTCGCTGGTTTTCTAAGTTAGAAGTTATGCGAAGTTAAAAGACCGAGGCCAACTCGCGGGACATAGTAAATGCCATGGGTTAGTGAAAAGAAGGACATGGGTGGTATAACACATGCGAAGAAACAATAGAGGTCACGGAACATGGAACGATACTAAACAAGTATGGAAAATCCATGTATGTTTTGTTTGAATCGATGCCCAACCATTTCACCAACCTGAATTTAATGATAAATGACACCCATACCTTGACATGTAGAATCTGATGGGATGTAGTATAAGTGATTTCATACACTCCCTTTCCCAGTATAAATAAATTTATGGTGCCTATTCTCTCCCTCTTCTCCTTCTTTCTCTATAAGTATGGAACTCATTCTTTTGAAAAAAACCCCTCTTTTGTTATAACGACACCATGCCAAAACGGTGGCCAACTTCCCACAAGTTATAGACCTCAAATACGAACTATAATTCATTTTGTTCCTTTTTTATTGTTTTAATTGATTTTCCATCCTTTAAGTAATAAAATATTATGTTTTTGGATATTATCTATCTTGTTCTTGCATTTATTGTGTTCTTTCCTCTCTATTCACTCTTGGCATGTTATGTGTTGTATTTACATATCTCTTCATTTTTATGTGTTGTTAATGTGTAAAATGGAGGTTTAGCTAAAGTGTTGGTCTGTGGCACATTTATTTTCCCTTTCCTCCTACATTTTCATTCCTTTTCCCCCTTTTTAGAGATAGATCATCCCTTTCTTCTAGTGCTATCATCACCTATCTTAGCTTAGGTTTTACTTTTTGCATCTCTCTAACCTTGATTCCTTGGATGTGTCGGTTTTAGATTAGATATAAGAGTAGTGTTATCATTAGAATAGATATGAGGAGGAATATGGCCTTCTTTGGAAGATGGTTTCAACAGATCAAGTCCCACATTGAGAGACCATCCCATGTTGCACTAAAATTTCTGAATCCAATTTCATCGGATTCGAATTTCAGCTCCAACAGCTTTTGGCATGCCCAATGAGACTAGAATAAAGAAATTTACAACTTCATATCAACAAGATTGATGCATTCTTGATGGTATTCATCCTATTGAACCATTTATCAACACATCTAGTGACTCCACCGATACGAAAAACCCATTTATCTCATCCGCATACCTTTTCCTTTCTTCCATTTTTCCTCTCATTCATGAAGTTGTGCAATCATGACTTCATTTCCTCATTGACCCCTCATTTTCAAGAGAAGTATCAGTCTCCTACATCCCCATTTTTCAAAACTACCCTCCAAATCATTTTTATGAGCCTTATCATGATGAATATGCATATGACCCAACCTCCATTGATCCATATGGTTATCCCATTAATTATGACGATTTTTAAGATCAAGGATATGTAGACGATGACGACATTTTCATCGGCCGAAGATGATATCTAGATCAATATTCAAAGGATGGAGGAAAGCATGGTGCAGATCAAGGCTACATGTCAAATGAAGGTGGTTCAAATTGGTTTTAGGGTGCCCTATCCATGGTCTGGTCCTATGCCAAACCGGTTTATCCCTCAGTAGAAGCTAGATTTTATGGATGAAATGTCATCTAAGATATCAATGTGGGTTGAGTTAATGGAGGATCATCAATCTAGTTATAGGGAACCTTGTCAATGGGGAAATCCTACACTAGCATCTTATAGCCCTCCCATTTCTTCTTCCCAACCTACACCATCTCAATCTGGTTTCCATGTTCCTATATTTATTTCAGATTCTCTTGAGGATTCCCCTTCCCCATCATTCAAACCCTTGCAAAATCAGTCAAAATTTCAACCCTTCCCTCCTTGCATATATCCAAATCCATTTTGGGATGAGCTTCATGAGTAGAAAAACTTGGGAGGGAGCCTTCTGAAGAGCCAAATAGAGAACATCTATTGTAGAGTTTCAAGTTTGGGACCGGGAGTTTGATGAGAAACAAATCCTTCATTAAGAATCCATCAGTCAATATCCTTCTAGTGCATCAAAACCAGTTGAGGTGAGCTCCATTATTGCTATTAATCATGATATATCTATTAAGAAATGGATTGATTCTGATAGCATAATTGAATAACTACCCTAAAACTCAACCCAAGAAGGACGATTTTGAAGCTAATAGGTTCCACAAGAAATCGAGGAGTATTCTTGTGATATGCCAAGAACACCCTTTGTAACCAATGAAATGGAGTGTCATGGCGAGGAGGAAAAGTTTGAGTTATAAAAATTCTTTCTTAGTGAGGAGAAGGATGTGGATCTAAATGAGGTAGAGTTGTTTTGCGAAAGCGAGAACATATTACAAATCAGCTTGAAAACATTCTCCATCATAAGAATAGTTTGCATGATGACCCCATTTATAGGGACGAGCTTAAAGGAAATTGGAATTTCATAACGATCAACCCATCAAGTCAAAATGTTGTATGACCAACAAGATATATAGTTAGTATGGAACCAAAATTAGAGTTTTCATTGGTCAAGCTCACTTCAAAGCATGAGGAATATCATCAAGACATCATAGATAAGATGTAACACATCTAGAAACCACGTACATAATAAATTGAGGAGGTATTCATTCTCTTTATAGATAATACTTTGAGCAATGTGGAATTACAAGGCATGTTTCCACTTCCACCACGTGTTTCAGGTTTCCAAACTAATTACATGATCCAATTTGTAAGGAAGGGAAGATATTTCTCCCAACCAATCTCAAGATTTATTTAATTTCCCTTGCTTTTTTTTAGAGTAGGATTATATTAGGTTTTTTTATTGAAAAACAAGTGAATTATGGACACTATGCATGTTTTCATTTGGAACATGTATGCTTTTCATGTTTGTATATTGTTTGTGTGGGATTTTGTTTCTATGGTACATTCAAGTCGTAGAAGTTTTCATGGGAAAATTAGGAGATTTTGGAGCAGTTTTCAAGTTTTATTTAGGGCTCCAGAGAGGATCAACTTCAGTTTAGTGTTAAGTTCATGTGGATTCAGGACATAATCAAATGTTTGAGATAATTTTTCTTCAATTTATATGCTTGAATCCGTGTCCACCGGATGCTTTAAGGCTATTGGTCTTAATCATATAGCAAGAAAATTTCCCCTAGAGGTCTCCAAACTGTTGTCCAAAATTGTACCCCCATGCAATTTTGAATGACTCATCTAAGTTGGGACTTAGACACTTTTTTCTTAGGAAATCCATGAAACACTAAGTTAGTCTTCCATGGAATGCATGAATGTAGTGTTCTGGGTTCTCTTAACTCACGAAAAAGAAATTTGGGATTTAGGAAATTTTTGATGGAGATAGTGTTTCATAGAGGTTCGTTATGTTTTACTTTCTACATCTCTTTAACCCTGGTTCCTTGGATGTGTTAGTTTTGATTAGCTAGAGGAGTAGTGTTAGAATTAGGATAGATAAGAAGAAGAAGATGACATTATCTCGGAGGATTTTCTCAAAAATCAAGCCCCACATTGAGAGACCATCCCATGTTACATTGAAATTGTTGAACCCCATTTTAGCGGGTGTGAATTTTAACTCCAAGACTCCCCTTCATGCGCCTTTCAAAAAAATACCCTCCATTATAAAAATGTGAGGAAAGTGTCTTGGATGTGGACTCCATGAGAATTATTGAGGAGTGAGATTGGTTGGAATTGATTCAACTTGTAATGGAAGTGGAAAAAATGAATATCTTGAGAAAAATTGATGTTGAATATACAATTTAAAAAAAAAAAGGAGAAATAAGAAAAACTTGAGGTGATCAAAAGAGAATTCATGGAACGATGAAGTAAAATGTCACAAGTATGTGTCCAAAAGGGGAAAATGAGTGACCTATATTACTTGCTAAATGTTTGGTCTAGAATGTGGAACCGGTAGAATGTTAGAACTGCGGGTGATTTTTTTTTTTTTTTGTAGGGAAAACATAAAAGAAAATAATTTTAGAGAATATTCAAATAAGGGAGAAATAGTGCAAAGGGATTCATAAGTGAAAATAATGTGGAAACATTTGAGTATGAGGTAAAAAAACTCTAAAATAAGGCCAAATTTTGCAACCTAGTTGTTCAATAATTTTCACATTCTAGGAAAATTCATAGGGTAAGTCTTAAACAACGATATAAAAGAAGAGATCCATAACATCATGCTTGAGGGCAATCTGTACAAAATGAAATATAATACTGATTACCAAAAGATACCAAACAAGGGAGATGAAAGAAAGAATTAAGATGCATAATATAGCATGCTTAGTAATACATTTTGATGTTTATAATTAAAATATTTTTAAAAAAGAAGAATTTGTGTGCAAGGTTTATGAGGGCCATTTATGGAACTTAATTAGGTAAAGAAAAATTTATTGAGTGTGGGAAGTACCTTAGCACAATCAAAATTCTTTAAGAAGGAATGTAAGGTAGAATCACTTAGCTTGTAGACACAATCAAACACTAGGATATCTTAGAGGATGAAGTTTGTAAAAGTGAGCTTGATATTTTGGATGTAAAATGATAGCTTGAATTATCAAGGATGAAAGATAGTTTTGGGAGAGGTTAGCCCCGATTTTGACAAAGTAAAAAGAGTGAATGTACTTGAAAAATACATCTCTTGGAAATAAATTTGAGGTTATCGAGATAATTACACCAAAGGAAAAGAGGGAAAGGAATAGGTACACAAATGGAAAAGGGATAAAAGACTTGAGTTTTGGATAAGGAGGGGTTTCACACTAATGAAATAAGTGGCATGAAAGTAAGAAATAACATGGACCTTCACATAACATGAAGGCGTAGAAGACAACTAGAGCCCACCATATCTAGATCTTAGTTTGATCAACATAAGTTAGGATTTTGAAATTCTTGGACCACATATAAAGGATCATTCATTTAGATGTATTGAATGAGTTTTTATAGAGAGGTGATGGTTATTAGCTATAAAATACCACCTTGACTATAAAAGGTGTCTTGAGTTGTTTAAAATTTTGTTGGAAAGCTAGTTATGATATTGATTGATGAATTAATTAAATATTGTTATGAAAAGACTATATATGCATCCTAACATTATTGGATCTTGATGATAACTATGATACATATGCATGCTATTGTAATTACATGGAAATGATGAACGAGAGAATAGTCATTGTTCTACATCATGTGTTATTGCGATTGATCTTAAATGCATACACATATTCATGTTTTGATGGCTTTATGCCTAAATATATAAAAAGAATCAAAGTTTACCCTAAATTATATTATAGAATTAAAAAAATAATATGAAATTTAATTATGGGTAGTTTGATAACTTATTGAGATATAAAATAGAGAGATAGATCTAGATAATGCAAAATGGAAAGAAAAAACTTGATTCTACTTGAAAGAGGAATGCATAGTGGACATAGGGTCTTGAACCGAACCATAAAATATTGTTAAGATATGTGGTGAAGACAATAAAATGGAACATGCTCAAAATAATGCCAATGGAGGAGGAAAATACCATTCGATGACGATGGATAAGGAAAAAGAAAGTTCATAGGGATATATTTTTGGGATACACAGTTTTGGGTTAGTTTTCATGTGTTTAATATAGATATTTAGGGTACTTAGTCATTGCGATCTGATGTAACAAATATTGTGTGATATTCTCTTCATATAAACCCTAAAAATGCTCTAAAAACACATAATAAAACTCCCTAAGGGATATTGGGATGGGTTGACCTTCTCTCTACTCAATGTTAGTGGGAAATTGAATACATACCAATACCATGAAGGGGGTAAAGATGAACATATTTCTCCCACTTCCTATGTGAATGAGTAACTATGAAAATAATGTGAAGTATATATTTATTAGTCCTTTGATCCTCGACATTTGACACTATGAAATTTTGACACTTCACACTTCAAATTTTATCTTAGTGGACTACTCTATGGTTACTCTTATAAGATTTGAAATGTGTATATAACTTTTGTAAAGTGATTTCCAAGGTGTTTTTCAAGTTTTTGGATGGATAATGACCTATGAGATAATTTGTATATATAGGAAAATATTCATTAATTTATTATTATATATGACCCGTGCATCAAACCGTAGGTTGACCTAATGAAATTCCCATATTTGAAATATAATTTTTACACAGAATAAACACTACCATCAAATGAAGACAATATCAACATAAGGTATTTTCCAAGATGGATGAACTATTGAGAGGAAAAGAACATGGATCTATGAAGGTGTTCTTGTATAGGCTAAGATGATCCCTAGTAAGTATAATTGGTAGATAGAGGTGGCTAATGTAAGGTATGGGTAATTAGATAGAAAGAAAGTGTGATACATAGTCGATATATTTTAATTGTATGAGCGTGTGACCGAGTGAAAAAATGGATGTTTCCAAGTTTCAAAGATAAATTATAGGTGTCTATAATTTCCTTGTTTTTAATATAGCATTGAATATTGATGAGGGTTGCCTCTACTGGGTACTCCCAGAGCCTACCTCCGAGTTAACACAACGGAATTAGAACTATTTATGTTCTATATATTGTTTTCAATGGCCATATGACATCTACAACTTCTTCCTTTAAGGGAATATACAACCGATGGCATCTCCTAGGGCTAATAAGAATTATTTCTCACTTCGGCTCTAAGACTAATCCCAACCTTCGTCTCTCGGCCCCTTCCGACTCTCTCTCACTATAGCTGACTTCTCTTTTGGATTTGTTCTCACTTGTTTGGCTTATACCTATGTTAAATTACACCAACCCCCAAAAAACCAACAATGCCTACAACAACCTTTTCTTTAGAAATATCACCTCCTATTTATAGTTAGGCACACTCAATCTTTCCCACTTCTCTCTCACTGTGTTGGATCATCCGATTTTCCCACTTGGACTTGATTTAAATATGGTTTCTTTACTACCCTTATCCATGAAATTTAACCTTGCGAATATCCTCACACCACGTCATCTAGTGGTTGGTTCCTCCTTATTGACCATTACATCATCCGGTCACCATCAACCATGTGACCATGCATATCCATTATGTCCATCCTTTCCTCTACCAGTTATCACTATATTATTATCTTCTCAGGCCTTATTCTTTGTAATTTTTTTGTGACCTTTCCTTAGGCTACACATTCTTCCATGATCCTCACATGATTCCTCTATCTCTTCACACTTCCTTGCTTTCGTTAAAATTTCCACATGCTCTTCTTATTTACTTAGTGTCCTTTCCTTTGTTAGTGTCTCCTTGCACATTTCTGCCCCTATAGGTCATGAGAACCTATTTGCCCACACAATATTGCACCTCATTTGCTTGGTTTCCACCATATAAAAATATTTTTGTGCATCTTGACTTCCCAAGTTCCCTTTGCTATTTTCACGATGCAACCTTTCTTGTACCGTTATCTCTTTTCCCCGTGTGCCCTTCTCTCTTTTCCAACAGTTTCTTGTAGACTTTTTCCCCACATCTTCTTTCTACGATTTCATTTTCTATTGCGTGCTCTCTAATTATTGCATGAATTTTCTATTGGTGTAGGTTTTATAAGTCCCAGGATTCCCCTATAAACACCTGTGGTATTTAAGACTTGAGGTCCTCCTCAAGCGGATTTAGTGAATGGTAGAACCACCCTTTGGACAACTAGTCCCGAATCCTTCATCCATAGAACCATATTTCTCTTATGCTTCCTCTGATGCATCTTCTAATCCTTAGCCACTCCATGATGAATCTATGGTGCCTCCTCCTCATGAAATCTTATTCTCTCGGAAGATCCTTCCTTATGATCCTTAGCAATTTTTTTCTCTCCCTTCATCGGTGCAAGTCTTTGTATGTTTTGTTTTTCTTCTTTCACCCTCCCTCTAAGGCTTCGCATACAAGCCTTCTTCCTTGTGAGTCTTTCCTCACCTCCATCTCTTCCATAGGTGGATCTATTTGTGCTCACGTCTTCTTCTATGGTATTCTTTACCACTAGACTTCTCCCTTCTTATTCACATCTCCGTGTTCACTTCTTATCTTTTCTTCTTTCCTCTACCACTCTTCTATCGTGACTCTCTCCTCCCACACATTTTTGCTTTGCATGATGCTTCTCTTTGTATCCCTTTCTCTCATGGGATTTCTCAAAGCATGTCTTAACTCAATGCCTAACTACTATTTGGCCACCTTAAATTTGTGACCTCTTACACAAAAATTCCTCTCGTGCTCTTTCCCCTATGCCATTCTTGTACACATTTTCATCTCCCTTTCTGCGAACTTCTTGAAGGATTATCATCTCCTTTTTATATCTTGATTTTTATATAAAACTCCTGTTGAAAGACTTCTTCTCTGTCTATATCCATGGAAATTCTACTATGCACCTTCCTCTTTCACCTCCTCTCCTTCTTCCATGCCTTTTTCCTTGTGTAATACTTCTAAAGCCTCTTTATAGGGTGTCTCCTTGATATATCTATCAATTTATTATCCTCATTGTGTGCCTATTTATATGTGCACATTAGCAATTACCCTTAGTTTCTCTACATTTTTCCTTAGAGGAAACCTCCTCTGCAGGCGATCGATCACCACCTCTCTTAATCCAGGACTTCATCCTCCACATTCTTCCGTAATTCCTCTAAATTTTCATCACAATTTATTTGGTTCATGTTCTCCTTTTATTTTTCACACTTCTCTGCATGCCTCCCTTATACATCTCCTGGATCTCCTTATTGGGTATGCCATTTTTGATGCACACTCTTGCAATCTCCTATGATTTCCTGGATCCCCCTTATAACGGTACTCCCATTTCCCCACACGTTCTTATCTTCTCGCTCCTCTACTCCTCATGGAGTTTTCTTATATGTACAACATACTCTGCTTCTCCTTTTGACTGAGGTATCTTCCTCTATGATCCCTTTGGTACGTTCCACCTTTGGTTCCTTCAAGATGCTCCCCATATATCTCCTATGTATTATGTGCACATTTATCTCATGTGTGCACCTTAGTTCTTTTATTTTCCTTTCATTGTCACAATATCCTCTTATGGCTCTATGCATACCCTTGTGTGCTCATGGTATCTAATGACTATCTCTATTTCTTCTTGAGTAACCTCCTACACAAGCGTTATAATCTCATGTGCTACCGAGATGATGTGCCTTCACTTGAACACATTCCTTCAAAGATACTCCCAAAATTGAGCCCTTTTCTCTTGGTGGTATTCTCACACTAGGATATTCTTCTCCACTATGATCTTCCCACAAGCCTCTGGTGGTGTCCCCATGTAGACCTTCTTACGAGGTCCTCCAAGAATATTTTGTGTGTTCACTCCATCATGTCCTTAAATCTCTGTCAAGTCCTTCATTCTCTTCACCTCCTCAACACCCTTAGTCACAAGACCTCTTTTTGTCGGGTGGTATTCTTTTGTGCATTCCATTTTGGTCCACACCTCTTAGAGTCCCTAAATATCTGTCATCATTTCATCAATCTTCGTCATGAATGCTACGTTAGAAAATTTTTCCTTTCTTGGAACCATCTTGCCAATTGTCTCTTGTCTCTCACCTACATTATTTACCCATCTTCACATGATGGATAACATGAACCCCAATCCCACTAACTACCTCATCTAAAAGAAAGTAGCCCACTTTGATACCACTTGATGAGTGCCAACTCTCTTAGGTACTCCCCATGCCTACCTCTATAGTTAACACAATGGAAGTGAAACTATTTATGTTCCATATTGATTAAGCTAAAATATGGATTTATATGCCTAATTTTATTGCTATTGTAGCAATAAAATAATAAATAATTAAGTACAAAAATTAAGCCAAACAAGCTAAGCAAGAAAGTATGAAACCACCGAGTGCACGAAGAGGTAAAATGACTTAGCTATTTCAAAATTTTTCTGACTGCGCCAAAGTGCTTGAATAGATGATCGAGAGAGGGAGGAACATTACACAAAACCAAAGAAAAGTGTGTGAGATGGAAATATTCTGGATTGGGGTGTCTAGAGAGGGACAAGGGCGCCTTCGGGTGCTCTAGGCTTGTTATTGGGTGTCTTCGGAAATGCTAAGAAAATATCCTTTGAGTGTTCATGAGGTATTCACTTTTGTTTTCCTTTGGTCACTATGTGGTCGCACAATGATCACAAAAATCAATGGAAACCTAAAATGAAATAATGACTTGAAAAACCCTCATAGAGACATCAAATCCTAAAAAATAAAGATGTAGAATGAGGGGAAAAATCATCCTTAAATGTCACAATGGTGATCTTACGACTGAGCGCTGCACTACATCTCAGATCCAATGTAGTTTTGTGTGTGTGTGTGCGTGTGTGTGTGGAATTGTGACCTAGGTGGTTCTTGTGCGTGTCACACTTGATAGAGCAAGTAAGATAGATGTAAAGAAATGTAATAGATGTGTACATGGAATAAAATGAACTTCCCTTCTATGATGTGTATGCATAATAACTAGCCTTGTGTTCTTAGGATGAGGTTAAATGGATGCAATGAAGCTCTTAGATGTTTGATGGATGCAACCTTAGGTGGTGATAGCTAATGCTTAGTGCTTGGTCCTTTATTATGATCACATAACTTTATATTTATATGATTCCCTTGTTTGAATTTCATAATTAACCCCAAAAAGGAAGAATACCAAAATATAAGATGTTCAAACGGCTAGAAAGGACCCGAAATGTGTGAACAAAGTATACTAAGGTCAGGGGCACCTAGAGGGGATGAGGGCACTGTCTTTGGCGTTATGGCTGGGAGTTGGTGTCCAAGATGATAAATGTTGAGGTATAAAAATGTACACTTTGAGCAAGTAAGAGTGCAAGGCAAGAGAAAAAAGAAAGGTGACCAAGAACATGGGTTAATTAGTACTTTTATTACTTAGGAATCATATGAATAGTAGTATGCAATCATGACTAAATAATTACCTAAAGTGCATATTTTGTGTCTACATTTGCCCCCATTTTATGTTTTTGAGCGAATGCTCGATAAAATAAATTAGACAAGAGATGAGTACTTAATAACCATGTAGATCAATGGAAAAAGTGTGCCAAGGTACAAAACAAAGTGTGGAGTGATAAAACAATGTGAAACATGGATGCTAAGGAGGAGAAAGTGTAAAAAGTGATGATGAAAATGACCCTAGGGTGAAAACACATGTGTAGATGTCACGATGTGCATGTTGTTGATGTCAATGTTGATGTGATTATTGTTGTTGATGTTGTGAAGTGACTACCGCTTCCCATAAGGACGGACCTGCAAAAGAGAAGAACAAACAAGTAGTCAAATACACATGTATATGATTGAAATATGTAAAGAAAGTATGTAAAATATGAAAATGAAAAAGGAACATGTGCACTGATCCATGATGAGTAAAAGGGTGTAGAAAGGATCCTGAAGATGTTGTAGACGAATGATTTTTTTAGGTGATCTCACATAAGTAGCGCCACCATGAGTTTTTGGGGTGATTTCATGCCACGTCATGGAAGAAGTGTAGGGAGAAAATTCCGGTGTCATCCTCCAACCTTTAACTGCTTCCTACAATGTGGAACACCACTTTGCAAATGGTGTGTAAAATTTGAACAATTCGATCTAACGCGAAAGTAAAAAGTGTTGTGTAGTGCATGCATGCCGAGTGTTAAGGACTATGTGCCATGTAAAATCCACTGTGTGGAGTTACTCAGACTATCTGAACTACCAAACAATGTGTAACTACCCCCTAGTCACAGAAATATAGGAAGGGTCGGGGGTACCTAGCGCTATTGTCCCGGTCTAGGTGCTAGTGTGCTCGTGCTCTACTAAGGACCCAAGTATGATTTTTAGCCTTATCTGAAACTAACTATTGTGCTGTACCGATACGTGCATTACTGTGCTGAAGTGTGACTATATGACAATGTATGGGGTGATTGATTCACCCAAATGGTGCCCCCATTATTTGGGGTGCATGCGATATTGCTAAAGGAGTATATGGCTCAAAGGAGGACCGAACATTGTGCTGAAACTATGCCCTATAGGGGAAGGGAATGTGCTTGGTATAAACCAAGGCACATAGAAACAAAGTGGTTAGGAGAAAATTTTAGTACAAACAAAGAAAAACACAGATGTAGATGAAAAAATTTAAGCTAAGCATACAATGTGTAAGATAAGATACAAGAAGACAATGTAAATATGCAAGAATAAAATATAGACCACGAAAAGTGGGTTGCAAACATAGGACACCACTCATGATGTCATAAGAAAATCAAGGCTAATGAAGCTAAAAGTAGACAATGTGCACACAAGACAAAGGGAAAAGCCCGTAGATAATGGAAAACAATGACAAGAAATGTAACAGAAACCATGTAAGCAAATAGACCCGTGAGAAAAATGTAATGTACAAAAGCGAATGCCCCGAGAGCCAATGTGGGACTAGTAATAGTCTTGTGCAAACATCTATGCTACATGTAATATATATATATATATATATATATATATATATATATATATATTATATGTGATCACATCTAGAAAGGCAAGCAAACACACATGTGTGTATGATAAATATAATGACATACAAGATATCTATCTAACATGTGTAATAAAGTGAACATGTAAGCAAAAGTGAGCAAGAATAAATGCAACCAAGATATGTAGTATGTTGTGGATGAGATGGAATGCAGTGTGAATGATAGGAGCCGCGTGCCCCCGAGTGAATGTGTATGCATGAGATGAGGTTCATTTATATATGCCCCCTCAAAGATAAAAAATGAACCGTAAACGAGAGCGCATCATCGGAAATGGTCTCAAATATGTGTACAAAAAGATGTGATCATGAAAGCACAAAGTGTAGAGTGTAAGCGTGTGAGTGATTGATTGATTGAGTGTGGTGAGGTTCATTTTAGATTGAAACCCTCAGCAGTTTGTTAGGAAATACATTTTTAGTGCGTACATTATTATAATAATATGGGTTGTTAGTGTGGTTAGTAGTTACGAGTTGTTTGAACAACTCATACTAATCTAGTAGATTAGTTGTTGTGGGAGCAATTATAGCTCTCCTATTTATTCGAGAGATAACTCATGTATATATGTATGATTTTTTATTGAATGAGAACACCGGAAGATTATTGTGAGATTAATTTGTGAATCTAAGGCTCTGCCATTATTTGGTATCAGAGCGATGTAATTTTATAGTGTGATGGGAGAATAAATGATTTGGAGGGGAAACTTCTTTGCATTGATTGATCTCCTAAGGCCTCGACTCTTTATGTTGGGCCTTGCATGTTTTATTGATGATAACTATAGTAGTTTGCATGTGACTTGTTCTTATATGTTTCCTCTCTCCACTGAAGGACGTTTGCAGAAGAAAGAACACGGGTTTACCAAATTGGTGTTGTATGCTATATTTTTACCGAGCACATCTTCTTGATATACATTGAAGCTCAACGTTGGCTACGAACGATCCCTCTAGGCATCTGTTCCAATGTTTATTGCATGATTCATACATGTTCCAGCATGATTTATCAATTCTAGAGGCAAAAGGCTGTGGTGTGTGTAACTTAATTCAGAACCATGCAACCAACACAGATTCTATCGATCTCTGAGTACTCTTTCAACATCATGGTTCTATACTTTCATGCATTTTCGTTGGATTTTTTGATTGAGTTAAGCCTCTCTTCAGATTTGTGCATTGGATCCTTAGATTTATAAGTCGTCAAAATTCATGCTTCAACACATGGCTTCAACTATTTCCAAAAGGTCGTCTTTGATATTCTATCACATCGTATCTGTCTCCTCTACATTAGATCTGTTCATTATGTGGACTATCGATTGTTTGAGAGGAATATTGGCTCGCCGCTCAGTAAAATAAACACATAACGTGTGCATGCATTGTGTGCTTTTGAGCATTTTGCTATACATTCCACCTAAAGATAACTATTAACATACACATGGATAGAATTCCTATTCACTCCAAATTTCCACAGATTCCTGCACATACCAATCAGATATGGTTTTCATGAAGTGAATGACCTGCTGGAAAATCTCGACAACTTTCCAACGACTCTAGGTATTTATGAATGACAAGTTTGCATAGAGGATGGTTTTTGTTTAATGTTTTCGTACAAGAATCTAGTAGTCTTTGTTTATTGTTTTAATTTTATCTTTACAGGTATTGATTAGATTTAGAATTAAAACAAGTCAATAATAGTGTGTTGAGTTAGTCATGTTGATGGTTGTATTTGTGTGGAAAAAGTGTCTTATTAAGAGTTATTTATCGTCAAAGTCATTAATTAGCTTCCATCATATTGTAAAAAGTGTTTTTTTGTGAGTCATAGTATAAAAAGTAATTAAATATTACTTTTTTGGTCATTTTTAAATTATTGTGTTTTCATTATCAATCTTGTCTAGTCAGTCAATTATGATTTATCATCGTAAAAAGTCCAGAAAATAAAAAAAAATTTGCCTTACGGACGCATTTTGGGTGGAATCAGACGTCCTGACAAACATTGATCCTTAAAAGCCAAATTTGTTGAGCTAAGCAACATGAAATCGGAGGCAGGAGGCATCGAAGGTTGGAGGTCGATCAACGACCTCTTGTTAGTCGCCAACGATGGGGCCACATTTTGTTGTGGTGACATTATTGTGGTGTGAGTATTTGTTTTCAATTTTTGTAGTGTGTTTCTTTTCAAAGTTCCTATTTTGTGTGGTTTTGGATGCTAGAAAAAGAGTTGTGTTGGAGCGCAAATGACTGTCAGTGATCCTTTGACTGACGTGATCCTCTGACTTGCCATACTTTGTTGGAAGATGGTCCACTTGTGAATACGTTCACTTGCAATGGTGACCATGTGCAACAAGATCTAACTAGAAAGATTCGGTCAGTAGTATGTACTTCGATACAATTTTTTTCAGTGTTTATGTGTGGAAATTTCACATTGTGGGGGGAACATGACACCAATGTTCCATTTCCATTATGAGCCCAAAATGGCTAAAGTCAAAGGTAGCTTCTAGTGGCAGTGGTAGTTTCCTATGTTTGTTCGAGATTGAGTGGCAATGATCGATAACAATGGCTACAACTAAGAACATTGTGATTCTTAGAGGTGGTAATGTGAAATATTTCTAGTATATGTTCTATTGTTGTGATAAGCGAGTTGTTTCCTATGTAATCTCCTAAAGGAAGAATGTGATGAGAGCCGATGATACTACTGCAACATCATGATATTGTGGTTGTTAGTAATCCACTGGAAAAACTATCTAGAGGTTGTTGGTATTGTCCTAAAAACCATCAATTGTGTGGTTGTTGGTTAACCACTTGGAAAACCATCCATAGGTTATTGGTATTGTCCTAGAAACCATCTAGATCATGAGCAAGCTACAAAGTGACACGTTGCAGTACAAGGAAGGTTTTCCCCATGTTCGCACTAAGGGGGAATGTTAGGAAATACATTTGTTAGTGCGTACATTATTATAATAATATGGGTTGTTAGTGTGGTTAGTAGTTACGAGTTGTTTGAACAACTCATACTAATCTAGTAGGTTAGTTGTTGCGGGAGCAATTATAGCTCTCCTATTTATTAGGAGAGAACACATGTATATATGTATGATTGTTTATTGAATGAGAACGCCGAAAGATTATTGTGAGTTTGATTTGTGAATCTAAGGCTCTGTCGTTACAATCAAGTATGAACCGTGGAAATAGAGTGCATCATAGGGTAGCGAGTGTAGCGCATAGTTGTAGAGGTGAGAAAAAACACATCATGAATTTGTTAGGTAAATAAGACATAAAGCGTGTAGTGAAATCTACAAGGGAAGATGTCATATGTGTATAACACGTGAAATGTTTGATGTCAAGTATATAATGTGTAGTGTGTGAGGTTTATGTGTATAATATGCCCTCAAAAACCAAGTGTGATCCAAAACATGAGAGTGTGTCATCAAGAAATGATAATACTAATGTATGATGTGTGTAAAGATATAGATGTGATGTGATGAGAGTATAAGACGCGTAATAATGCTATGGGGGAGAAATAAGTGTGATGCCCCCAAGTGTGTGATGATAAGGAGGATCAAGTGCCACTGTCTAGAAGATCATCATTGTCCTGATCAAAGCTGACTGGAGCTGCGTTGGAGACTTGATAGGAAATAGTATGAGGTGGATCATATAAAGAGCCATTGCAACACAAGGTGTATATGGTCATTACATATTCTTCATTGGTGAAAGGTGTTGGCGGAAACCCATGTGCATACCAACGAGTAAGATTTTGAGAATGGCCGGAGATGAATCATTACCAATAGAAACACTACCGAATGGCATAGGAAAAGTGATAGAAGTGTGACTAGAGTCTAAAGTTCCCCAATATAGTCAAGACAAGATTTACTGAGTGTCAGTGGAGAAGCACACGGGTGCATGTAATGAAGATTGTTAAATGAAAAATATGAAGACCATAGGTGGCCGTAATGTGAAAATATCCATGATAGAGATTAGGTGAGTGAGGCGGTGGGAGGATATCATTAAGTGTCAAGCCAAGCCTAGTCAAGCCATCATATGTGCAAATAGTATCAGAGAAAGTATGATCCAATGGAATATGGTGCCAATAAGAGTTGTTAATGAAAAGTGTGCAAGTGAAAGGAAGTAGTATGGATGTAGACTATTCAGAGAGGGAAAAACAATGTCCACGGTGTGGACCGTCATCACCAATCTAGAACTATAATAATTCTCCACCGGGAACTCCTCGTGCTATGATTATTTACTAATGCACAACCTTTAGTTTGGTGGATGTAATCTGGAAACACAACAACAAACATAACACAAGAATACCATAGACTATGATACGAAGGAATGATGAAAAATCTGAAAATATAGGTGTAAATTATAATATCAACATGAAATTGTTACAATCTCACCCATGAGGTACTTCAAGTGTTACTAACTTCACTTGCCTTCCAACAATAACTATGGGAGAAACTTCACAATGGCTTCTTTAACACACCTTCTAAATGATGGCTTCCTTTACACACTTACTCATACAATATTTCTCACTACTTCCTTCTATGCTAAATGAGGGGGTGGCCTCTATTTATAGAACTTCCAGTGCTTATCCATCTTATCTCTAAGATAGGATAAGAAATCTACTCGATGAATCATATTCCATACTTTAACTCTTATATGTACATGTAAGCTTATCTTTTAAGATAAGATAAACCTTATCATTTCACATGGGTTCCACATTTTAAGACTTTTTACAAATAAAATAAACAAAATATTTATGACCTCACTCCTTGTCCTTATTACCAATATAATATTTCTAATTCCTAATCATGTAGACCCTACTTCTCTACTTACCCTAACTTTGACATTTTAACATTACCAGACCACTTACGACAAATATTTACTTTTTACCACAACATTCCTATTGTACTTTTGACTATTACCGTACTATACATTATTGGCGGTCGCATCATTAAGCAACGCCGTTATCTTCTATCGGACGCTACTACTAATTATACTTAACAACATCTTATTCCTAATACATACATTAATGAAATAGAAATTACGGAGGAAAATTTTAGTGTCGACATCTTCCCCTTCCTAGATTCTACTCCGTCCTCGAGTAGACTATTCTAGTGCTTGGAAAATCTTTAACTTGTCATGGTTGACCCATTTCGTAATGGGAGTGCCATCCAATTCCTCCAATCGGTATGTACCATTTTCATGCACAACTACTATTTTGTAGGGCCCCATCCATTTTGGAAGAAATTTTCTCTATCTTTTTTTTTGTATCTGAATCATATACTAGAACCAAGTCATTCACATGAAATGGAGACCAATGGATCTTTTGATCAAAGTATTCCTTCTGCTTCATTTTCTTCTTATAGCTTGTATCCTTCGCTATTTCCCTCATTTCCTCTAGCAAATGAAGATGTACCAACCTTTCTTTTACTTCAATCACTTTCATCCATCCTTTCATTTTTCATAACTCTCACAAAGTGGGAATATCAAACTCAATAGAAGAACTGATCAATGCCATAAGCCAACCGAAATGGGGAGTATCCTATTGCTAACTTTGATGTTACCCTATATGCCCACAATGTTGCATTAATCCTTTTATCCCACTTATGTACCTTTAAGGTTGCATCTTTTGCTAGAATTTGACACAACACAAAATTTGTTCGTTCCACCTGTCCATTTGTGCTTGGCTTATATGTTGTTTCCTTCCTGTGCTTAATAGAAAACTTATTGACTAGGGATTTACTACCTCATTAATGAAGTGGCTTCCTTGATCTGTTACAATTTCTAATGGACAACCAAATCTGGTGACAATGCGTTCATATATGAACCTTGCCACTTCATCCATGGAAGTTGTTTTCAATGGCCTAGTTTCAACCCACTTGGTTAAATAATCTGTGGCAACTACAATATACTTATTTTGGCGTGGGGTAGTTGGAAGTGGACCTACAATATATATTCCCCACTTTTCAAAGGGACCAAGTAGAAGAAGAGGTCATAATGGAGATGATGAAGTCTTATGGTTACCATGTGTTTGACAAATATCACATGTCTTACAATAATTATAATAATCTCTAAAAAGAGTGGGCCAGTGATAAACTGCATCTAATATCCTTCTTGCTGTAAGTTGTCCAGAGAAGTTTCCTCCACATGTACCATTGTGGAATTTTTCTATCAGCTCCTTCCCTTGATCACGTCCAACTACCCTCTTGTATTATCCATCAGGTCCTATTCGAAATAATACTCCATGCAGAATAGAATATGGACGACTGGCTTGAATAATCTTCCTCTTAGTCTTTGCATTGGCACCATCAGGAAACTTGAATTCATCTAGATAATTCCAAATATCTATGTATTCACTAGGATTGTGTCAAGGATAACAATGTTGCATCTGGGGAAATCACCATCATCACAAGATGAACCTAAACCATCATAGGCTCGAGAGAGTGCATCTGCATTGACATGCTTCTTTCCTGCCTATCTATAATATCAAATTCAAATTCTTGTAGCAAAATTATCCATCTTGCTATCCTCCTTGATGGATTAGGCTTATTTACAATATATTTTAAAGCCTGATGATCTGTTACAACTATAAATTTCTACCCTAGCAAGTAATTTCTAAACTTCTTTATAGCAAAAATGATAGCTAGAGCCTCTTTTTCAATTACAATATAATTTACCTCAGCACTGCTCATTTGTCTGCTCCCAAAGTAAACTGGATGATCATTCCCATTTTCATCCTTTTGGCTCAGAGTACTTCCTAGTGCTGCATCTGAGGCATCAATATACACAATGAATGGCTTGCTCCAATTTGGATTCTTTAAAATAGGTGAAGACACCAAAGCTTCCTTCAGTTGTTCAAAAGCTTCATGCGCCTTATTTCTTGGTTCATAAGTAACATCCTTCTTCAAGAACTAGGTTAGTGGTCTGTGCAATTTTTGAGAAATTCTTGATGAACCTTCTATAGTAACCCACATGGCCTAAAAATGATCTCAACTTACTTCTATTAATAGGAAATGGTAACTCTTTGATTTTTGAAACTTTATCAGATCAGTACTAATACCATCTCTGGATACAACATGCCCTAACAAAACACCTTTAGAACATCCAAAGACACACTTTGTAGGGTTTAGTGAGGCTTGTGCTTCATCTAACCTTTAAAATGCTTGTCTCCATCTCAGTGCAGTGGTCCATCTTGCTCCCATAGATGCAAAATCATCCAGAAATACTCTGATGAAGTTCCCAATGTAGGGTTCAAACACCCTATTCATCAAACGTTGGAACGTTGTCGAGCATTACACAACCCAAAAGGCATAACTCTATAAGAAAACGTTCCCCAAGGAGTGGTGAATGTGGTCTTCAGCTGATCTTTCTCTGCTATACGAACTTGGTTGTATCCACTATATCCATCAGCAAAACTATAACACTCCTGCTAGCTACTTCATCCAAGATCTGATCTGAGAATGGAAGAGGGTAATGATCCTTCTTTGTTGCCTTATTGAGCTTCCTATAATCAACACAAATGCATAGCTTCCCATTATTTTTTATTGAGATCACAATGGGAGAAACCCATTCTGAATTCTCCACAACAAATATGAATCCTACATCAAGCAACTTATCTATTTCTTCTTTTACAGTCTTGGAAAAATTAGGATTCATTCTATATGGCATTTACTTTATGGGCTTAACACCATCTACTAGCTCAATAGAATGTTCTACCCAACTTACTTGACGGAGTTCCTTATAATCAAAAGTGAATAGGTGTATGTACCTTTGAAAGAGCTGGAGGTAGGATTCCTTCTCACTCTCCATCATAACATCACCAATATTTATTTGTTGGAGACGATCATCAATTTCTTTTTCAGATAATTTTATGGGTTCATGAGTCGGTGTGACTAGAAGGATATCCATGACCAAAACATCAACCTCACTTTCTTCATCTTCTGTGTCCACTTCACTGGTACTAGAGTAATCAGAGGATGTCCAATCATCATTTTCATCACTTGAATCCACAAGTTCTACCTTATGATGCCGAGGGATCATGTTTATCTTCACCCTCTCTCTACCACGTCCAAGTGTCATGAAGCCTTCATTCCAAAGAGTTTCGCATGAACTCTCCTTAGCCATGGCCTTCCCAACAACATTGAGTACGTAAAAAACCATTTTTCATCACCTAAAGTCTACCACACATACAACACCCATAACAGATATTGCCACATTTGAAATAACACCTTCTGGTTTAGTTTTTCCTTATTTAATGACCTTAACATAAGTGTTGAGGGGCGATCAATTTTTAAACCCAACATATTCATTACAGACTCGGTCATTACATTAACTACAACACCTCCATCAACTAAGACATCATGAATTGAAATACCATTACATAATACCTCAGCTTGTGAGCGTAGGGATCCGCCTCTGCCTCCAAAACAGGGACCTCAACCTCCTTCCTTCATCGAGCATTGAGTCCACTTTGCAGCTCCCGCCTCTTCTCAGAAGACATAGCCAAGAGTTTGACCATATGTAATATTTGCAGGCCTTTTGGATAGATCTTCTAAGATGGAGTATGGTCCTTGTCCCTGTGAAATTAGAAAATCCTGCACACCCAACTTTCTTCTCCTATGTTTCTTACTAGTTTCTCCTTTCATCTTCTTAGGATCATTTCCATCTTGGTTATCTTTTTCTTTCTTTCTTTTTTTGTTACAAACACATCTGCTTCATTATTTATGCTCTATCTACTACATCAAAAGAATTCATAGGTGATTTTCCTTTATCATTATCTCTTGTACTGTATGTAGAAGCTCTATCTAGACAATTATACTTATAATGACCCTTTTATGACAACCATAACATACAACTTCAGAATATTTCTTTTTGACCTCTATCTCCTCCCCGAGAACTAAATTCCTTTCCTCAAGAAGATTAATAGTTAATCGACCCATCTTCTTGAGCAGATCTTCATACTCAAGTAGATGTACTAGGAGAAAAGATTTGTGCTCACCGAGAGTGGTCAGGATTCTGACCAAAGGTGTTGGTGTAGGCTCTACCTTAGTAACAATTTCTTTGGGCTCCTCTTCCATGCTTTCTTCTTTCCTTCTTGTAATCTCCTTTGCTTGTTCAATGGTAGCTGGGTGGTCATACTTCACTCGTTGTCTGATCTCTGGCTTCATCCCAAGAATGAAGTGCTTACAGAGGAGATTATCCACACCATTCATCAACCCATCCACTAATCCTTCCTTCCGGATCTGGGCATCGAGCTTCCTCCTTAGCTCTAGAACATGAGCATGATAATCCCTTATCTTATCCTTCTCTCCTTGGGATAGCTTTGTGATATCAATCATGAGATCTGCATATTTCTGTTGTTCACTAAAATTTTCAAGAAAAAATTCAGTTAATAAATCCCATGAGTTTTTCACATTATCACCTAGTGTTTCAAACCACCTAAGGGTGAACCATCCAAAAAGGTAGGAAAAAATTAAGTCCATTGTTCCCTTCTTATAAGGCCATTACAAATACAAGATCATTTAAACTCTTGAATGAAAGAGGAAGCATTTTCATTAGATTGGGCTGAAAAAACAGGAATCTTCCCCATTTTCAAAAGTAACCACAGTGAAATACCAACCCACAAGTACAATCAACAAGACTTATGTGCACAAATAATTGGAATCACTATAATAGAAAATAGAAATGACCATGGTAAACTATGGTAAAACTTGACTTACTTTGCATGGTAAAAAAACTGACTTTACTTTACTATGGTAAACACTATTCACAAGAAAAAAGTGAAGTTATTGCATGTAAATACTATTCATGGTAAAAAGTGACTTTATCATGCGGTAAATACTATTCATAGAAAAAGTGACTTTACCATGGTAACTACTATTCACAGTAAAAACAAGGTTACCCTCCAAATGTTTTCTGACTAAGTGGGAATATCTCTCCAGAAAATCCACCAATGAGGAATGATCCCGGCAATGGAACCAAAATGTCATCACCAATCCGACACTATGATAATTCTCCACCGAACTCCTCGTGCTATGATTATTTACTAATGCACAACCCTTTAGTTTGGTGGATGTAATCTGAAACACAACAACAAACATAACACAAGAATACCATAGACTATGATAAGAAGGAATGATGACAAATCTAAAATATAAGTGTAAATTATAATATCAACATGAAATTGTTACAATCTCACCCATGAGGTACTTCAAGTGTTACTAACTTCACTTGCCTTCCAACAATAACTATGGGAGAAACTTCACAATTACACCTCTTAATGGCTTCTTTAACACACCTTCTAAATGATGGCTTCCTTTACACACTTACTCATACAATATTTCTCACTACTTCCTTCTATGCTAAATGAGGGGGGTGGCCTCTCTATTTATAGAACTTCCAGGCTTATCCATCTTATCTCTAAGATAGGATAAGAAATCTACTCTGACGAATCATATTCCATACCTTAACTCTTATATGTACATGTAAGCTTATCTTTTAAGATAAGATAAACCTTATCATTTCACATGGGTTCCACATTTTTAGACTTTTTACAAATAAAATACAAAAAATATTTATGACCTCACTCCTTGTCCTTATTACCAATATAATATTTCTAATTCCTAATCATGTAGACCCTACTTCTCTACTTACCCTAACTTTGACATTTTAACATTACCGAGCACTTACGACAAATATTTACTTTTTACCACAACATTCCTATTGTACTTTTGACTATTACCGTACTATACATTATTGGCGGCATCGTACCGGCAGCACCATTATCTTCTATCGATGCTACTACTAATTATACTTAACAACATCCTATTTCTAATACATACATTAATGAAATAGAAATTACAGAGGAAAATTTTAGTGTCGACAGGACGGACCCCTGATAAAGTACCATAGCATTAGTAGGAGCGATATTGAATTTGTATTCACCAAGACCATCAACCACAAAAGTTTCATTGAAATATGAGTCATCTATATTGATAGGAGTGAAGTTAAGATTGCATAATTTTTCATCAGTAAGTTCAATAGTATCGACTTCGTCATCAAAATACTTAGAATCATCCATGTTGGCATTTTTATGTTGTATAGATGTGTCGAGGAAATTGATAGGAGGACTATATGTAGGAGGAAGAGGAGCCTAAACTAGCAGAGAAATATTTCTAAGAGAAGCAAACATGGTGGGTGAAATGATGGCTGTAGTATGAGTAGAAATAACTAGAGTGCTTGGAGCGGTGGAAGAAGATTGTGAAGCGCTTGATTGACCAATGTCATATGTATCTATACTATTATATGGAATAGGCTGTGATGGAGGAATAGGCATAACAATAACAAGGTCTATGTGACATAATTTGAATGGTTCAGGGTCTACCGTAATGGTATGTTCATACCCATCATGTAGGAATTTAACGCATTGATGAATAGTGGATGGAATTGCTCGCATTGCATGAATCCAAGATCTTCCCAGTAAAATATTGAATTGAAATGAAGTATCGATAACAAATAATTTTGTAGGGACAGTCTTAGGCCCAACTTGGATGTGTAATGTGATGGTTCCTAGGCATGTGCGAGTAGTTGAATCATATCCCGAATAAGAGTGGAATTCTTAGAAATTAGGTTATCATTAATGCCCAATTGTTTAAGAAGGGAATGGGCACATAGGTTGACGGCCGATCCATTATCAATAAGTACACGTTTAATGCAAGTGGTGCCGATAATAGTGGTGATAAGTAAAGGTGCACATGGATTGTCATTAGAAAATGGTGATATGTCCTCATTAGTGAATGATATAGCACATGGAATTTTTTTGAGAGACTGAATGAGGTGTGTGAAGGCTACTGAAGAATTATCACTTTCTATATGAATAGAATGAAGGGAGGCCTCTAATGTTTGATGAAAATCAGGTGCATTGCACAATAATTCATAGAGGGATATTTTGGCTGGTGTATTCTTAAGTTGTTTAATGATATCATAGCCCTTAGAAGTAGTAGGGGACGAAGAAGCGATGGGTGGTGTAATAGAGACAAGTGGAGTTATTGGAGGATGAGTGCAGTCAGTAGCTACTACATTAATAGAAGGATCAGCCTGAGGCGTAATAAAGTGAGGAGGATGCTAAGTCTCGAACTTGCATGAAATCAACAATGGTAGTAACCATGCATGAAACCTTAGTGGGTGCGAAAGAAGGATAAAACGATTGAGTCATGACTTGATAAGGTGAAGACATACTCAGAAGAAAAGGGTTTGAACAATTAGGTTCATTAAAATGATTAAGCTAAAATATGAATTTATATGCCTAATCTGATTGCTATTGCATCAAGAAAAGAATAAACAATCAAATACATAAATTAAGCCAAATAAGAAAGTATGAAACCCTAACTGCATAGAAGAGGTAAAATGAATTAGATGTTTTGTAATTATTCATGGACTATGCTGAAGTGCTGACCAGATGAATAGAGAGGGAGGAACATCACAAAAACCATAGACTAGTGTGTGAGATGATGCTATGCTTGGACTGGGGCACCTAGAGAGGGACAAGGGCACCCGTGGGTTCCTTAGGCCTATTTCTGGGTGCTTGTGTCTGTGGAAATGATTAGAAAATATCCACTAAGTGGCCACAAGGTATTTTCTCGTTGTTCACATTTGGTCACTACGTGGTAGCACAATGATTACCAAAATAAGTGGAAACCTGCAATGAAATAATGACCTACAAAACCCTCAAAGAGACATCAAATCCTAAAAAGAAAGATGTAGAATGAGGGTTCAAACTATCCTCAGTTGTCACAATGGTGATCTTACGATTGAGCACTGCACTACATCTTAGACCCAATGTAGTTCTTTATGTGTGTGTGGAATTGTGCCCTAGGTGGCTCTTGTGTGTGTCACACTTGATAGCGAGCAAGTAAGCTAGATGTAAAGAAATGTAATAGATGTGTGCATGGAATAAAATGAACTTCCCTCCTATGAAGTGTATGTAGAATAACCAGCCCTTGTGTCCTTTGGATGATGCTAGATGGATGCAATGGAGCTCTTAGATGCTTGATGGATGCAACCTTAGGTGGTGATAGCTAATGCTTAGTGCTTGGTCCTTTATTATGATCACATAAATTTATATTTATATGATTCCCTTACTTGAATTTCATAATTAACCCCGAAAAGGCCAACTACCAAAAAGATAAGATGCTCAAATGGCTAGAAAGGACCCGAAAAGTGTGAACAAAGTATACTAAGGTGAAGGGTGCCTAGAGGGGACAAGGGCACTTGGTGCTAACATCCCGGCTTCATGTTAGTGCCCATGATAATAAATACCGAGGTATAAAAATGCAGATGATCAAGTAAGGGTGCAAGGTAACATAAAACAAAGAAAGGTGGCAAAGGACATGGGCTAATTATTATTTTTCTTACTTAAGAATCATATAAATAGTAGTATGCAATCAAGACTAAATAGTTACCCAAAGTGTTTGATTTTATGTCTAAAAATATATTTCTTTCAACCGCCATACGAAATCTACAATGTCTTCTTTGAAGGGAATATAAAACTATTGGCACCTCATAGGGCTAACCAAAACTATTCCTCACTTTGGCTCTATGGCCAATCTGAACTTTCATCTATCGGCCTCTTATGACTCTCTCTCACTATGGAAAAATTATCTCTCGGTTATTTTCTCACTTACTTGGCTTATACATATGCCAACTTCCACCAACCCCCAACAAAACAAACAATTCTTGTAACCTTTTCTTTGGTGATCCCACCTACTATTTATAGTTGTCGTGCCCGATCTTTCCCACTTCCCTCTCCTTTGTGCTTTGGATCTTCCGATTATCCTACTTGGAATTTCGATTTGAATCGACATCTTTACTACCCTTAGCCACAAAATATACCTATATCCAATATTCTCATGCCATGCCATCTAGTGGTTGGTTCCTCCTTATTGACCATTCCATTGTCTGGTCACCATCAACCATGAGACCATATAGATCTATACCATCTATCCTTTCCTCTCACAACTATCACTACATTTTAATATTCTAAGGCCTCTTTCTTTGCACTTCTTTTCTTCCTTCAAAATTTCTATGCACTCTTGTTTGACATCCTTTTTTTTGTTAGTGTCTCCTTGCACATTTTGGCCCCTGCAGCTCCTAGGAACTTGTTCATCCATGCACTCTTGCACCTCCTTTGATTGGTTTCCACCATAGAGAAATATTATTTGCGCATCCTAACTTCTCCTTATGCCCTTCTTTTTTTCCCAATGCAACCCTCCTTGTGCGCCACCTTTTATCTCATGCCTATTTATTCTCGCACATGCCTTCATGTTTTATGGCTTCAGACACCTCTCTCTTTTTCCTTACTACTCTCTTTGGCGACCCTCCTTTCTTTCAACCTACTTATTGTGACCTCTTATGAATAGTTTCCTCATGGCCGGTGGTCTACTAGTCCTTGTAAACTCTTCCTACTGCTATGCTTCTCCCTTACTTCCGTGATCCTTTCATGGATGCCGACCACCTCTTTAATCTTTGTTGCTTCTACATGACCTTTATCTTTCATCTCCCTAGTTTCTTATAGAACTATGTCAAACGTATTATTTCATTGCTTTCCTTTTCTATCGCACGATCTCTAATTCTTGCTCACCTCTTCTACTGTAAATTTTTCTAATTACTAGGATGACCCTACATTAAAAACTATATATTAAAACAATAAAATAAAATACATACCCGTGATAATAATTGAGAGTGTTTGATAATTGTGTTTATACCCTTTTATATTAATTATGGTTTGATGTAAGATCTAGAGACTATAAGCTATTATGATAAATTAACTTCCAACATTAATTTTACAAAATCAAAATAATGTATTGGTTCTTTCACTAAATGAATACAATCTCAAAATACACAAAAGAGAGAGACTTAGTTGTACAAAGTTGTAAAAGAGGAATTTGGGTGGAAATACTAGAGAAACTAGAAAAAGCCTAGAAAATCTTAATTATTGGAACTATGACATGGAAATATCCTAGTACAAGACTCGTATAGTTTGGTTAGGATGTATTATCCATCATACCCCTTTATATAGTCCGAGATGCCTTTAGAATTAGGCTCCATGACTTTTTGGGTCCTTCGGTGGCCTAGAAATGTACTTCATTGTAAAACCCTAGTCGTCACACAATCTTTATATTGTCTATAATCGATGAATCACTCTTAAACCATAACCACATGTAGAAGACATTACAAGAAGGTTTTTGTTTGGGTTGTGCTACAATGTGTGCAATTCCTACATTGGCAATACTATGAAGAGGCCTCGACCACACATAGTTCTCCACATAACATGTAATATCTATATGGATGTAGCTAGTTGGAAACTTGAAATCCTTCAATTATGCTTTGATTGGATTTCGCTCTTGATTAGGCTTGTAAATAGGAAATTGGTGTGCTTGGATATGAGGGAATATAGACGATATATTTTTCCTCGGTGTTTTTAATTTGTAAATTCCTTACCTTTGTTGAGTCATCTTACTTAGGTGTCCTTAGTGTTATAGGAGTTACTATGACATGTCTTACATTTCATAGAGCATCATAATCTGTCATAGGAGTTACATTCTTATTCGGGAATGTAACTCCCCTTCATATTCTAGGAATGTTCCCATGGAGGAGCTACACAACACTCCTATTTGTACACTACACTTGAGCTATTTATTAGAGCATATGTTCCATGTTTTCACACCATTCTTGTAGTATTGTGATATTTTTCATATTGCATTTACTTGTTAGTGATTTAATTTTTCATGTAACTTCATGTACAAGCGTTATTTATTAAATATCTTGATGGAATCCCGATATGGTATGAGAGAAATTATGGTAATCTATTTTTTCTTCTTTGTGCAAATATTTTTTTACATTGCTCAAAACATGCTAAGATTTACAAAAAAATTCTCAAAACTTTTAGGGGTTTTTCAAGTTATTTGCAAGTTGTAGATTAGTTGTATCGATGTTTTTTTCTTGTTAGTTTTGGTACATGTACGGAAGAAAATCAACATGTGAATTTCAACCACACTTGAATCCTTGAGGTCATGCTAAGGTAACTGGTGTAGAAAATATGAATGGCTAGGTGGTAGTGAATATGGTAATGGACGATAGTGTGCGATAGGTTGTCAAGGCAATGCAACACCTCTAACTTGCAATGGTGGGATCTGCTCGTCAAGCGTGATGAAAGCCTCTCTAACTTGGGTGGCTCGAATGGAGAAATTGGAAAGGATGGAAACATGGAGACTCCAGTCAATATCAAGCTCCGGAGATATCCTGTCTATTGGTTGTGGAACTTGTGGGAAACTGAATGGGGCCTCGTAAATCTATCCAGATACAAGGTCATGGAACAATTAAAAGTGAGAGGCGCGATTCCGTTTAGCTCTATGGGTAGTTGGTGGGTTTGGTCCAAAATGAGAGGGCTCGATGAGCTTCTTCATTTAGAACATTCAATTGCCTAATGATATCGGGTAGCAATGGAGAGGTTCGAAAGACTAACGCTCTCAATCCGGTGTCTATGTTTGATTAGTTCTTGGTTCCATTCAATTGGGAAGCCATTGGATCCCAACCATAAATTCTCTTTGGTCATGGTCCCTCTATGGTCATAAGAATGATCAAGAGCCTAAGCCCAAGGGCGGTTAGGCAATCTACGCTAAGGGTAGTCTAGTAATCGTAAGCCTAATTTCCTACAATGTTTAGCACGTCAAGTTGTTCTATATTATTGGTGTATCATGCTGGGGTCTTGTGGACACGAAGACAAAGTCCATATCAATGTTAGTGAGTAGTTCAGTCCGCTTGGTTATGGGACTAGTGGATCACAACCGAAAGTTTTCTCTTACTGCAGGACCTTTGATGGTCATATAGATGCTCAAGGTAGTCTGTAATTTGGTTGATTTGACCAATACTCAAATGCTTTATCATCTTCAATGTTTAATGCATCTAGTTGTCGATTGATTCTTTGTACGTCTCTAGTTGTCTTGAAAATGTTGTACCTAAGGCCTTGATCTATGTCTGCAAGTGGAACAGCTAGGTTTGGTTGTGGTATTACCAGTTCGAAGCTAAAATCTTTGGGTTCTTTGGGGCCCATAATAGTCATATGAAATGTGATTGCATCTAATTAACTAAAGCAAACTAATAAAGCAAATCAAATCTAAACTATGTTTTTGTATTTTCTAAAATATAAATGAACAAAGCAAATGAACAATTAATCTAATAGAGGAAATATCTTTGAACTATTTTTCTGATATTTAAGAATAAACTTCTAATCTAATAAATGAACCTAATACAAACAATTAACCAGGTGTAGCTAATTGCTTGTGCAAATGGTGTTAATCTAAATCCTAAACAATTAACTAATTGAAATATTCCAAATAAAACCTTCAATCTTACCTCAAAAATAGAGAATAAATCACAGCCTCAAAGAAGCTATTATTCCCGCAACTTCCCTAGTAATGTTGAAGAACAAAATTTCTAATTTGATCTAATCTACTGATGACTTGATAATTGAAACGATGAAAGGATTTATCTATTGTATTTGATATGAACTTTGAAATGATAAATTCAGAATTGATAATTGCATGAATGAATCAAACAACACCTCCAACCTGGATATTGCAAGAACTGTGGAAAATTTGGTTGTAAGAGTATTGTCCCCTCAATTTATCCTTTTAATATTTGTGTCCACATGAGTCCAATGGATGGGAATGCAACAATAGCAGAAGAAGAAGGATGCAGAAAAACTACATATTGAATTGGTAGATTGGGAAGCAATGCAAGTGGAAGAGTGCAAGCATAATTGAACTGAGATTGGCTTTGGCAATTTCTAGCAAGAAAGGCAACAACTTTGTAATAACAAGAATAAAATTTTTCTCCAGGTTTTTCTTGCACACAAGCATGGTATTTATAGGAATTTAGCTGGGAAATGGTTGAAGCCATTTGGCAGCTAAAGGAGGACATAACAAAAGTGAAGAGGGAGTTCAAACTATTAACAACCATCAATCATAAATAGAAGTGCAAGAATAGATTTCCACAAGGCAGTTGGGCCTTGGAATCATCTAAAACGGACAAGCAACACATCTAAAAATAGAAGTTAAGTGAGAGAATTCTATGTCAAAACATGAGTGAACTCTCTAGAAAATTCACACAGGATCGCCGCCATGTGCAGGTCGAGGTTAAAGAATCGCCTCTACATAGGGCAGCGGTTGGTGAACCATCGCCCGATCAAGGCGGCGGTCACAAAACCACGGCCCAAGTAGGGTGGCGATTTTGACACTAAAGGTCAAAACTACTTTAAAATGTAGCGGGAAGCTAGGAAAAAGCATGCAAAGGCTAAGTAAGGATGTCTAGGATATAAATATATATTACAAATGGGTTTTGGAGCTCGAACATCTTCCAAAAGCACATGAATCGTCATTGGGGACTTTTGTAACCATTTTCTGATAATGTAGCACATACAATTTTGGGTGCGTACATATTGCTCCCTTGAGAAGCATCTTAGCCATGAAAAAGGCGTAAAACATAAATTCTAAGTATGGCGTTCCCGAAATGGGGAGTTAGAAGTTATACCGACATGCCTATGTGTCGAAATGTCACCGTCTAAACTCCGTTACCTACAAAATGAAGAGAAGAAACAAGTGTAGATAGATAAAATATTGAAAAATAAATGCTAAATTAAAATGACAAGAGGACTTACCATTTGTGTGGGGATAAGAACTTACCTCTCGCCAGCGCTCCCGTCCCCGCAAACACATACACTCAAAATAAAGTTAATAACAACATATATATATATATATATATATATATATATATATATATATATATATATATATATATATATATAACTTATTTTCCTATTCATTTGTACTCGTTCGATTGGAAATTTTTGAGCTCAGGGCCTACAAAGTGACCATTTTCGACGAGAGTACAACCAAAATGATCGTTGAGAGATAGTGATCATGCCTCCATGACTGGGAGATCGACCCGTGTAGTCTAAGGTTAGTTTTTCTCACTTGTTTGTTTTCAAACCTAAAATGTCAAAATGTCAAAATCTTCTCCTAGGAGGGGTTATTTTTAGGATTTCTTGTTTTAAATGAGTCTCTATGGGGGCGTCCATAGGACATTCTTTTATTTCACGAAAAATGGTCGATTTTAGCATTTTTAGGAGCTTTCTAGTCATGTAGCCATATGGCGGGAATGGTTCGAATCATTTGCCTTGAGCAGGGTGGTGGTTACAAAACCACCACCTGCTGCTAGGTGGAGGTCACAAAACCACCACCTTGCACTGTAGAAAATATGAACAGAACACATTAAACTCATGCTAATTTTATTTTTTTGGATTTTTGATGTTTTGTCATGTTTTTGATGAGCTTGTCTCTTGAAATGTGCCACTAACTTGCTCTTTTTCTGTGTTTTGGTGGATGCAAAAGAAGGAAGAGTACATCCATTGGAGTCATGAGAGGGAGTGTGATTGGATCCCGTAGATTTTGGATCAATTGAATTAGGACAAGATGGACACCCTACAGAGAGAGGCATCATGGAGGATTGCATGGGTGCCCCATGTCACTCCTACCAGTCACATGCTATGCGACTTGTTTTCTTATTGGGAGATAGACCGGAATACCTTCCTGCTATTGGGTGCCAAGTGCTAGGGGTGAGTGGATGATTACATTAGAGGACGTGTGTAATGAAATTACTTGTATAATTTAGATTAATAGCAACAATAGAACACCAAATAACACAATATTTCAGAATAATGATCTCAATATGCAATTAGAATAGCTTCGCCACTTCGAGGGGGCAACCTCCAAACCATATAATAAGACTCAAATGCTCAAATGATAATTAAATACTACTTATAATCCCATATATATACTATTCATATGCTATGGCCACCACCAAGGCCGACCTATTAAGCATAAGAAAGTATAAATGATATGGTAAGCCACAAGCTCGCTACTCATATCTTAATACAAGCAATAGGTTAAGGGCATAGCATGTCCTCCCCTTCAAACCAACGTTGTCCTCAATGTTAAATAATCCTGATGTTGCTACGTAAAACCTTCATCCTCCTAGGTGGTGTCTTCTATGCTCGATTCTTCCACTTGATCGATATTCCTTAATGTCTCTAGTTCTCACCTCTTAAGTACGCATTTGTAGAATCTTCTCTAGCTCCAAAATGATTCTTCCTTCCTTGTCAAGTTCTCGTAACTCTGTCTCGGGCTTCAAATTTATGTCCAATAACCTTCTTCAGGTATGAAACATGGAATACTAGGTGTATGTGTGAAGATGGAGGCAACTCTAGTTTATAAGCAACACTACCAATTTTCTGTAGAACTTGATAAGGGCCATAATATTTAGGAGTAAGTTTGTTTTCCTTTTTCTGTTGCTTTAGGGACATCTGTTTGTAAGGATAGAGACATACAAAAACCTAGTCACCAATTTCAAAATTTCTTTCACTACGGTGTTGATCTGCTTGTTGTTTCATCTTGTTTTGTGCTAATGCTAAATTTTCCTTCAAACTAGCCCAAACTTGTTGTTGATTTTGAATGTGTTCCTCAACATCTCTGACCTTAGTTTACACCCTCAAGGAGGAAGTGATAGAAGGTGGATGGTAACCATATAATGCTAAAAATGGGGTCATTTGAGAAGAGGTATGAAAATATGTGTTATACCACCATTCGCGCAAAAGGTATCCATTTAATCCACCTTCCTGTTTATTTGATACAAAACAACGTAGATACCCCTCTAAGCAATTTTTGACCACTTCCATTTGCCCATCAGTTTGAGGATGATAAGATGAACTATGAGCTAGCTGAGTACCCAAACATGAAAATAATTCCGTCCAAAATTTTCTTGTGAAATCAAGATCACGATCACTTACAATTATCTTTGGGGTTCCATGTAGCCATTGAATCGTCTCCAAAAAAATAGCTGCAATCAGACAAAGGTAAATGGATGTGATAGGGCACAAAAATGGGCATTTTTGTGAGCCTATCCATAATCATGAAAATAAAATTCTTACCCTCCGAACAAGGAAATCCAAAGGTGATAAAATCCATGGAGACCTCCTCCCATCTCTCGGCTAGGAATTGGTAAGGGTTACAAAAACTCAGCGTCTTAATTGTTTCCCCTTTGTTCTCGCTGGCACACTAAACACTCGATAAATTTTTTTACATCCCCCTTGAGTCCTTCCCAAAAGAATTCTCTTTTTATTCTATGATATGTCTTTAAAAACCTAGAGTGTCCTCCAATAGGTGAGGCATGTAGCTCTACAAGAATCTTATTCTTCAACTCAGAATCTTTACTCAAGTATAACCTATCCTTGTACCATAGGGCATTACCTTTCCACTCAAATTTTTTAGATGTCATAGATCCTTGCTTGATATTTTGTATTAGAGATTTTGTATCCTTATCTTAATTCCATTCCAATCTTGCTTCATCCACCCAATTGGTCGTCAAAGATGGACATTCCACATAGTAAGGCATCTGCGGATGTATCCCTTCTGGATAATGCATCAGCTACTACATTTTCTTTACCCTTTTTGTATATGATTTCAAAATCATAACCCAACATTTTTTTACCCACTTTTGTTGTTCCTAAGATGATAACCTTTGATCCAAAAATTATTTGAGACTATCATGATCAGTTTTTACCTTGAAGTGTTTACCCATGATATAGGGCCTCCATTGCTTGACCGCATGAAGAATAGCCATCATTTATTTCTCATAGACGTGGATTGAGCGATATTTTCCTTTGAATTGAGACTGCCAAATGCAATTGGTATTCTTTCCGCATTAGAACTACTCCCAATCCCGATCCCGAATCGTCACATTCAACAATGAAGGTTTTTGAGAAATTGGGAGTAGCCAAAACTGGGTACTGCACATGGCTTCCTTCAGCTGCTCAAAGGATTTAGTGGCTACGTATGTCCAATGGAAGGCATCCTTCTTTAGCAATGCAGTGAGTGGGGTTGCTATTCTACCATATCCTCGCACAAATCTTCTATAGTACCTGTTAGTCCTAGGAACCCACGAATATTTTTGAGATTTTTGGGCCTTGGCCATTCCACCATAGCTTTGATCTTCTGAGGATCAAATTTGACGCCTTCATGGGATACAATATGACCCAAGTACTCTACCTCTTGTACACAAAAATAACATTTAGATGGCTTTGCATACAAAGTATGTTTCTCCAAAACTTCCAACATGTTATTTACATGTTGTAAGTGTTCTTCCCATGTCTTACTATAAATCAATATGTCATCAAAGAAAACTAATACAAATTTCCTTAAAATGGCCTAAAAATAGTGTTCATCAAGCTTTGAAAGGTTGAGGCGCATTTGTAAGACCAAAAGGCATTACCAAAAACTCATAATGGACCTCATGATTCTGAAAGACGTTTTATGAACATCTTCCTCTTTTATCCTAATTTGATGGTACCTCGAATGAAGATCTAATTTTGTGAAATAAACAACACCATGTAATTCATCAAGTAAATCATCAATTACTAGAATAAGAAACTTATCTTTGATGGTGTACTTGTTGAGTTCTTGGTAATCTGGACACATCCTCCATGTTTCATCCTTCTTACGTACCATGACCACTGGTGAAGAATATGCACTTTGGCTATGCCTGATGATACCTGCCTTCAACATTTCCTCCACCATTTTCTCGATCTCACTTTTATGGGAATATGGGTATCTGTATGGTCTAATGTTAGGTGTTTGGCTCCCTGGAATCAACCGAATGGCATGATAATGATCCCTAACTGGTGGTAGTCCCTTTGGAATTGCATCAAAAATAGATGAGTGAGCATCCACAATCTTTTGAAGATCGGGTGGCATTGAAGACTCTGTATTTTGTACTTCTATGGAAAATAGCTTTGCTATAAAGCCATCCACTCCTTTTCTGAGAACCTTCTACATCTGATGAGAGATAATAATCTATGGAGACTTAGCTACCATCCCATTCAATTGTATTGTCCTTCCATTTGAATGAAATCGCATGAACAATTCTTTGAAATTCATCTCTATAGTACCTAAGGTTGTGAGCCATTGGACCCCAAAACAATATCTTGCCCCTCCCATAGAAATAACAAACATAGGTGAGTCTAACATGTAGTCTCCCATGGAAAGCTTGATACTATGGCACTTTCCTGTGCACTTGACTATCCCACCATCCACAATCATAACTTACATTTATGGAGCTGGGTAAATAAAACAATTGAGGCGGGCAACTAACTTACTATTTATGAAGTTATGAGTACTCCCCGAGTCAATCAACACTGTCACCTTCTATTTTTTGAGATAGCCAATAACCTTGAGTGTTTGAGGAGTACTAATACCTAATAATGCATGGCAAGAAATTGTAGGTTGGTGATCCTCTACTTCATCTTCTACTGGTTCCTCAGCCTCTCCTATAATTTCAGCTTCCTCATCATCCTCATTACCTCCGTCAATATAGAACAACTTCTTCTCAGCACATTTATGTCCCAGTCCATATTTTCTATCGCTATTAAAACATAATCCTTTTTCTCTCTTTTCTTCCATTTGTTGAGGAGTCAGTCTAATTGGCCTAGCAAATGAAGGGGAAGAGATACTACGGTCTCTCGGTGTTAATGAAAGGCGGCCTCCTACTATAAAGAACTTTTTCCTCTACACAACGTGTCATGTGATAATAGAATCAAAAATATTGATTGGATTAAACATACGTACCTCATGCTCTATGTGGTCCTTAAGACCCCCAAGAAATAGGTCATTCAGATTCTCTTCTGGAATATTCTCCACCCTTAAGGATATGTTTTTGAATTGATGCACATAATCTTTGACTGATCCTGTTTGCCATAACTTTGCTAATTGACTAAATAAGTTCTCTAAAACACTCGAACTATAGTGCAATTGTAACTCCTCGGTAAAAACTGTTCAAGTGACACCTAGACCATTCTTCTGCCTCTGAGCACATAACCAACGATACCAAACAAATTGGTCGGGTTCAAGATATAAGGATGCCAATGTCACCTTTTGTATTGATGGTGTTTGATGTAACTCAAATAAGTTCTCCATTTGATTTATCTAATTCAGGGGATCCTTACCATCAAATTTGCGCATATCCACTTTCGGCATCATGTTCCATGGTTGTGAATAAGTTTGATTCTGATGGGACTGGAAAAGTGATCCAATATGGTTAGTTTGTCCATGATTTTGAACTGAAGGTCCTCCTTGGTTGATATGGGCTGGATTTGGGCCATACTGGTTACCCTTTACATGTTGCATGATATCATCCAACCGATGATTGATTTGGGCTGTCTCCTTTAGAGGCCATCTCAGATTGTACATTTCGCAACTCATACTCAAGTTGGCTCACCTTATGATCAACTGAGGTAAACCCTAGTGCTGAGGAATTTGTATTTACCCCTTCTGACTCCATCTCTTCAATCACTACCCCATCTTTATTTGGGGTTTTACCCGAGTAATCGATTCTTTTTTGCTCTTGTGGAAGGCCCCGCCATGATGTCAAACCTTAGGGTTTAGGGTTTTGATACAATTTCGGCCGAACAAGAAAAAATACAGAGAAGATACTAATACTATTTTTTTGAGAGCTTTCCGAAAATGTAAAGAACTTGAAAATTTTCCACAATTTGCACCCTAGGGAGCGATTTTATGAAAAACCCTAAATTTGTAATAACTTTTGAAAAATAAATAAAAAAATTCTAAATTTTTTGGGAACCTTACTTGAAATCATTTTCAACTCTGGTAAAAATTTATTCCACCAATTTTCTCTGGTTCACAAGATGTGGCGAAACAAAAAATTAGGGTTTTTACCCTAATTTTGGCCCAGATCATACTCCGATACCACTTGTAATGAAATTGTTGTAAATATCTCCCCTCGGGTAGATATAGACAAACAAAAGAATATGGAAATCAAAGAAACTCAGAGCCCAATTTTTATTGTATCACCAACAGTTGAAGGCATAGGTAAGAGGCGCACGACAAAAGGTGTCGACACGAAAATGGATGCGCCCTTGGCGCAGGTAAAAGGTGCACGACAGAAGGTATCGACACAAAAAAGGATGCGCCCATGGCGAGGTGCACGACATAAGGTGTCGACATGAAAATGGATGCGCCCTTGGCGTAGGTAAGAGGCACACGACAGAAGGTGTCGACACGAAAATGGATGCGCCACATGCGCAGTAAAGCACACGGCGAAAGGTGTCGACAAGAAAAAGGATGCGCCCATGGCGCAGGTAAAGGGCGCACAGCAAAGGATGTCGACACAAAAAGGGATGCACCCATGGCATAGGTAAAAGGCACATGACAGAAGGTGTCAACACGAAAATGGATGCGCCTTTGGCGCACCTTTAGTAGGCACAACATTCTGAGCACTGACAAGAAGCACACCCTGACCCAGATATTTAGGTGGCCATAACTTTTCATAGGGAGCTCACATTCATGCAAGGTTGGACTTTTCGGAAAGCTTACGAGGTCCTCTATCCAACTACGATTGGATATATTTAATTGGGTAAGAAAAATTTCTTAAAAATGCAAAATACAGTTCGTCACTTTTTGGGTTTGCTAGGGTTCTCACCTACCACCATAATGAGATGAATTAAATGCAACCTGGAGGTGGTTGGGGTAGATTTGGATTTCCTCTCTCTTCCCTCTCTCATTCTTCCTATAAATTGTAAGGAGGGGCTTCTTTCTAACGCTTGGCAAGCATAAAGGTTTCGTTGAAATTATCACACCTTAAAGGCTATAGCTGAAATGTTTGACCGAGAGTTTAATGTTATCCTCAAATCGATGACAAAAACTCAAAGGAGAAAAAATCGGGAGCACGATCATGGCAGGACCGAGTAGGTAATCCCGCACATGGTAAATATTTTACTATCTTGCCAAGGTTGCGTGGCGAAGTTGAGGCCGGGGCCCGTGGATTAATTTGGCCGAGCCATTATGCGGGGATTCGGAGTGGAATGCCAAGTGGGTTTTCGTGGATGACAAGCCAAAGAAGAAATTCCACGCAGGGAAATAAGGTGAGCAATGTCAAGTGGAAAGATTGGTTTGGTAAACCATGATCAAACTTCCGTGAATGGGAGAAATTGGATCAGATTGCCAAGTGGAAAATTTACGATGGCTATCCATCACGAGACTTCCACACGGGCCATGTAAATGTAATTCCGCATACGACTTGTAGTGGTCGGAGCACGTTGTGCGAGTCACCAGGAGGATTAATAAGATAGTTGTGAATTGGAGTGAGTCATGGAGAAAACAACGCGACGTGATACCAATTTCAGCGGAGGCTACAGGCCGCTCGTCTCATTATGTAGATATTTGTCAAATGATACCGAGTAACATGGCGAGTGGGGGTCAACGCTTGCAGTTCGAATGCGTGGGAAAAGGAGAACATTTCAGAATTTAGCCTAAAGAATCACTCAGTTCACCACTGTGAGGAAAGAAAGTGGTTTCGTATCAGACCCAACCAAGGTGATGTGTTAATGGCTCAGTCGTGGCTCATGTGCGAAGAGTTTGAGGGGAAAGAAATGCTGAAAACTCCACGACCTTCTCCTCATCCTCTGTACAATTCTAAACTTGATGTGGTTACGAGAAAAGATCCCACACATAGGCGGAGGCATGTTTCAAAGATGCAGAGAATCCTTTTGAACGCTTTCAAAGAAAGCGGGTTGTCCAACTGTGTTGTTATCTGTTTAGTATCGAATGCATGCTTATAATTATTCCGAACTCAGATCGAATAGCAGCTGCAGGAAGAAAATATTCACTGCCGTGTACGATGGATTAGAGTCACGCCATTCAAGGCTTCATAAAATTTTCCTGAATCAGGAGATGAAGGTTTATTACGGTGCATAATGAAATGATTCATATTTCTCAAAGATGTTTTCTCCTAAAACGAATTGAATGTGAAGGTCAACTCGAAATATCTCGGTCGGCCATTTTACATGCTACATCCTTGTTACTTGTAAATGGTCTCTTTGAGAAACTCGTGGGCAATAAGCAATTTATACCCTTCCATTATGTACGTCCAATCGATAATAAAAGTATTCTTTTACGAGTTCGAGAAGCTTGTTTTTATAATGGACGATTATATCATGCAGCTTTGAAGCTAATTTTATCTAGCTTATTTCTATTAGCTTTGATCCACGACTAAGGAAGAATTCATATGGTTGTTACCTATACATTTTTCCAAGGTCCTCTTGGTTGCCCAGGGTTCAATGTATTTTTTTGAAGGGCTTCTTTTATGTGTTGCAAATTGTAACATAAAGGATCTTTTTAGTTTCTGGAAAAATGAGTATATTGTGTAGCTCACAGCTACCTATGCCATACTAAGATCCCAATAGTGGCATAATTGTTGATTGGAGCCGAGATTGCAGAGTGCACTTGCCAAAATACCGAAGGACTCAATGCAAAAGAATCCGATTGCCAAAGCGAGGAAAGAGTTAGTGTGGGGTTCAAAATTGATTGCAACACCGAGTTAGAGGATTCGAAACTCACCGAGTTGAGATTTGTGCAGACTCTATCCACATGGACCCCCCTCCTCTTCAAGTCAAACGGGTCAACGGGGGGGTCCCGACATTATGTTAATTAAATTAATATTTTTATTTAAATATTTTAATAATAATATTTATTATTATTATTTAAATATTCTTTTAATTAATTGAGAAGACTAGGTCATCAGGCAATTAATGACCCATGATGGAACCTTCTCAGGTGGTTCAACTAACTGTAATAAATACATCATGGGCCTTCATTTTAGGAATGTAATTATGACATTTCCTCTTCTTTCTCACATATTCTTCTATAAATGTAAGTTGGAAGCTCATTTCAAAGGGTTCCAACAGTTCAGACAAGTTGGATAGTTAGATATCTCAAAGTGTGTATACTTTTCAAGAATCCTCTCTCTTCTGCAAGTTGTTCTTGTGTGTTGAGAGAACTTTCAAGCCTCCTCTTCAAGACTGTAATGGAAACTATTGCCTCTTCTGAATGTATGATGCATTGTGCATGTTATTGAAGCAATAAAAGTGTGTGTTTTGTGACTAATCTTGGTCCTTTCATCCTTCTATGCTTCTTTGTGCCTTTCTCGTACTTGCACAGTACACTGTGCAAGTTTAAGTTATATTGCAGGTTCTTGGAGTTCTGTGCTTATCGAGTGGTGGAGTATTGCATGCAGTTGAGTTGTGGTGTCTGTTCACCCTTCTTGAGTTCATCCTTCTTCACTAGGAAACTGGTATATTTCTCGGTCTGATAAAGTTTAACAAAGGGAATGCGTGTCTCTTAGTTTGTGGTATCCTGTACCCTCTCCAAGTCGCAGGTGAAGTTGACCTGTGGTGCATAAACCCTCTTCAAATTAACCCTTCCTGAGTCTGGAAACACCCTTTATTTGGTGCATCACCATCCCTAGTATAGTTTCATTTCTGTAAATCTCTTTCCCTAAAACCCCATGAAAATGTTAGCATAGGACTAGATAATCATTTTTGTTACACTAGGAGTAGTACAACACTTAGTTTAGGAAGAGGAAGCCGGCCTTCTCTGGAGGTTCACCTCGAGCCCAAGTCCCACAGCTTGAGAGGTGATCCCATGTGTCCCAATCACACCGAACGTCCTATTCACATCCTGGCCATTCGGAGGGTGCAGTGATTTGGCGACAACAGTTTTTGGCACGCCGGTGGGACCGAGTTGGTACTTCTCTTCTCACTTACACAAGTCAAAGTACCTGACGACTCTATATCTCTAGATTCCAAATCTCAGTATGGTAACTTATGTGAAGAATTCATACAAGAGCTTCTTCAAAGAAAGGAAAGTATCAGCATACCGAACTTTCCTTGTCTCCTCCAAAGAGAAGAATAAGAGGCATTTCCACATCCCCGATTCTGATTTACCTAGTTGGGGTCATTCAACTCCTCCTTACGGAAGATTTCCTCCATCCAGGAAGAATCAACCTTTCGTTGCTATGGTGAGGAACCAAGTTTTTCCCCCTTTCAATGCAAGCAGTCCTCTTATGTTGGCTCAATGTGACCCGATACTTGTTGCAGCACTCAAAAGTTTACCCTTCTACACAGGGGAAACTCACGTTACTCGAGTGGAGCATATCTTTGATGTAGCCAAAGATCATGTAGTACATAATATCACCGAAGACAATGTTGCAGTTAGACTTCTTGCTACCTCTTTAAAGGGAAAAGTGTTTTAATGGTTTCGTGGGTTAGGTGTTGGCACTATAACCACTTGGGACGAGTTGGGAGAAAAGATATGTAAACATTTGAAGACAAAAGTGATCACCTATCACTTTTGGAACAACTTACTACCATAAAGAGAGCTTCCCAAGAATACATGAGTGATTTCAACTTCCGATTCCACAGACTTAGAATAGGATTAAGCGCTCGTAAAGCCTTCCCGCACATAATGCATTCTTGTACTATTTGTGAGCCTTGAATAGTGATGTAGCGCTTATGATCCAGTCCATGGGAGGGACTACAATGCCCGATGCTTACGAGGTTGCCATAAGTGTAGAGAATTCTTTGATTAAGGCTGGAAAGATAGCTCCACGACCACCAATGCCCTTTTCTCTAGATCTTACGAATCATCAGCCTATCATTGCTCCTATTCTAGTAGACTCCAAGCAACCATATCAATCTCCCCCTGCCTCTTCAAATGACCTATTTGAAGTCAAGTTGCTACTGCAAAATTTTGGAAATGAGCTCGTTGCACTCAAAAGGCAACAGTTTCAATACAATCGTCCGTATCAGCCACAAAATCAGCAGTATCAAGCTAACCGTTCTCCTTTTCAAGGGAACAATCAGCCTCGAAATCAAACTACAAGTCAAGTTGCAAATGTCAGGCCCTTGAACTTTCAGAACCCTCTTTAGCTAGCTCATATAGAGCTATAGTACCTGTTCAAAATAATCTAGTTCAAGACTATGAATGGTGTTATCCTTGCTCTCAACCTCACAATCAAAATCTTTGTCCCAATGGGGTTCTTAGCCAGGCCCTTATGGTTCAAAGTGTATCTACCCCTTCAGAGTTAACAAACAATTCATCTACGCAAGAAGCAACAGATCAACCGCAGGCACCTGAAGAATCCACTTTGCTAAACTGGCAAGCAAAAGATTTTTGTGGGTTGAATATAGATTCTTCATCAGTGGCAAAAAACACTCGTTCCAAGAAAAGAGCAATGGAGCCTCAACCTCCTGAAGCTAATCATCCACTTCTCAACCTGGGTTACAAATGGTAGTTGATAAAAATGCGGGAAAGAAATCACCAGAAACACCGGCTAGCCACGCCGTAGGGAAGGATGGTTCTCCAGGCATCACGGTACCCAACAAACATTTTCCAAAGGAGGACCCCAATGCCCAAAAAAGTGTCATCAAAGTTGGAGCAATTCCCTTCAGCATAGTAGAACAAATGAAGAAAACCAATCTGAGCATTACCATGTGGGACGCACTCTCGATCCCTTCCCAAAGAAACCTGTTGCGAGAAGCTCTGAACAATTTTAGTACAACCAGTGGATCACCAAGCCATGGAGTGACAAATGCTACAAATTTGTGTCAACCGGAAGGGAAAATCATTCCTACGACGGCAAAAACCACTTTGCCATTCTACATTTCCCCGATCATCATTGGTGACCACCTGGTACATAATTGCATGATCGATTCTGGTGCCAATAGCTCTGTCATGCCGAAACAAATTGCAGATGTACTAGGCATACAATATGCACTAGTTGCAAGAGGGGTTGTTCACTAGATGGCACAAATATATTAATCTTTTGTTGGGGTTATCAAAGGAATTTAACTTACCATTCATGCATGCCCAAGTTTTTCATTCACCCAAGACATATCGGTCATTGATCTCCCTCCCCTCTTTGCCATCTGCCTATCATGGGATTTCACTGCCAAGATGGGCGGTTACCTATCAGCTGATTGGTTGCATATGATTCTCAGGACTCGATACGGAACCAAAGTAACTATAAGGGCAGAACCAATCTGCCATAATCATGTAGAACCCTACACTGCTAGTCCCATAAATGGAAATTACACCATCGGCGATCCCGAAGAGGAAGATGCCGATCATGAACCAACCACCCTTGTTGAAGAAGTTCCTGATACTTTGCTGGATGAAGTAAGTAGAGATCATTAGTACGATCCCTACGCTGATGTATTGCGTAAGAAGAAGGCTGGTTTGCTAGTCTTGGAAAAAACAGATTAGGTACTTATTGTATCCATGAAGAAGATACGATCATACCACAACTTGTCAAAACACCAAGTGATTCTAAAGGATCAGTGGCAATTGTTCTTCGATGGCTCAAGAAGTAAGAATGGATCCGGTGTTGGTGTTATGTTAATTTCTCCAGAGGGAGATAAGTACTTCTCATCTTTCCGGTTGCAGTTCAGTTGCACTAACAATGTTGCTGAATACGAGGCTCTTGTGCAAGGAATTCAGCTAGCCCAAAGGAAGGGAATCAAGGCCCTGACTATTTTTGGAGATAGTGAGTTAGTTGTTCATCAAGTTTCGGCACGTAGTGCATCCAAAAATGATCTTTTAAGATCATACAAGAACCGAGTCTGGGACCTGATTGAAGATTTCAAAGCTTTTGGAATCCATGCAATCCCTAGAGATCAAAATCAAGATGCAGATAGGCTTGCTACAATTGGTTCACAATACAACATACCAGTTGATATCATGAAAGAAGGGCAGAAATTTGTTAAAATGGTGGTTTGACCAGCAGTCCCTGATAATGTGAGTAGTTGGCAAGTGTTTGATAGTGACAAACAAATTGTCCTCTTCCTACAAGAAGAGGCGGAGTTTGCTACAAAGAATCAAGATAAGTTGCAGGAGTCATATGGTGAGAAAATTATTCAATTGAAAAGCAACAAGTTACCAAAAGGTTTAGTCACTTTGGAATCCATTTTCAATTCAGATGACCAAGCCACAAGACAAAGCCCTAACATGGTGGTCAGAGAAGAATATTTTGAGGAAGTTGAAGTATCAAATGAAAAATTTCTTAAGATCGGAAAAGTGTGTACTTCTGAAGAGAAAGAAGCTTTCATCAAACTTTGTCAAGAGTATCATGACATATTTGCATGGAGCTATAAATATCTGCGTGGTTTTGATCCAGGTCTAGCACAACATACCATCGAACTGGATCCTAATGCTAAGCCAGTTCGTCAAACAGACCAATTAATCCCAAAATTGAGCCACTAATGAGAAAGGAGCTAACCAAGCTCATCAAGGCCTGTATAATTTTTCCCATCAAGCATTCCTCATGGGTAGCCAATTTGGTGCCTGTGAGGAAGAAGAACAGAGAGATCCGATTATGCGTAGATTTCAGGGATTTGAATCGTGCATCATTAAAATACCATTATCCTCCTCCATCGATGGAGAATATCCTTCAAACGGTGGCAGGAGCTCAAAGATTTTCTTTGCTTGATGGATATTCAAGTTACAATCAAATCCTAGTCCAAGAATCTGACCAATTCAAAACGGCTTTCACTACCAAGTGGGGCACGTATGCCTACAATAAAATGCCATTCGGATTGTCCAATGTCGGGGCTACTTTCTAAAGAGCCATGGACATGGCATTTAAGGGACTAATCAATGATATTATTTTAGTTTACCTTGATGATATAACTGTATACTATAAGCATGCATAAGATCACATCACACATCTAAGGAAAGTTTTCCAAAGGTGTAGGGAATTTGGGGTTTTACTTAACCCTAAGAAATGTATTTTCACACGGTGCACGAGGGAAAATTGTTGGGGCATGTGATTTTAGCAGAAGGATTATCAATCGATCCAGCCAGGATTCATTCAATTATGTCCTTATCTCTCCCAAGTCACAAGAAGGGCCTCCAAAGTTTTCTGGGAACCATAAATTTCGTGCGGAGATTCATCCCTCAATTCGCGACATTGGCTAAACCACTGATAGCCATGCTAAAGAAAAACATGCCATTCTCATGGACAAAGGAAGGACGAGAAAGCTTTGAAGCCATCAAAACAGCCATTTCTCAAGCTCCCACGCTTGTGAACCCCAGGTTTGACAAAGATTTTATCCTTTATGCTTTTGTAGGTCAAGAGAGCATTTCAGGGATCCTCACCCAACAAAACAACAACCTGATGGAGCAACCAATCACTTTCTTCAGTCAATCCCTCAAAGACTACGAGTTCAAATACTCATTCATTAAAAAGCAAGTCTTTGCGGTTATTCGAGCTTTGAAGAAATTCAAGCACATGTTGTCCAACAACAAGATTCATCTGATGGTGTCTCATCCAGGTGTCAAGGAGTTTTTGCTGAACAAAGAAATGAATGAAAAGCGTGCTGGATGGATCATGAAGGTAATGGAGTATGACGTGCACATCAAAGTCACTAAACTTGTTAGAGGTAAGGGTTTGTGTCAACAACTTGCTGCAGACATGGAATCAAAAGGTAATGAGGACGTGACACTCCTAAATACTGATGAGAATGTTGATCAAGCTGACTGGTTATCTAAAATGAAGAATTTCATCTTCTCAGGAGCATACCCAACAAACATGGATAAAAACAAAAGATGAAATTTCCGTCTTCAATCTATTCCATATGTTTTGGTAGATAGCGTTCTCTTTCGAAAAGATTTGAACGACATCCTCCTTCGGTGCATAGGACCAGAACAGGTCAATAAGATACTAGAAGAGTTTCATAATGGCCTATCTGGAGGACATTATTCTGCACGAACAACAAACTACCAAGATCATGCGAGTGGCTAATATTGGCCAAATTTATTCAAGGATGCCCATCTCTGGGTAAGGAAATGTAAGGAATGTGCCTTTTTCACAGGTAAGCAGAAGCTGGCAGCTCTTCCATTGCATCCAATTCAAGTGGATCAACCCTTTGTTCAATGGGGGTTGGACTTCATCGGAATGATTAATCCTCCATCCAATGACGGACATAAGTGGGTCCTTACCGCAATAGACTATTTTACTTGATGGACAGAGGCGGTAGCATTAAAAGAGAGCAATGAAAAGGCAGTTCTAGATTTTTTGGAGGGTATAATGACGAGGTTCGGTGTTCCGTTTACAGTCATTTCAGACAATGCGTTGGCTTTTCTTGGTATGAAATTGAGTGAATGGGCTGTTAAAAATGGGGTATACCTCAAAACTTCGTCCAATTACTATCCTCAAGGAAACGGATTGGCTGAGTCTAGCAACAAAAACCTCATAAGGATTATTAAGTGCACAATGGAGACTAACAAGAGGACTTGGCATACACAGCTTAAGACTACCTTATGGGCAGATCGGATCACACCTAAAAGGGCCATCGAAATTCTCCTTTCATTCTTGTATATGGAAGAGAGGCAAAACTCCCACTCTCATTGGAGTTACCTTATTTGGAGTTAGCTCATCAACTTGAAGTTATAGAGAGTGATCCTCTGACAATAAGGTTTGCTGAACTCATGGAGTTAGAGGAAGTACGAGACAAGGCTATGAAAACTTTGGAGCAGCATCAGGCTCAAGTTAAGAAATATTTTGATAAGAAGGCATCCAACAGGTGTTTTCAAGAGGGAGATTTAGTTCTCAAATGGGATGAAGACAGGGCCAAACCAGGTAGGCATGCCAAGTTTGACGCTCTCTGGAGTGGGCCATACATCATCACAAGTTGCAAAGAGGCAAATTCATTCCGTCTATCTAGGCTCAATGGAGAAGAACTGCCCATTCATGTGAATGGGATACATCTCAAAGCTTGTTTTTGAGAAGCGTTCCACCCCTTGTACAGTTAAATTAGGTGTTTTCCTCCAAGTGCTTATACACATTGTTGCGTGTTGTTGTTTTGCTTTCCTTGTTGTTGTGTTGTGTTGTTCTGCACTTTGTTTCATCATTGGAAGGTGTCAAGGAGAGGAAAGGTTCAAGGTTTCCATAAGAGTTCAAAATTTGCTTCATTCAAATTTTTGCAGTGTTCCATGGATGTCAAGCATTCAACAGATTCAGTATACTTCATGCTCAACATTCTAGGGAGGTCCCGGATATCGAAATGCTCAAGGAGATTTCGGGATGTGTCAAAGAAAATCATACTACTTTCAGGATTCCAACATAGAATCCATGCCCAATGGATGACTTAAGGCTACTGGAATCATGCTTAGCAGGAAATCATCCCCGAGAGGTCGCCAAAAATGTTATCCAATTTTGCACACATGGCAAGATTGGACAACGGGGTCCTATCACGTTCAAAATGAAATAATAGTCCCAGGAACCCACCTTTGGTTATTAACGAGATGCAATAATTAAAAATAATTCCTAAATTGCATATGAAGAGATCACCTAGCATCGAAAGGCACCCAGTTGATCTCAACTCAGTGAAGAGTTCAGGGTTGAGTTGATAAAGAACCCAGTGTCAAATTGATAATCATCTCAGAAATCATCTCAGTAGAGACTCTCAGTTGTAAGAGCTAGACGATGGTCTTGTTAATGCAAAATATAGCTCATTGAAAATTGACGAATGAAAGGAACTCTACAAGGATCTCGGTGGAGATCGATGCAAAAAGATCTGAAGGCCAAGTCAGGGAGAGTCAAAGTCAACATGATGCCAGGTTTAATCCATTAAGACAATGCTCGACTAACCACTTGGGAGAATTATCTTGTTTGACCGAGATGATATGAAATTATGCAGATATGGGAGGTTCAACATCATTGAATCTCGGGTTTGTAATTACATAATGGAAGGAATTCTATCGACCCAGGAAGATAGTATAAGCACCATAGAATACCAATGTAAAATTGAGTCAAACCGACATCTTAAAAAGAGTCATGAATTATAATGGTGTTAAGACCTTCCTCGCCAAGCATTTGGTGCACAGGCAGTTGACATGTTGCAGTATAGTAGAAGTTCTTTTGAGCACTTCCAGCAAGCAGGTCGTCCAACTATGTTTTTATCTGTTCAGCATCGAATGCATCCTCAAATTTGGGATTTTCCTTCAAGATATTTTTATGAAAATCGATTAAGTGACAGTAAGAGTGTTACCGGGAGACTTGATGAAATTTATTACAAAGATTCTCTATCGAGACCTTACTTGTTTTACGATGCAACTCATGGAAGCGAATCTCATAGAGGTGGAACTGTTTCATATCAGAATATTCATGAGGCACAATTTGCTTTGCAATTATATGAGCATCTTCAACGAGTCACTAGGTTGGCAAGCATAAAGGTTTCTGTTGAAATTATCACACCTTACAAGCTACAGCTGAAATGTTTGCACTGAGAGTTTAATGTTATCCTCAAATCTGATGAAGGAAAACTCGGCAGGAGAAAAAATCGGGAGCACGATCATGGCAGACCGAGTAGGTAATCCCGCGCATGGGAAATATTTTACTATCTTGCCAAGGTTGCGTGGTGAAGCTGAGGCCGGGGCCCGTGGATTAATTTGGCCGAGCCGTTATGCGGGGATTCGGAGCTGGAATGCCAAGTGGGTTTTCGTGGATGGCAAGCCAAAGAAGAAATTCCACATGGGGGAAATAAGGCGAGCAATGCCAAGTGGAAATATTGGTTTGGTAAACCATGATCAAACTTCCGTGAATGAGAGAAATTGGATCAGATTGCCAAGTGGAAAAATTATGATGGCTATCCATCATGAGACTTCCGCACGGGCCATGTAAACAGAATTCCACGCAGCTTGGAGTGGTCGGAGCACGTTGTGCGAGTCACCAGGAGGATTAATAAGACAGTTGTGAATTGAAGCGAGTCATGGAGAAAACAATGCGACGTGATACTAATTTCAGTAGAGGCTACAGGCCGCTTGTCTCATTATGTAGATATTTGTCAAATGATACCGAGTAACATGGCGAGTGGGGGTCTGCGCTTGCAGTTCGAATGCGTGGGAAAAGGAGAACATTTCAGAATTTATCCTGAAGAATCACTCGGTTCACCACTATGAGGAAAGAAAGTGGTTTCGTATCAGACCCAACCAAGGCGATGCGTTAATGGCTCAGTCATGGCTCATGTGCGAAGAGTTTGAGGGGAAAGCAATGCTGAAAACTCCACGACCTTCTCCTCGTCCTCTATACAGATTCGAACATGATGTGGTCGCAAGACAAGATCCCACACACAGCAAAGCAGGCATGTTGCAGGTACAATAATAAACCTTTTGAACGCTTCCAACAAGCAAAGTTGTCTAATTGTGTTGTTATCATTCGATGATCGAATGCATGCTTATCCTTATTTCGAACTCAGATCGAATAGCAAGATTGCGAGGAAGCAAATATTCACTGCATATGTACGATGGATTGGAGTCATGCCATTCAAGCCTTCATAAAATTTTCCCGAATCAGGAGATGAAGGTTTATTACGGTGCATAATGAAACGATTCATATTGCTCAGCATGTTTTCTCCTAGAAACGAATTGAATGTGAAGGTCAACTCTGAAATACCTGGTCGGCCATTTTGCATGCTACATCCTTGTTACTTGTAAATGGTCTCTTTGAGAAACTCTGTGGGAAATAAGCAATTTATACCCTTCCATTATGTACGTCCAATCAGACAATAAAAGTATTCTTTTACCAGGTTCAGAGAAGCTTGTTTTTTTACAATGGATGATTATACTGCAGTTTCAAGCTAATTTTATCTAGCTTATTTCTATTAGCTTTGATCCACGACTAAGGAAGAATTCATATGGTTGTTACCTATACATTTTTCCAAGGTCCTCTTGGTTGCCCCAGTGGTTCAATGTATTTTTTGAAGGGCTTCTTTTATGTGTTGCAAATTGTAACATAAAGGATCTTTTTAGTTTCTGGAAAAATGAGTATATTGTGTAGCTCACAGCTACCTATGCCATACTAAGATCCCAATAGTGGCATAATTGTTGATTGGAGCTGAGATTGCAGAGTGCACTACCAAAATACCGAAGGACTCAATGCAAAAGAATCTGATTGCCAAAGTGAGGAAAGAGTTAGTGTGGGGTTCAAAATTGATTGCAACACCGAGTTAGAGGATTCAAAACTCACCGAGTTGAGATTTGTGCAGACTCTATCCACATGGACCCCCCTCCTCTTCAAGTCAAACGGGTCAACGGGGTCCCGACATTATGTTAATTAAATTAATATTTTTATTTAAATATTTTAATAATAATATTTATTATTATTATTTAAATATTCTTTTAATTAATTGAGAAGACTAGGTCATCAGGCAATTAATGACCCATGATGGAACCTTCTCGGTGGTTCAACTAACTTGTAATAAATACATCATGGGCCTTCATTTTAGGAATGTAATTATGACATTTCCTCTTCTTTCTCACATATTCTTCTATAAATGTAAGTTGGAAGCTCATTTCAAAGGGTTCCAACAGTTCGGATAAGTTGAACAGCTTAGATATCTCAAAGTAGTGTATACTTTTCAAGAATCCTCTCTCTCTCGCAAGTTGTTCTTGTGTGTTGAGAGAAATTTCAAGCCTCCTCTTCAAGACTGTAATGGAAACTATTGCCTCTTCTAAATGTATGATGCATTGTGCATGTTATTGAAGAAATAAAAGTGTGTGTTTTGTGACTAATCTCGGTCCTTTCATCCTTCTATGCTTCTTTGTGCCTTTCTCGTACTTGCAGGTACACTGTGCAAGTTTAAGTTCTATTGTAGGTTCTTAGAGTTCTGTGCTTATCGAGTGGTGGAGTATTGCATGCAGTTGAGTTGTGGTGTCTGTTCACCCTTCTTGAGTTCATCCTTCTTCACTGGGAAATTGGTATATTTCTCGGTCTGATAAAGTTTAACAAAGGGAACGCGTGTCTCTTAGTTTGTGGTATCCTGTACCCTCTCCAAGTTTAGTAGGTGAAGTTGACCTGTGGTGTACACACCCTCTTCAAATTAACCCTTCCTGAGTCTGAAACACCCTTTATTTGGTGCATCACCATCCCTAGTATAGTTTCATTTCTGTAAATCTCTTTCCCTAAAACCCCATGAAAATGTTAGCATAGGACTAGATAATCATTTTTGTTACACTAGGAGTAGTACAACACTTAGTTTAGGAAGAGGAAGCCGACCTTCTCCGGAGGTTCACCTCGAGCCCAAGTCCCACAGCTTGAGAGGTGATCCCATGTGTCCCAATCACACCGAACGTCCTATTCACATCCTGGCCATTCGGAGGGTGCAGTGATTTGGCGACAACAAGAACCATTCTCGATCTTTGTAACACCAAGAAAAGGACCAATGATAATTTCACATCATTTTTGTGTAATGCTAGCGAGGATTGCAAGTAGATTCCCTTGCTCAATACCAGAAAGACAATTGGTTAGCATCTTCATCCCAAACCTCATTACAAAGTTATCATTTCATATGCAAATGCACTTTGTTTAAATAATTTCAAAGAATTCATCAAAAAGGACACAAATCGAGAAATCCCTCATTTCTAAGGGCTTACTTAAAACACCCTTTAGGGACCAACCCCCTAGGGACGCCCCTCAAAGTCAGGATAAATCCAAATTATTTAATCGGAACATGAATATAGTCAACGATGGTATTACCGATTCTCGGTATGTTTGAAACATTCAAAATACTCCAACCAACAAAATTAAATACAATAAACAACCTATTGTCTTCCCTAGAAAGGAGGCCCCTCCCGTGACAGGAAAATATAGTTCACTCCACTTGGAGAAATCCTATCTAGCGTCTTCCATCACTTGGAAAATACAAACATGATCTCATACCCCATCATCAAACCCTTCGAAGAATGGAAACCAAAACCAAACTGGTATAAAGATAATGAATATTATGAATACCATCACATAAAAGGGCACTCTACAGATTGATGCATGCAACTCCGCCATTATGTCCAAGACTTGATCGAACACGGAGACATAGAGGTTAAAAATACCTCCGATATAAAGACCCCCAATGAAAAACTCAACATGTTCAAAAACCCCTTCCCTAAACATGATGATAATTCAAAGGACAAGGTCCAATCATCAAACAATGTTGAGTATGACTCAGTCATCTCAACCATAAACTACGACCAAGATCTAGTGGCTACAATAAAGATCAAAACCGATTGTGCGGTCACCACTAGACAAAAAAGTATGGGTCCCTACTACGAAACAATCTGCTACTTCTTCTCCCATACCACCTCCTCATCCAACATCTAATTCCACTACCACTTCCACTTCCCAACCTATGCCTTCATTCAACATCATCAAACAATTGGAAAAGACTACAACAAAAATTTCCATCATGGAATTACTTAATTCTTCTCCCGCATTACAATGTATCCTTACACAAACATTGAATGACACTTGTGTCCCACACGACATCAACTCACAAAACTTCCAAGCTTTAATTGAAAATATTTCAACACCCAATCCCATTCTATCATTCGGTCTTGCTGACCTTCTTAACCCTAACCTTACTAACAATCAGTCATTATACGTCGAAGATTTTATCACCCATCACAAGGTTAAACATGTATTAGTTGAAAATAGAGTAACATTGAATATTTTCTCCATGAAACTCCTATGTTGTCTTGGTTACACTAAGAAGACTTACAAAATGATATCATAACCATTTGTGGGTATGATGGTAATGAAATAAAGTCCAAAGGAACAATCACGTTGCCTCTCATGGTTGGACCAATCACTTTAGACATGTTATGTCATGTGGTAGACGTAGAAGTCTCATACAATGTTCTCCTCGGTCGACCATGGATTCATGCCATGAAATCCATCCCATCCACATTCCACCAGTGTATTAAATTCCCCCACTTGGATAAGGAATTTACATTACAGTGATGTCCAACCCTTCAAATATTACAAATTCCTTGAAGGACAATATCTAAATTCTCACTCTTGTCCATCAAAGATAGAAATATGCTCCACTAACACATAATCCCATTCTCTCGATAGAAGACGTGTCAATCTAGATACACTTCCAAAAATACTCAAAAATAATACAAGAGTCATCCTCATGACTCTACTAGTCAACCATCATCTTCTAATCAACCAACGTCTCCCAATCCATCCTCTTTTGCTAATCAACCCTCTTCATCTAACAATAGTTCCCCTTCCACTAAACAATCATCTTCTTCACCTAGTCAACCTTCTTCATCTAACAACACCTCTTCTATTAAGGATCCCCTTTAGTTAATCAAGCTTTTTCATCTAATCCACCCTCCTATTCTTATAACCCATTCTCTCCATATTTTAAAACCACCAAATTGCCTTCCATGTCGTGTGAGATGCCCACTGGTTACTCAACACATATAATCAAAATCATCGGCAAAGGCTACAATGAATACCAATTCCAAGACATTGCGAACTATTTTTACATCAAAAAATCCCCACAAACCTATGGAAAACCCAATGCTCTGCATCTTAGAATCCATCCCACTTACAAATTGGGTCAGTCAGTTTGGAAGAAGTTCGGTTATCTAGACAATGAACATATTCCAAGTTCTTTAGGATCTTGGTTATACGATGAAGAATTCACTCCCTGTTATGAGTCCCCTCAATTTACCAAAGCTCACCAAATGATGAAAAACATGTGATGGAAGGGTAAAGGACTCAGTATAAATGGAAAAGGTCATTTAGATCCAATCACTTACACCAAACATCATGGTAAACATGGCCTTGGTTTCAAGATACTTAATGTAGCTCCCGTATTAATCTCGAGTGACAATGATGATACCAGTTTGATAGTGACGCCGGGTCTATGCACAACATTTTTGAAGATATTGCCAAAACGAATCTCCACTTTGAACATTTATCCATTAATGTCATTGATTTTGAGCTTCTTCATCCAACTCTCATTGACCATGACCAATTACATCATGTGGCCATGGACATGTTTCAAAATGATGAAGCCATTGAAGAGTTCCTTGGAACTCACAATCAAATTCCCCTTTCTGACCATAAAAAGGATTTGAGATTAACCTTGATGAATTTTCCTATTTTGGTGAAGAAATAGAATATTCGGATCCTCTACCTTTGGAAACCTCAGATAAGAAGTGAAAACAAAAATTTCTCAAAAAAAACTCCCTTATCCAAAAACATATCAATAAAAAGAAAAAAAAACATGTGCTTTGATTCCCTTGAATCACTCAACACTGATGACTTACATCAACTAATATCAACGTTTTTTGAAAAGGATACATCCAAAATTCTAGTTGAGGAAACAACAGATATTAACATTAGTACCCCCGAACAAAAAAAAAATTACAACTCGACATCAATCTGCCCGACCAAGAATACGTAGAGTTCAACGCGCTCCTCATTAAATTTCAATACATTTTTGCATGGACCTACGAAGATATGCTAGGATTAGATTCATATTTCATAGAACATAACCTTGTGGTGTATCTGGATGCAAATCATGTAAAATAGAAATTATGTAAAATGTGCCCCAAAGTAATGTTGCTCGTAAAATCTGAACTTTAGAAACTATTAGAGGCATAATTTATCATACCTATCAACTACTCTAAATGGATATCCAACATAGTTCCTATAGCCAAGAAAACTCTCGGCATTAGGGTATGCACATATTTTTGTGATATCAACAAATCTTGTCCAAAAACAACTTTCCCTTGCCAATATAGACATGATTGTCGACTCCACGATATGCCATGAAATTCTCTCCCTAATGGATGGATTTTCTAGCTATAATCAAATATGCATCGCTGAAGAGGATCAACACAAAATAACATTTACTACACCATGGGGCACCTTTTGTTATAAGGTCATGCCTTTCGGACTGAAAAATGCAAGTGCCACATATCAACGAGCCATGACAGTCATCTTTCACGATATGTTGCATGATATCATGGAAGATTATGTTGATGACATATTAGAAAAATCTAAAACATGGATAGGACATCCAGGTGTGTTGAGACACATCTTTGAAAGGTTGTGTGAGTATAGTTCACCTTAATCCAAAGAAATGTGTCTTCGAGGTGACTTCTGAACAACTATTTGGATTTATTGTCTCACGAAGAGGTATAGAAGTTGATCCCGCCAAATTCAAAGCCATCATGGAAATGCCTCCTCCCCAAAATCTCAAACAATTACGTAGTCTCCAAGGTAAAATCCAATCCATTCGGTGTTTCATATCAAGATTATCTGATAAATGTCATCATTTTAATCAATTACTTAAGAAAGATGCACAATTCCAATGGAATCAAGATTGTAAAGATTCTTTCGCCAAACTCAAATAATACCTTTCCAATCATCTCGTGCTTATGTCACCAACCGCAGATAAACCCATGCTTCTTTATACATATACCACTGAGCATACCATATGAGCTTTGCTAGCTCAACACAACGATCAATAATAACATGTTTTTATTACCTTAGTCAAACACTTATTGAGCATGAGGTACTGATATTCCCAAATAAAAAAGTATGCTTAGCAGTCACTTTCACATTCCATAAGCTACGTCATTACTTGCTTAATCACACAACTAAATTGATTGCTAAGGTCAATCCCCTCAAGTATCTCTTGTCTCGACCTATTCTCACAGGAAGAATGTCTAGTGGGTCATCCTACTTAGTGAATTTTACATTGAGTTCGTTCCTTAGAGAGAAATTAAAGGACAAGCCCTCACAGATCAACTTGTTGAGGCACCTCTTCTTGGAATAGAACCACTTCATTTTACATTTCCTAACAAATATCTTTTCTATTTAGATATCGCATCAGCCTAGACTTTATTCTTTGATGGATCTTGTAAGCTTCATAGATCATGAGTAGGTATTTTTCTCATCATACCTAGTAGACATGTTATCCCCAAGTCATTTCGATTAGCATTCCCATTGTAGGCATCTAAAATGTCAACATGATCAATTATGTTTAATCTATCTCGTAACATCATCTAAATCCATATAATAATTAATCGCAAGATTAATTATCATTAATTTCAGCATTAATCCCTTTATTCTAATATTTCATCATTTATCTAAATATTCAATTTTATCACATTTATCCTTTCATCATTTATCATTTATCTCATTTCATGCTTAATCCCTTTTATTTCATTCTAATATCATATTATCATTATAATCCTTCATTAACATTTTATAGGAATTTAATATTCCTACACCTCACCTACCACCTACCCTACACATCTCTATACCTAGCATTTCCATCAAATCACATCCCTAATCATCATTTATTAACCTAATCTAATCCCGATCCTAATCATACCCTCACCTCTAAGACTAGAGGCTTCTATTTCTAAAGCCTCTCTAAACTTCCTCCAATTAAAAATTCAAATACCCTCCATTGAATATTCTTCTAAATTTTAGAATAATCCAATTTTAGATCTCTCCAATCCTCTCTTGCATCCTCCACCATTGATCCTCATCCTACTTGGATCAATCTTGACCCTCCAATCCTCCACCCACAAACCATAAATCTGAACTCTCATCCTCCATGAGAGCTAGTTTTGAAGCTTGAAACAATCTTAATAATCCATGGTAAAAATATACTCTTTTATTCATCCAATCAATCCATTTTATCATTATTATATCACTCCATCATCTACAGTAAAATTTATCCTTTATAAAACAATCATCCAAGGAAACCAATCAAAGGGGAGGTGTTGCCCAAGTGACTCCAAAATCTGAAGCAATAATCAAGCATCCAACATCTTGAGCACATCCAAAGCAACAAGGAAGGAAGAATTCAACTTGTAGGTAAGTGCAGGTATATTTCTCTTCCCTCCTTCCATCTAGCTCAATCTGAGGTAGCAATTAGAAGTGTTAGTTTGGGATTTAAATCTGTTTATTTCCTAGTTTGTATTTTATACTAACACCTCTTTTTTTTTACATTTTGGCACCCACCATGGGGCTTACCCCCTAATTTTTTATTGGAATTAGTAGCATTTAGCACTAAGAACAAAATGTCCAAATTTCAGAATTTTTCGTTAAGATTTAACCTTGAATTTTTGAAATTTTTGTGGCTATGTTCTGTTCGGCTTGTATGACTAGAAACAATGTGTTCATGACCTCAAACATCACATATACTATAAAAAAAGATTATGTACAAACTTCTAATTTTGTGTTTGTAGGGATATATTTCAGCGTGTTTGTTTGTTGTAACAGAGTTTGGCACTACTTCAATGCATTTAGTTCTTGCAATAGTGCAATTATCTACTAACAATTTTTGGTGTAGATTGAACTCTCATGTTCACATTTCAACATGTTTGGACCCTATTTTAGCGCGTGGATCTCCTTTAGTAGTGGTTTTGTTTTCTAACATTATGTGTGTGTGGGGTTCTCTTTCTTTTCACATAGCAATGTGTTTGATTACTATTTCAACGTGTTTAATTCTTTTTATAATGATTCTATGTAAACTAACATATGTTTTTGCAGGTGTCTATATTTTGGTACATCTATCCTAAAGCAAGGTGTTTGATCCTGTCATAACGCATTTAAAATCTGTCATAGCACTTATGTGTTCACCGACCCTTGTGTTTGTAGGCACACATATTTTAGTGCATCTGTACTAAAACAATGCGTGTAGATCCTGTTTTAGCATTTTACCCTGTAATAACAAATTTATCTTAATAGTATTTTTGTCCTAATATTAAATAATAACCCACATATTTTTATTTTTGGTAATATTTTATAGAATCTAATACTCTATTTTTGCAAGAAAATTACAGAAACAAGGAGAAACTATGCCGGTTTTAGCATTTGATCAAAAATATATATTGCCTAACATTTGTGGTTGCAGGATATTAAGTAAACTAAGACTATTAACCTTTTTTTTGTAACACGAATGGTCCAAGAGCATTGGGGTTTGAAATAAACCACTAACCCTTTGTTTAACAAGTCCCTTTTGTCGAAGACCCCAATCATATATATTTTAATTTTCATAATTTCATGTGTATCTTTTTGTAATTTCTTATGTTGCTTGTTTTAAATCCCAAAGACAACATCGTGTATGCTCTTCTCTCGCATCCTATGATGATCTTAAGGATCAAAACTAGTTAGTCTTCCCCCTCTTTTTACTTTTCGGGGGTAATGTGATGTGGAAGTGACATCCACTTACTTACCATGGTCCTAGGGGTCTTGTGACTGTGGGATTCACCTCCACACACGTAGACACATCCCATGTTTCGGTGGGGTGTATAAATCCTTGGAGAACTGTTGTTATTGGCTAAGCTCTTGCTTGTTTTAAGAGTGGCGTGAAGTGAGCACTTGTTTGCTTCCATGTCCCAATACCCAAGCCTTAGAAAACATCCTTGCAAATACGACTTGGGCCTCATGTACCGTAAGGTATATCGGGATTCCCAGGTGAGCTTGTGCATCCTAGACTAGGCAACCTTTTGGCCACAATCAAACTATAGTGTAAGGAGGCCACACTCCCCAAGATCACTCGCTAGCTGACCCCACATTGACACATAGGTGGAGATCCAATTGTGGCATCATCGTCGGTGTGTATATTAAAAGCGAGTCTATAACTTGATTTCAAAACCACTTGAATAGTTAGGGTGTGTGTTGCATGTTTGTTGTTTGTTTTTGAACACCCTTAACCATCCCATCACCTTAAAATTTTAATCAATCAAACATCATCATAATTAATCATTCTTAATCACATAACCTAAATACTATCCCCATCCTTAATTCACAATCCTAATCCAAATCTAATTCCCTGCTCATATTATCTAACCATGGCATTTTATCCTCAATCCACACCCTCTCTAAAACAACATCCAAACCCCTACATATTTTCTAAATCCATCATACAATCTATCCCATCATCCCCCACCCATCAAAGTCAACCATCTCACTTTTACCACAAATTCCCACATGCCATCCAACACATTAATAAACAAAACTCAAATCTCACATCCTACCTTAACCAATCCTCTCCTCATCCAAATCAACCATCCCATATCAATCCTAACATACTAAAAACCATTCAAAACTTAATCAACAAATATCCAATATTCAATCAATCAATCACCCCCTAAACAATCATCTCTTAACCAACCCCATCCATAATATTCCCTTCCTAAGATCCCTACCACTCACCCCATTGACTTCCTCCTTGAGGAACCCAAATCATCTCAATCCACACCCGATCAAATCAACATAAACCAATATCCCCACAAGAAAATTATATCGACTTTGACCAGCTCACTAACTTTGACCTAGACCAAGATGACTTTCTTTATATCCTCGCTAATCTAGCCACAAATCTCAAACTCACACAAACATCCCAAATTCCAACCTCCAAATACGTTATCAATCATCATGACCACTACCTTCCTCCTATAAAAAATCATCCAACATCATCTAAAACCTCAACTCCCAATCCAATCATCATAAAACCTATAATTGAGTCCCAATCATAAATCCACAACAATCACAAAAATTAATCCTAAATCATTATCATCCACATCTCATCTTATTCCCCCATCCTCATCATCCTCATCACCCCAATCCAATCATATGAACTTTCTCCAAGATAATCGCACATCCCCTAATCCACCATAAAATTTAGCCCCTAATCCTATTTCATCCTCTCCATCACCTACACCCAATCCTATCAAAAATATCTCATCCACTGTGACTCCTAAGTCACCCTCATCCCCTTCTACCCCCAATCCTAAACCATCCAATGTAGCTCCCACGCCACCCTCATCCTCTTCATCCACATCTAATCCTATCTTAACCTCTTCATCACCCCAACCTAATACTATCATATCCTCTAATCCTATTCCAAATCCACCATCCCTCAATCCTAAAACCTCTAACGTGACTCCCAAGTCACAAAATCCTAAATGTAACCAATCCAATCCTAATCCTCTTCCCACCACATATCCTACCAAATATAATGTGGTTCCTACACCACACCCATCTACCAAATCTCCTTCATCCCCACCATCATCCAAATCTAATGTGACCCTCATATCACACCCATATCCTTCATCTAAATCTACCCCATCCCCTTCATCTACATCTATCAATCCTAAACAATCTAATCCTAAACCAAAACCATCTACCTCAAAACCACATACTCTAACAAATCCAAAATCAACCAAATCTATTTTGGCCTCTAAGCCCAAACCATCCACTTCGGCCCCCAGGCCTAATCCACCCCCTTCATCTTCCAAGCCACAAAAATTTAATCCAACTCCTAAATCCAAATCAACTAAACCATCTCATCATCCACCTAATTCTACACATTTACTTCCTACTCCCTCCAAACCATTACTTCCTACTGCTCCAATACCTTATAACCCAAACCACTTATCTCCTTTAGGAGAATCCTTGATCGCCATATTCCATCGTCTAAAAACCTTCAACATAATAATCCATCCCCCAATCAAATCCCACAATCAAAACCTTCCCAAACCATCTTGGTATCGAGAACACTACTATTGTTACTTCCATCTCACACATGGACATTTGACCAATCATTGCATGCAATTTAGGTCTTATGTCCAAAACCTCATTAACCAAGGGCTTATTGTCCTTGTACCTCTCTATCCACCACCATTCCATCCCAATATTCTCCCTAACTATTTTCCATCATCCAAATCCCACTCTAAATCCAAACATCATCAACCATATAAATCTCATTGTACATCCAAACATCCCTCACCAACCAAAAACCAAAAAAAAATCTTACCTCCCATCCTTTGTTAAATCTGACCTCTTAGTGGATGAAAAAATTACAACCCCCTAGTCTCATGATGACCACATGACATCATCTTCCCCATCCAATTCATATCCTATAGCCCAAAAAAATTTCACTAATATGAAACATCAAGGCAAAGGATTAGGTATCTATGAACAAGGCATTCGTGAACCTATCTCCCTTCATCAAAATCCAAGTCATTTAGGCTTAGGGTATAAACCTAACACCAACAATGTCCCTTTAACTACTCCATCATAATCCATTTCTACCAATATTGTTGATCCTAACATCACAATCACTCAAACCAATCACAAATCATTTAATTTCCCTACAAATACCGAACACCTAAAAAGGAATTGAGCATATAATTCATCACCTACGCACGAATGTTCTTTCCTTACCACCCATCCTCCTTCCATCCAACATCCAAATACTTTTACATATAATCCATTCTTATCATCACATCCATTTATATCCTCTATCAATATATTCATTTGAACACTTGATCCTCTTGCTCACACATGTTTTATGTCAATAGTTCCTACTACAATTGTGTGACCTTGGTCTATCATTATCTCCAACATTCAAGCACCATTTTCCTCCTAGAGATATAGGAAGTTTAACAAACTTAATTGACTTGTGGTGAAGACCCTTGGGTGCATATTTTGACACTCTAGAAAATTTCATCACTACACTCATTTCCATCCCCCCATCAAGCCACTGGTGATTCTTAACCCCTTGAGAGTTCTCAAGAGAATGGAACCGCTTTATGAGAAAAATAATCCAGATATCAAAAAGAAAAAAAATCATATCAAAAATAGAAAATAAAATCCACCTCAAGACTCTCTCTAGGGGTGTTTCCAGCAACTCTATCGGGACTATGGATGTGTGGATGGCAAGAGAAATATTGTGACAAAATCATATGTATCTCCGTCGAGGCTATGGATGCTAGGCTGGAAGCGGATCAATGCACAAATTAAGCTTTTGATCACCTTCCATCAACCTAATTGAATTAATCACTCCCTATACATTGGCTAGTTTTTCTTCACATCCTACCCATTAGTTCTTCACATGTGGTAATTAACCATCACGATCTCACACACTTTGATCTCAAAGATACATAGGGCTCATATATTACTAGGTATTGGTTAGACCTTGGTCACACTTTTGTTTTATTTCGACTCTTGCCTTACAACATGTGCATTAGGATCATATTTTGTTCATCACTGATGTCATTTTCCTTCCATTCATCATATCCACATCATTTTCCCCTTAGGATCAAACATCCGTGGAAGCATCCAATCCTCCTCATGTCACTTTTTCAACTGTCATCATCATGACTAGGGATAGCCTTACTACCATCCACTAAGGGTATCATCCATTTTAAATACCCCTCACTTCCCATCCTACCCTACACCTGGGGGAAAATTGAACCCATCCATCCACCCACACACGTGACCCTACTTTACACTTGGGGGCACACCACATCTATCCTCAATCCATCCTCCATATACCCGGGGCATATATTATCATATTCCACCCTCCAAATCCTATCCTATACCCCATCATACCCCACCCATCCCAAATCCCATCTCATCCTAACCTATCAATCATTCCCTATCCTATCCAACCTATCCTTCAATCCCATCAATCATCCAACATCAAACAAATCCTCATTCGTCCTCATCCTTATCCTCGTTCTATCCAACCTACCTAATTTCCCTCAATCCTTCCCTTTCATCCTACCCAACCAAACTTTGGGACTTATAAGAGAAAGTCACATCCCACCTTACATTCCTTCCAATCCTCCATCACCTATCCCATCCAAAATCTCAAAATCCAACATCCACAATCTAAAAACTCAAAATCCAAACATCTAAATATCTAAACATCCAAAATCCAAACATACAAAAATCTAAACATCCACAATCCAATAATACAAACATTAAATAATCTAAACATCACACATCTAATAATCTCAACATAAAAATACAAAACATTCTAAAAATCCAAACAAAATAAAAAATACAAAAATACAATGTGTGTGTTTTCTTATTTGTCTGCATTTACATTTTGGCCGATGATATGAGGCCTCTTTTTTTTTTTCTTTTACATGGTTGATGATATGAGGCCCATTTTTTTAGTCCAATGATATGAGGACCGTATTTTTATATTAATTTGTCCAATGATATGAGGACAAGGGCATTTGGCAACTCAGTCATCATGGTCTTTATACCTTGGTGTATTTTTCTATGCCACATTAATCATAATTGCTAATGATGATAATAATGGGAACTTTATGGTATCACACCCCCTTCTATCATCATCTCTTAGCCTTATCATCATCCACACCTAATCCTCATCATCATCTCACTAACCATATAACCTCCTCATCCCTCTATCCAATCAATCCTTTATCAATCAATCAATATCCACATCCAAATCTTATCATCTCGTATCCAACATTCCAAATCCTCACCCCACAGTTGGAGCATCTTTGACACAAAAACCAATCCTCATTCTATCATCCAAACATCTCAACATCTAACATCCTTAAATCCAACATCTAAAAATCCAACATCCTCAAATCCTCAAATCCTATCCCCTAGACTGGGCATCTCAACAACTAACATCTTCAAATCCAACATCCTTAAAATATAACATCTTCAAATCCAACATCAATAATCCTAAATATTCACCCTTGTCATACATCGTTGACCGGGGCATCCTCTAATCCAAAATCCAAAATCCTCACCCTTGTCATACATCATTGACTGGGGCATCCAAAATCCAAAATCCAATATCTCCCAATCCTCTAATATTCTACTCTTCTCATCCTCTCTCCTACTCTTCTAATCCTAATCTTCAAATCTTCTAATCCCCTAATATTCTAATCCTATGAATCCTCAAATATTCTCATCCTCTAATCCTCATCTTCTAATAATTAATCTTCTCATCATCTAATCGTCTAATCTTCTCATCCTCAATCCTCTCATCTACTAACTTGGGCCTCTCCTCTTTTTGAGTGGTTACCCACCTCGTTCCTCCCTCGCCTAACCCCTCGAGGGGGAATCATATCACCATCCTAACATCTTCTCTTCTTTTCTTTGAATTATCATTGCTCCATAATAACACTTCAAAGAGGGGCAAAATGTAGACATCTAAAATGTCAACATGATCAATTACGATTAATTTGTCCCACAACATCATCTAAATCCATATAATAATTAATCACAAGATTAATTATTATTAATTTCATCATTAATCCCTTTATTCTAATATTTCATCATTTATCTAAATATTCCATTTTATCATTTATCCCATTAAAAATCCCTTTTATCACATTTACCCTTTCATCATTTATCATTTATCTCATTTCATCCTTAATCCCTTTTATTTCATTATAATATCATATTATCATTATAATCCTTCATTAACATTTTATAGGAATTTAATATTCCTACACCTCACCTACCACCTACCCTACACATCCCTACACCTAGCCTTTCCATCAAATCACATCCCTAATCATCATTTATTAACCTAATCTAATCCTAATCCTAATCATATCCTCACCTCTAAATCTAGAGGCTTCTATTTCTAGAAGCCTCTCTAAACTTCCCTCCAATTAAAAATTCAAATAAACCTCTCACCCTCCATTGAATCTTCTTCTAAATTATAGAATAATCCAATTCTAGATCTCTCCAATCCTCTCATGCATCCTCCACCATTGATCCTCATCCTACTTGGATCAATCTTGACCCTCCAATCCTCCACCCACAAACTATAAATTTGAACTCTCATCCTCCATGAGAGCTAGTTTTGAAGCTTGAAACAATCTTAAGAATCCATAGCAAAACTCTGCTCTTTTATTCATCCAATCAATCCATTTTATCATCATTATATCAATCCATCATCTACAATAAAATTCATCCTTCATCAAGCAATCATCCAAGGAAACCAATCAAAGGGGAGGTGCTGCCCAAGTGACTCCAAAATTTAAAGGAACAATCAAGCATCCAACATCTTGAGCACATCCAAAGCAACAAGGAAGGAAGACTTCAACTTGTAGGTAAGTGCAGGTATATTTCTCTTCCCTCCTTCCATCTAGCTCAATCTGAGGTAGCAATTAGAAGTGTTAGTTTGGGATTTAAATCTATTTATTTCCTAGTTTGCATTTTATACTAACACCTCTTTTTTTTTACACTAGTGTACCGACAATATCATAGAGTATGAAGCCCTCATAGTAAGATTAAAAATAATTATATCATGGAACATTAAAGAGATGGATGTATTTGGAGACTCTTTACTTATCATTAAACAAGTTGTTGATGAGTACCAAGTCAAGGACAAAAAAATTATTCCATATAAGCACATGGTAGATAGCCTCCAAAGCTATTTTCGATTGATTAGTTTTGATCAAATCCCTAGAATTTGTAACAAATCTGCAGATGCTATGGAAACTATTGGATCTATGTTAGAAATCGTATCTAATCAACCCCAGGCATATTTTCTCGTAGAACATCTCTTAATGCCTTCTTATGATCTACGTAAAAATACTATGGTATGTCAGATCGTGGGTCCTAATGACCCTTGGTACCATGATATTTATAATTTCATCCATGATAAAGCATTTCCTACCAACATGAAATCAATTCATAAACGCACTTTAGCAAAACATGCCTCATGTTACACCATTTTAGCATAAATTATCTATAGAAAGGTTACGATGGCACCATACTCTGATGTCTTAATCAAGAGGAGCCCTCTAGTGTCCTCACTAAAGTCCACTTTGGTATCTATGGAGCACACACAAATGGTATGGATCTAGCCAAGAAAATACTACGTGTTGGGTATTATTGGCCTACCATGGAGAATGACGCATGTTATTTTGTGAAATGATGTCAAGATTTTCAAAAACATGCAACCTTATCCACGCACCTTCTTAAGCATTACAACCGATCACCACACCATGGCCCTTCTCTCAATGGGGCTTGATCTCATCAGTAAAATCAGACCAACGTCGTTCGATGGACATAAATTCATCATTACCACTACTGATTACTTCACTAAGTTGGTAGAGGCTATGCCTCTCACCTATGTTACGGAAGCCAAATATCAAAGTTCATTTTTAACAATATCATCTGTCAATTTGGCATTCCATCCTCTATTGTCACAGATAATGGAAAATAATTTAAAAACCAAGATGTAAAATACCTCGCCAAACATTTCTGCATCAAACTTACTCCATACTACCCACAGGGTAATGGAAAAACAAAAGCAACCAATAAGACTTTAAAATCCATCATGGAAAAATTGTTGATACACATGGATGAAATTGGCACACTCAAATTTACCTTGCTCTTTGGGCTTACTGCACATCTTACCACACACCTACAGAGCCACCCCATTCTCCCTTGTTTATGGTTGCAAAGCCATTTTACCTGTTGAGGTTGAACTCCCATCCTTGAGAATATCCCTTAAAGATGTAATTAATGAAGATGAATATCGAAAATCACGACTTAATGAGCTTGAGTTTCTCGATGAAAAATGACTTAATGCCCTCAATCATCTTCAAGTCTATCAAAATCGACTACAACTTAGTCATAAAAAGTATGATCCGTAGAGATTTCAAGGTTGGTGATCTCGTTCTCAAAGAAAATCAAAATAATACCACTAAAGAAAGAAAAAACAAGGAAAATTTGAACCTAATTGGTTAGGACCCTATGTAATTACAACTAAATTTGGCTATGGAGCCTATAAATTGGCCACTGAAGATGGTCAAGAACTTGATGAACTGATGAATGCAATACATTTAAAGAAATTCTATTCTTGAGGTGCTCTCTATTTCAAGAGACAACTGCTTGTACATTCCTCCTGTCTTACTCATCTCCAAATAATTTAAAATTATTCATTCCATTGGGATATTTTCATTATCAAAATCACATCTTCATATTCATTATCATGAGAAAAATGTTAATATAGATCGTATTAAGTTTTTTGAGTATCATACTTCTTATAATGTCTCCCATTTTCGGTTGCTTTCGCTTATGGTCATACATAGAAACTTACTGATGGTAATATATTCCCTTCAAAGAAATTCTCTCTTTCAAAACAAAGATCTAAACTTCTTTACCTTGTTTGTTTTGTGTGCATGTGTACTTTGCTTAAGCTAAATTAAATAAAGCAAGAACTACCACCTAAATAGTTCTATAATCTAGCTAAGACAAAGCCTAAGCACCATCAAGATAAAGAGCTAAACAAGATCTATACTAAACATCATAACTTTGAAACATAAGATCAAAACTAGAATGCTATTCAAAATCTCTACTCTCCTAGATTACCAACAAAATGAATGGACCTATTTAGCTCCAATGGCAATCAAAAATTGCTTGTTTGATACTTAAAGAGTGCAAGAATAGGAAGCTTAGCTCTTAACAATGGTGACCTCTTAGGAAAACAAAAAGCAAGCTCTTAGTCTATTTTTCTATATGCTTTGCATTTGCCTTCTCAAAGAGTTTAGGTGTAGGTATAAAGGTAGAAGGAGGGCTCCCTATATAGCCCAATGGATAAAGGAAACAGCTTCATCCCTTTGCATGTGGGATAAAGGTAAAACATGATTATGAATGGATAATGTTGCTTTATAAAAGGTAACCTTACTTTAGAAGGGTTTAATTTATGCTTAGCAAGTCATGGGAGTTGAGGGGTGTTTTAATTAATCAAAGGTAGATGTAAACTTATAGAAGATAATTAGAGGAATATTAGTACAATTTAGGCTATTAGAAGGGGATTAAATCAATTAAATATTGATTTATTGGTTAAATGGAAGGGAAAGATAATTAATTAATAATAATTAATTAGTCTAGATAGAAGAGGTGATTTATTAACTGAAGGTCGTTAATTAGGGTATTTGTTGGATAGGTGACTTAATTAATTAGCTTAGTGTAATTAATTAATGACAATAAGAGGGAATATGAGTGCTTATTAATGATATGTCACCAATTTTCAAGAAGGGGGATAATTAGTGCAATTTATGTATTTAAATTGCTCGGGTGTAATTATGGGTGTCTACATTTGCCCCTCTTTGGGGTGGCATAAGTGACGCCACTTCAAAGATAGTAGATGGAAGAAATTTTGAAGGGATAAAAGAAAAATTAGTAGGAAGGAGAGATGCCCCCTCGAGTGTCGATAGGGTGATGAAGGAAGATGATCGATGATCGAAAAAGGTAAGAGATAAATAGAAGAATGGGAAGGGGCAGGATGCCCCGGTAAGAAGAAAAAGACTAGGGGTGAGAGAAAAGTGATGTAGAAGAAATATGGAGGAGGGGAGAGAAGAGCGTAGCCTCTAGCCACTGTGTATTGGAACAATTTTGATGTCATCATATTGCCATAAGAGCTACGTCATCGGTCCTTATGAAAAATATAAGCATACGACAAAGGTAGAATGACATGAAAAGCCATACTACGAACAATTGTCCATTTCTAAAAACACCAAATCCATGCAACATACAAAATGCAATGCAATATGAGAAAGTAAACAAGCTAAACTAACAGAGAAACATAATATAATGTTTTTATTATCGAGCTTCAGTTACGACCTGTGAAAATTAACAAGGGTTGATGATGGTGCCCCAAACAAGGATACATGCGAGGGGAATAACGGAGGACACTTGGGTCTGATGGAAAAGCAATGTGCACTACGAAATAGTACCAGAAACTTGTTGTGCCCTAGAGTACGAGATGAAGTAAGTAGCCTAGCTTTTGTTGATGGAGGTAGATCAAGATGATCCGCAAGTCGCACACATGAACAAGTGAGAACCAAAGATCGATGTTTTGTAGGATGATTTTCAATTTTTAGAATTTTTTTGAAACATATTTGAATGTTTTTGATGATTTTTCTAACATATTTGAATGTTTTGGTTGATTTTGAAAGTTTTATGAAACTATGTACATGAAGACAAGGAAGCATGGATGCCCCTAGTGATAGATGGGATGTATAAGGGCATAAGGCCACATGCGTACGAGAAAGGTGAAGATGTAAAAATTCCCCAATGATTAGGTGGGAGTATTCAAAGGAAAACTCTTCACAGGTAGAAGTGGGACCCAAGGCCATTATGGATAGGTTCAACATGATGATGAACATAAACCAATGAAATGCTGGGAAGAAGCAAGGATGCCCCCAACATAAGTTGGCCTAAAAGCACATGATAGAAAGGAAGGAGAAGATTGTTTTTGTGAAAGGGGACAAAGGTGTCCAAAAACATGGAAAAAAAGTAATCTTATACACATGGATGTTCTAAATGAAGTAGAAGAATGATGTGAATGATATGAATGTAGCTTAGAAGCCTCACGATGAAGAAGTGATTAGCCAAAGGCACAAATTATGAGATAAGATATGGGCTAGAGTAAGAGTTTGAGCAAGGTCCAAAAAAGACACTTGGTAACATACTAATTCTCGTTAACTCATAGAGATGCAAAGTGTGTGCACGTGGAATTTATTACCTCTTGAAGGGAATATTTAATAGACAACAAGTGAATACACCCTAGACAATGTGTTGGGATGATTGATTGTGAAAGGCAGTTTTGTGAATGGATGGTGAAAGGATAACCATACATTGCTCCACCGCCACCCAGCGTTCATAGCCTCGACGGAGATGTATTTGAATCTAATAGCAACATTACTCTACTACCAGGTCAAATGTCCATAGCCCCAGTAGAGTTTATTGGAAATACCCCAAGAGAGAGTTATATATCAATTTGCTTTTGCTCTTAGCTTTTAGCTTTTGATTTTTGATTGATTTTGGTTCTTTTGCTTTCTGAAAACTTATTTCAGCTCTCTTGTTTGACAAGGGGTTAAGAACCACTGATGGCTTGATGAAAGGAGGTGGAAGTGATTGTGATGATGACATTGGCTAGTGTCAACAAATATGTCCAAAATTTCTTTGCAACAAGTTTATTAGATTTTGAATGTGATAGGATCTCTAAGAGGTCAATCGTTCTTTAATTTACCAAGGTGATAAAAGACCAGGGTCAAATGGATACCATAGAGATAAATGTCACAAAATACGTGTGAATAAGCTAACCGAATATCACCGAAGGGATGAAAATGGTAGGGAGACTTGTAGAAGAATAACAAGGAAGGGAAGAAAGAAACATCCATGTGTACACAATACCTTTGCAATGTTTGATCTTTGTACCTTTGATTTTTGTTGTGTTTTCTCAATGTTTTTGTATTTTTGAAATTTTTTTTTTTATTAAGGGAAAATAGTTTTGAAGGGACTATACCCTGTGTGCATGTATGGGCTCAAAAGCCGATAATAACCATGTGAAAAGCAGCCCCCGAGAGAAGGGCAAAACAAATCAACTAAGAAAGGCTCAAGCAATTTATATTTCAATAAAGGTGAAGAGTGGATCTAAACATACAGAGATCTAGAGCAAAAGAGACAAGTTAAAAAAGAAACCAAAAGAGGAACAGAATACAGAGCTCCGACAAAAAATAGCTCGAGAACCACCCAATGACAGCCAGATCACAGCCAAAAAACAACACATCAGCCCGTTACTTGAGGGCTCTGTCAATCTTGGCCTTGATGGCCTGCAGTGACATGAAAAAAGCAATGGCTGTGGCCTGAGAGGGGTCCTTCATGTCTGCTTGGGAGATTGCAATGTCCCTATTTTCTTTAGGGCCCCATATATCTTCATTGATTCCACTTAAGCTGCAAACACTGTGTACGTGTTGTTCAATGAAGTTATAGATGCTTTTTAGGGTAGACAAAATACAGTCATTACGGCTTTTGGCATTCCCCAATCTGCCATCAAGGGACTGCAGCTTCTTGAAGACTTCATCAATGACCCCCTCTTCCTCCTCACCGCAGGATCCTTTTACCTTTGGCTTTCTCCATGTTCTTAAGAGCCCCTTTGAGCTCTTGAATCTCCTTCTCCAATCTGTCAACCTTCTCCAGCAAATCCTCCTCCTTGGGCTTCTCCACAGGCATGCTGATATGCAGGAGGCTTTCAACAAGTTCTAAGTCCTTGTGGCTTCTAAGGACACGATGGGAGGCAGGGATTCTAGTTTTAAGGCTCTTGCTTTTCTTGCTGGAGCCCACATCATCATGCTTTCTTTTTGGCAGGGGTGGAGAGGGAGCAGTATGGGTAGGTGGGGGTGTGGAGGAGGGAGGTGGGATGGGGTTCATGGGAGGGCAACTGGAAAAGTGGCGGTGAATGAGGAGTATAAGGCCCTGGTGCAGGGGGACAGCCCTAGAGTGATTTTACACCTCCCTTATAGACTTCTTTAGGGAGTTGATCAGATAATGAGGAAAACTAATAATGTTAATTCTACGAAAATGATTCAGAAAAATCAGATGTTTGTGTGGGATGGTCACATATCTTCCTTCTAAGGTAACATACCTTACTACCATTTTAGCAAGTTCATCAAAAGGTGCAGGGATCGACTCCACCTTGAGGTCAGCAGTTAAAAACTCAAGGTTCTCTCCCTCTTCCAGAAATTTCTTGGTTTCAACCTCCCTGTCGACTTTCTTGTTAAAAATTTTACACCTTCCAAGCTGAGACCAAAGTGACTCGAGCTATGAGCTCTTCTGTAATTTCCATTTTCATGTTACTACTTGACAATTCTATTCTTCCAACCCTTGGCGAATTTGATGGAGATGTCTTGATCGAAGCCTTGAATCCTCTCAATGAAATTCGACAGCCCCCGATTTGCAGGTACTCCCAAAGCTCCGTGTTCTCTTTCCACTCAGGGTTGTGGGTCGGCTCGGTCTTGCATGGCGGACCCCCCATGTTTCCTCTGTTACTATTCCTGTTTTTAACGGTAAAAAAACTTGCAATGTGCGGGACAGGCCAAGCGGTGCTTTTGGTATTTGAATCTATTCCTCCCGTGAAAGCCGACTTAATAATAATGTAGCATTTGTTATTATTGCCCTTCTCCCCCGCTTTCCTCCCATGCCAAGAAATGATGGCAATCCAATCCGCACACATCGCAGCAATCATCCAAATCTTTTGTGATGTCATCATCATGTACGTGGGGATCCGCTCATTATCATCCATAAAACAGCCGTTATTCATAGTTTTCACAGCCATGAAGATCAATAATGATAGCTTTATTGACATGTGTGGGCAGATCGTCCCTGCCAATCCAAGTTTGAAAGGAATTATTCACTCCTAAGTTAGCTGTCAGCCGTGCAACCCCTGCTTCCTTCCCGATAAGTATGGGTGATGTGTACATTAACAAAGCTTTTGCATATTTCTATAGCTTCTTCAATATAATCCCTGATAGACCAGCTGGGCTGTTGATTTTTATTCAGGAGATTTATAATATTTAGAGAATCACCTTCAATTATGAGATTTTGAATATTGCAATCTTTGGCAAGTCTAATTCCCCCAAAGAGCCGCCATGGCTTCGAATAATGGTTGGTCTGTCTTCCCATTCTCCCAGAAAAAGTAGCAACATAGCAGCCTCTTTGATCCTTGATGATTCCCCCACCACCTGAATCCCCGAGATTGCCTTTTGAGGCCCCATCAAAATTTAATTTGTGCCAATCATTGGGGGGTTTAATCCAACGGACTTTGTTTCTGTCAGTACCATTTTTATTTCTACTGATAGTGGCTATATTCCAATCAGTTAGGATGCATTCTTCGTTCTTCGGGTAGAGTCTATTTTTAGGGGGATTAAATCTAGCAATATTATCTTGCACAACAATGATTATTTCCTTATAAATTTTGTTCCAAGCTTGTCTATTGCTTTTGAAAATACTATCATTACGAGCCTTCCAAATTCTCCACATAGTGTGTGGTAGAATAAGTTGCCATAGTCTTTTCACCATGCAGTGTTTAAATGGAGAGCTCCATTGCTCCCAAGTTTGAAGGCATGTAAGGGGAAAAATCCATTTCAGATTGAATTTTGCAAAAACAAGCTGCCAAATCTTGGAAGCAATCTCACAATGGAGGAGTAAGTGTTTTATATCTTCAGCCTCTTGCTGACACATGCAACATCTATTTGGCATGATGAATCCCTTCTTGATGAGGTTATCATTAGTTAGGATCTTGCCATTAATAACAAGCCACCAAAAGAAGTTCACTCTAGGGGTTAACTCCGGCATCCATAACTTGTGCCACTTGATTTCACTTTCCATGGATGCAAAGACAGAATTATATCCTGATTTAACAGTGTAAGCCCCATCAAAAGAATCCTTCCAGATGAGCTCATCTTTAAGATTTTGATTACTTAGATGGATTAGGGCAAGTTGATTCTGGAGAGATATAATATCAGCCTGGATACTATCATTCTCCACTTTTAGCTGCTTCCATTTTCTTTTGTTCCCATCCCTCTCAATGTATCCCTGGATTTTGTGACCATATTTTGCAATTAAGCTATCCTTCATATGATCATAAGCAGAAATCCAGTTAGAATCAGTCCACTTATCGGTCCAGAAGTTTATGCTTTGCCCATCTCCAAGCTTCCAGCTGCATCCCTGAAGGAGAATGTGTCTGCTGCGAAGAAGGTTGTTCCAGAAAATGGAACCATTCGGAAGGGACTGATCATAAATGAAGGAAATTTTGTTCTGATTTGAAAGATATTTGATCTTAATCAGCTCTCGTCCCAAGGTCTGCTCTTTTATCAATCTCCATCCTAATTTTGCAGAAGGGCAAGACTCATATGCTTGATATCTTTGATGTCTAACCCCCTAGCCTCTTAGGTTTTAAAACCTGTCCCAAGCCACAAGATGATATCCGAACCTTTCCTTAGTACCGTGCCACAGAAAGTGTTTTTGAATCTTCTCAATACTGTTCATCACAGCTGCAGGCATGTTGAACATAGATAATATGTAAATAGGCAAGTTTTGTAGCGTGCTTTTAACCAAAAGGCATTTACCTGCACTTGAAAGAACGGCTCCTTTCCATCCTGCCAACTTTCTTTGAAATCTCTTAATAAGATCATTCCATACTTCCACAGAAATCTTGCTAGTACTTAAAGGTAACCCTAAATAAGTAGCTGGTAGGGAATTAATGGTACATCCAAGAATATTAGCAATCTTTCTTTGCCTCTCCTCAGGAGTATTGAAGAAGTAAATAGAGCTTTTGTCAAAATTAACTTTCTGTCCTGAGGCTTCCTCATAAAATCTAAGGATAGTTTTAATGGCCTTTGCTTCAATAATAGAAGCCATTAGAAGCAGCAAAGTGTCATCAGCAAACTGCTGATGAGAGGAGGGCTGATTTCCAGAAGTTGGAGGAAAGCCTTTTAACATGCCAATGTCAATAGCTTTGGATATAGATCTGCTTAAATCAGCCAATATAATAATGAATAAAAGAGGGGAGATTGGGTCGCCTTGTCGTATACCTCTATTATCGCAAAAAAACACAGTTCCCCAATTAACAACCACGAGAGAATCTAGAGGTAGAGATGCAAGAGTGGATGATTTTTCTCGAATTTTCTTTGAAAACCAAATTTGGATAGGACCTCATCCATGAATCTCCGGATACTCACAAAAGCTTTATACATGTCAAGTTTGATGGCCATCCCCGCCTTTTTACTTTTATCCATAGAATGTATAGTTTCATGCACCATGATAATCCCATCTTGGATAATTCTTCCTTGGATGAATCTGCTCTGCTGCTGTGAAATTATCTCCTTGAGAATAGGTTGCATTCAAGTGGTGAGAATCTTTGTGAAAATCCTATAAATGACATTCACCAAACTGATAGGCCTGAAATCTTTGAAGTCTTTTGCATCCAACTTTTTTGGGGCAAGCACAATGTGAGTATTATTAAGCTCTTTAATCAGATTTCCCGTTCTGTAAAATTCATTGACAGCTTTCAAGAGATCTTCAAAGAAAATTTCCCAACATCTTTGGTAGAAATTAGCCGAAAAGCCATCTGGACCTGGAGCCTTATCCCCTTCCAAAGCAAAGACAACCTTTTTTAATTCCTCGATGGTGACTATTTTTGAGAGACTTTTAAATCTCTCAACAGGCATAAGATTTTCAGGAATGGAGTCTAAGAGGAAAGAGGCCACTTGTTCATTATAGGAGGTGTTCTCAGTGAGGAGGTTCTTGTAAAAATTAAGTGCCTCAGCTTTGATAACCTCAGGATCCTTAGTAATGTTTCCATTTCCATTAGTAACCTCAGAAATTCTGTTACAAGCTCTATGCTTGATGGCTGTTAAATGAAAGAATTTTGTATTTCACACCATCCTTAAGCCAAAGGGCTCTAGACTTCATTCTCCAAAAGGTTTCTTCATGACTGTTTATATTATGGAGATCAGATAGGAGTATTTTTTCCCGCTGATGATCCTCAAGGGACATACCTTTCATGGAGACATTTAGCTCAAGTTCTTCAAGTTGTTGCTTAAGTTCTTTCTTTTTTTCAAAAATGTTCCCAAAAACCTCTTTATTCCATATTCTAACTTTCTGTTTAACATTCTTTAGCTTCTGAAGAAGTCTAAATTGGGCTGTCCCTGTGCCTTCCCAAACCCACCACTCTTTAATTCTGTCCATAATGTCTTCATGTTCGAACCACATTTTCTCAAATTTGAAATTACCATGGAAAGGTTTTGACCAATTGAAGAAATTGAGGACTATTGGATTGTGATCAGATCCCGTTCTAGGGAGAGAAGAAAGATGGAAATTCTAGTCCAGGATCCAATTTGAAGAGATAAGAGCTCTGTCCAGCTTAACCTGAATTAAGTTTTCTCCTAATCTTCTGTTGGACCATGTAAATTGATTGCCATGAAGCTCTATGTCCATAAGATTAAGAGTCGAGATGAAGTCAGCAAATTCTTCCATGCCAATGGAGAATTCAGAACTTCCCCAAAACTTTTCTCTAGGATTCAAAGGAGTATTAAAGTCTCCCATAATCAACCAGTTCATGCTTTCAACCTTGCTTCTGAACAAGATTAGATCTTTCCATAGATTTCTTTTTCCAGTAGTAGTATTGGGCGCATAAATATTAGACAAAATCCAGCTATGATTATTTTCCAGGCTTTTAAAGATAATAGCTAAATGATTCTGGGTGGAGATAAGAATCTTACCGTCAATCATCTTCGTATCCCAAAAGATCGCTAAGCCTCCAGAAGCCCCTTGAGAGTCAACAGCAGCAAAGGCAGCGTTCTGCCAAAATTGTCTTTTGAAGTCTTCAATTGCTTTAGTTTTCATTTTAGTTTCCTGAATAAGAAGAATGTTGGGTTTGTTTGCTCTTTTAATTTCCTTAAGCATTCTTTGCTTAGGCCCTCCATTAAGGCCTCTTACATTCCAAGAAATTACCTTCATTAAAAAAGTTTTGGAGATGCATTTACCGATGGCCCAGAGTGTTCTCTGTGTCCCATCTGCAATCTCTTTTCAGTCTCTTTTTCTCTTGTTTCTCTCTTAGATGGCCTGCCTTTTCTAAAGGTTACTCCAAAATTTGTAGTTCTTCTAGCAGTGGCCCTTGTGATTCTTGAGGTGGAGGCTTCCCAGCTTCCAAGTTGTTTTTCTTCCAGGATTTTTGAGCCTCTTTTCTTTCTTTTCACTAAGATGAATCCCTCATTATCACAGTCATTTTCCTTGTTAGAGGGGGTAATTTCTCCATCCTCCTTTCCTGTAATAATATCAGTCTGCTTATCCCTTATAGGAGTCAGTTCCTCCACATCTGTGTCCTCTTTCTCTTGGTTGAGATCACATGCAATGGATTCTAGATCCTCTTTGTCATTTTCTTGTTTCATTTTTAGCTTCTCCACAGATCTGCTCTTTATCAGCTCTTGATGAGCACTTGTTTTGTCTTCCTCTTCTTCCATGCAAGAGAGCGAAATGTTAACCTTTTCATTTTCTTCATCGACCTCCATGTTCAGCTTTACTGGATTTGGAGACATCGAGTTCAAAGCTGGATCCACTGATATCTCCCTTTTACTTTCTTCCTTATTCGGATCCATATCTACTTCTTGTTGGGACTCAATCAGCTTCTTAGGCTTCCAAAGTTTTCTGAAACTGGTGGTCTCTTTGTCTTAAATCCTTTTTTTCTTTCTTTAAGCTTGGAATGTCTCTCCAACTGCCTGTTTCCATAAGAAGGTTTAGATAACTACTCATTATCCACCTTATCTCTCTGATTCTGTCTTTGATCTTCAAGAATATCTGAGGAAACTTCCAGTTTTTGAACTGATTGTTCAGGACATTTCTGGCTAAATGCCCTAATCTGTGGCAATTGCTACAGCATAACTGGAAAGCTTCGTAATCAATTTGCTGTTTCCATTCTCCCAGTTTGGATTGTAGCACAATGTTATCGGGGAGCTCCTGATCCATTTCTATGGAGACACAGAATCGAGCAAATGCCAATCTAGAATGATTTCTCGTGGGTCCATCCAGGCCAATGGGTGAACCAATCGATTTGGCAATGTGAAGGAGGATTTCATCATCCCAAAGATGCAGAGGAAGTCCTGGGAGTCTACACCAGATGGGTATGGCATGAATATTTTCAACAAATGGATTAAAACCTGGGTACCATTTTTTTAAAAAAAGGCCCATGTTACCAAGGCACCAGGGACCACCCAATAAGACCGAGTCAACATCAGATTGAAGGTTAAATCTAGCCAGGAAAAAACCTTTTGCCATAGTGGTGATAATCAAATCCCCATAGTGGTAATAAAACCCAGGTACCATTTTTGAATTGTTTTTGATTTTTAGATTTTTGACAGTTTTAAGAGGTTGGGACTAACAAAGTCACTCTGTGTGGTAAGATCCAACAACAATGTTTGTGACTTCCTTGATAAGGGAGACTAGGCATGTTTGTTTATCGAGAGTGATATTATCCCCGATCTCGATGATCGAGGTGAGTTCACACTCAATAAATGACTGTGATTTGTTTTGAAACATGGATTTTGTATGTGGGAGATTTAATTCCCCATCCAGAGGTTTATGCACTTTGCGCCATACTTGATGGTTACATTGATGTGTGTTCTTGAATCGCGCTTGATTTAGAATTTTGAGATTGTTTGATTTTTTGGGAGCTATAGAGCTCTTTATAGTTTTGATTTGAGCTTGATTAAGAAATTGTTTGGGTTTCTTATAAGCTGACGCGTGACTTGTCTGATCTTGAGAAGGAGAAGAAAGTGAACGTGGACGTTTAGAACTAATGTGAGAAATGACCATGAGCTTGCCACATGTCTTTGGTAGAAGAATACTGTGATGGATGAAAAGGATATGGTCCAAGGATTGAAGAATATGGGCTATTGGGGGGTGAGCCATAGATAGAAGATGAAGGGATGCTAGGATATTTACCAAGAATAGAAGAATAAGGGCTACTAAGACGTGACCCATAGATAGAAGATGAAGAACTACTAGGATGTGGCCCAAGAATAGAAGAAGAAGGGCTACTTAGGATGTGACCCATAGATGTAAGATGATGGGATACTAGGATGTGGCCCAAGAATAGAAGATGATGGACTACCCGGGGGTGATCCATACCTAGAAGACAAGGGGCTAGTTGGGCATGACCCAAGAATAGAAGATAGTGGAATACTAAAAATGTCCCACAAATAGCAGAGGGAGGGCTACTAGAAGGTGACCCACACCTAGATGAAGATGAAGGGATACTTGTGTTGACCCCATAAGAGATTGTGATTGAGGAATTATGATAGAAAAAGAGTTATTGGGTGATGAGAAGATAGGCCATGGATCAATGCAAGACCAAGGAGTTTCATCACATAATGAAGAATGGGAAGATGGAAGATTAAGAGGAGGATCAAGTTGCATGATCTGAGGCTCTTCCTCCATTTCTTGATAAAAGGAATCAACCTTTTCCTCACAATATGCAGACGTATCAAAGTCTAAAGAGAATCCTTTTTCATAATCTGCTAAAGGAATATCTTCATATGCCCCTATAAATGCCCTGATTATTTCTTCATTCTAAAAGAGATCAATTGGTATGAGTTGTTGATCGAACACCAGGGTTTGATTGAAAGAAATAGGTTCAAATGGTGTGGAAGACTTAGAAGATGTTTGATGATGATTGATAGAAGAAGATGATAGAAGACATAGAATGAAGGGCCTAGGGGCAACAAAAATTACCCTAGGTGGAAGAAAGAATAAATAAGCGACAAAAATTTCTTTGTTTAGTGGAAAGATTAATAAAAATAATTATTTACGAGAGTGTGGATAAGAAGAAAAATCACCTAGGAGCAATAAAATTGTCCGAGGGAGAAGAAAGGGGTATCAGAAACACAAAATGCCCTAATAAGGTTAAAATTAAGAGAAAAATAATTATTTAATAAAAATAATTATTCCATGGTGAACAGAGGAGAGGAAAAACGGCGATCGAAACGGGCCTCCAAACCCCTCCCCTGGAGGTAAAAACAGTTAATGTACCCCACTGGGGGTTAAAATCATTAACCAATTCATTTTAACCGAACCCTATAGAATTTTTTACTATGAGTCTCTGAGAATGACAAGGACAATGGTGATCGTACGAGACCGAGTGAGGTGAGTAGAGGTAGTCCGAGGGTACCAGCGGCACGTGGACGATGACCCCTTCGCGAGTATCTAACCCTTGCTTGTTAATTTCCGTCATTAATTCCCTAATGTGTGCATGAGTTGTTTTTAAACTAATGCTAATGTAAATAAAGACTAACACCTAATAGCCTTAATTAGCAAAAATTAAACAAACTACTAAGCACCATCATGATAAGAATTGAACAAGGTTAGATGCTAACATTCATCAATATACAAAACTTTGAAACTAACAATGTTAAGCATCTAAATCCTCTATTCTCTAACAAAAAATAAATGAATGGACCTATGTAGGCTCCATGGCTATCAAAAATGGTTGTCTTTGGTGTTCCAAGAACCTAGGAATGAGGGCTTGTCAAAGTTGGGCTACAAGACCCTTTTGACACCTCCCATATGACCTAAGCACTTAGGAAAGAGGCTTAAATCTTCAAGATGATGAACTCTCAAGAAAACAAAAGGCAAGCTCTTAGTCTATTTTGCTATATGCTTTGCATTTACTTTCTTAAGAAGTTTAGGTGTAGGTATAAAGGTAGAAGGAGGGCTCCTTATATAGCCCAATGGATAAAGGAAACACTTCATCCCTTTGCATGTGGGATAAAGGTAAAACATGATTATGAATGGATAAGGTTGCTTTATAAAAGGTAACCTTACTTTATAAGGGTTTAATTTATGCTTAACAAGTCATGGGAGTTGGGGGTGTTATAATCAATCAAAGGTGATTAACTATTAGGTAGATGTAAGCTTAAAGAAGCTAATTATATAAATATTAGTATGATTTAGGCTATTATAAGGGGATTAAATCAATTAAATATTGATTTATTGGTTAAATGGAAGGAAAGCTAATTAATTAATAATAATTAATTAGTCTAGATAGAAGGGGTGATTTATTAATAGAAGGTCATTGATTAGGGTATTTGTTGGATAGGTGACTTAATTAATTAGCGTAGTGTAATTAATTAATGACAATAAGAGGGAATATGAGTGCTTATTAATGATATGTCACCAATTTGCAAGAAGGGGGATAATTAGCGCAATTTATGTATTTAAATTGCTCAGGTGTAATTATGGGTGTCTACATTTTCCCCTCTTTGGGGTGGCGTAAGTGACGCCACTTCAAAGATAGTAGACAAAAGAAATTTTGAAGGGATAAAAGAAAAATTAGTAGGAAGGAGAGATGCCCCCTCGAGTGTCGATAGGGTGATGAAGGAAGACGATCGATGATCGAAAAAGGTAAGAGATAGATAGAATAATGGGAAGGGGCAGGATGCCCCAAAGAAGACAAAGACTAGGGGTGAGAGAAAAGTGATGTAGAAGAAATATGAAGGAGGGGAGAGAAGAGCGTAGCTCAGTAGCCACTATGTATTGGAACAATTTTGATGTCATCATATTACCATAAGAGTTATGTCATCGGTCCTTATGAAAAATATAAACATACGAAAAAGGTAGAATGACATGAAAAGCCATACTACGAACAATTGTCCATTGCTAAAAACACCAAATCCATGCAACATACAAAATGTAATGCAATACGAGAAAGTGAAAGATGCCTAACTCCATGTAACATACAAAATGCAATGTAATACGAGAAAGTAAACAAGCTAAACTAACAGAGAAACATAATATAATTTTTTTATTATCGAGCTTCGATTTAATTGTAAATTAACAAGGGTTAATGATGGTGCCCCAAGCAAGGATACATGTGAGGGGAATAACGGAGGACACTTGGGTCTGATGGAAAAGCAATGTGCACTACAAAATAGTACCAGGCAACTCGTTGTGCCCCAGAGTACAGAAAAAGTAAGAATCCTAGATTTTGTTGACGGAGGTAGATCAAGATGATCCACAAGTCGCACACATGAACAAGTGAGAACCAATGCGTGACATTTTGTAGGATGATTTTCAATTTTTAGAATTTTTTTGAAACATATTTGAATGTTTTTGATGATTTTTCTAACATATTTGAATGTTTTGGTTGATTTTGAAAGTTTTATGAAACTATGTATAGGAAGACAAGGAAGCATGGATGCCCCTAGTGATAGATGGGATGTACAAGGGCATAAGGCCACATGCGTACGAGAAAGGTGAAGATGCAAAAATGCCCCAATGATTAGGTGGGAGTATTCAAAGGCAAACTCTTCATAGGTAGAAGCGGGACCCAAGGCCATTATGGATAGGTTCAACATGATGATGAACATAAACCAATGAAATGTTGGGAAGAAGCAAGGGTGCCCGCAGCTGTAATTTTTCCTAAAAGCATATGATAGAAAGGAAGGAGAAGATTGTTTCGTGAAAGGGAACAAAGGTGTTTGAAAACATGGAAAAAAGTAATCTTATACACATGGATGTTCTAAACGCAAGTAAAAGAACTATGTGAATGATATGAATGTAGCTTAGAACCCTCGATGAAGAAGTGATTAGGTAAAGGCACAAATTGTGAGAAAATATATGGACTAGAGTAAGAGTGTGAACAAGGTCCAAAAATGACACTTGGTAACATACTAATCTGTTTACTCATAGAGATGCAGTGTGTGCATGTGGAATTTATTACGTCTTGAAGGGAAGATTTAATAGACAACAAGTAAATACACCATAGCCAATGTGTAGGGATGATTGATTGTGAAAGGTGATTTTGTGAATGGATGGTGAAAGGATAGCCGTACATTTCTCCGCTACCAGCCAGACGTCTATAGCCACGACGAAGATGTATCTGATTCTAATCACAACATTGCTCTACCGCTACCAAGAATCCATAGCCCTGATAGAGATTATTGGAAATACCCAAAGAGAGAGTAATACATCAATTTGCTTTTTCTTTGTAGCTTTTAGCTTTTGATTTGATTGATTTTGTTTCTTTTGATTTCTGAAAACTTATTTCAGCTCTCTTCTTTGACAAGGGGTTAAGAACCATAGATGACTTGATGGAAGGAGGTGGAAGTGATTGTGATGACGACATTGGCTCGTGTCAAAAAATATGTCCAAAAGTTCTTCGCAACAAGTTTATTAGATGGTGAATGTGATAGAATCTCTAAGAGGTCAGTTGTTCTTTAATTTACCAAGGTGATAAAAGACCAGGGTCAAATGGATACCATAGAGATAAATGTCATAGAATGTGTGCACATAAGCTAACCAAAATCACATTGAAGGGATGAAAATGGTAGATGACCTGCACATGAATATGAAAGAAAGGGAAGAAAGAAAATCCATGTGTATGCAATACCTGATTGTAAAGTTTGATCTTTGTACCTTTGATTTTATTTTTGTAACATTTTAATGTTTTCTCATGTTTTTGTATTTTTGAACTGTTTTATGATTTTTATGTTTTTTAATAGTTTTAAGAGGTTTGGGACTAACAAAGTCACTCTGTGTGGTAAGATCCAACAACGATGTTTGCAATTTCCTTGATAAGGGAGACTAAGCGTGTTTGTTTATTGAGAGTCATGTTTTCCCCGATCTCAATGATCGTGGTGAGTTCACACTCAAAAAAGGACTGCGATTTATCCTGAAACATGGATTTTTTATGTGGGAGCTTGAGTTCCCTATCCAAATTTTTATGCACTTTGCACCATACTTGATGGTTATGTTGATGTGCGTTCTTGAATATTGCTTGATTTACAACTTTGAGATTGTTCAAGTTGTTGGGGGATTTTGAGCTCTTGGAAGTTTTGACTTGAGCTTGATAATGAACCTATTTGGGTTTCTTATAAGTTGACTTGTGACTTTTCTGAACTCAAGAAGGAGAAGAAAGTGAACGTTGATGTTTAGAACTGATGTGAGAAATGACCATGGGCTTGCCACCATCTTTGGTAGAATAATAATGTGATGGATGAAAAGGATATGGTCCAAGGATTGAAGAATATGGGCTCTTTGGGGGTGAGCCACGGATAGAAGATGAAGGGCTGCTAGGATGTGGCCCAAGAATAGAAGAAGAAGGGCTACTAGGACGTGACCCATAGATAGAAGATGAAGGGCTACTAGGATGTGGCCCAAGAATCGAAGAAGAAGGGCTACTAGGATGTGGCCCATATATAGAAGATGAAGGGATACGAAGATGTGGCCCAAGAATAGAAGAAGAAGGGCTACTAGGACATGACCCATAGATTTAAGATGATGGGCTACTAGGATGTGACCCAAGAATAGAAAATGATGGACTACCCGGGGTGATCCATACCTAGAATACAAGGGGCTAGTTGGGCATGCCCCAAGAATAGAAGATAGTGGACTACTCAAAAATGTCCCACAAATAACAGAGGGAGGGCTACTAGAAGGTGACCCACACCTAGATGAAGATGAAGGGATACTTGGCGTTGACCCCATAAGAGATTGTGATTGAGGAATTATGATAGAAAAAGAGTTATTGGGTGATGAGAAGATAGGCCATGGATCAATGCAAGACCAAGGAGTTTCATCACATAATGAAGAATGTGAAGATGGAAGAATAAGAGGAGGGTCAAGTTGCATGATCTGAGGCTCTTCCTCCATTTCTTGATAAAAGGAATAAACCTTTTCCTCACAATATTTGGACGTATCAAAGTCTAAAGAGAATCATTTTTTGTAATCTGCTAAAGGAATATTTTCATATGCCCCTATAAATGCCCTGATTATTTCTTCATTCTGAAAGAGATTAATCAATATGAGTTGTTGATCAACCACCAGGGGTTGATTGGAAGAAAGAGATCCAATTGGTGTGGAAGACTTAGAATATGTTTGATGATGATTGATAGAAGAAGATGATGTGGGGGATGAAGAAGATGTGTAGCTAGATGTCTCAGGAGTAGAAGAAGGTGGTGTGGACCTACCTATACGATGGTATATTGTCTGTAAACTAGTAGGATTAAGTCCAAAGTCTATAGATTGTGACGCATGGGTCGATTCCCGATGTTTGAACTAAAGGACTTTGAGTCACACAAACCTTCAAAGAAGGGAGCCTTATTGGGGGTGATTGATGAAGAAGGTCCTGCGAAGAAGGGGAGGACTGTGATTCAAGAATCACATCGGATGAATAATAACAAGGGTCCTGCAAAGAAAGAGAGGACCGCAATTCAAGAATTGTTTTAGATGTTTGATTAGAGGGATTTGGAGTTGCACATATCTTTAAAGGAAGAAGACGTCATTGAGGTGACTGATAAAAGGGGTCTTGCAAAGAAAGGGAGGACCACGACGTAGGATTCATATTAAATTACTTAGAATTGAATTAGATGAATCCAAATAGTAGTTGGATCCAAATCATCGAAGAATTAGAATAAATGTTAAAATTGGAATCCTCGGAAGAAGAGGAAATGTTTGGATTAGAATTAGAAGAAGAGTGCGGGAACTCAAATAATAATTTGGATCAGAAGCATCCAAATCATACCACCGACTATGAGATGAAGGTGGGGAACAAGTTACCGTGATGGGTTCTCTAGCGTAAAGAACCAAACGAGGTTTAGTTGTAATGGGAATATTTTAATTTGAATTGTTAAACCTAGGTTCCATATTTTTGTAAGTATGGGGAACCATGCAATAGTCAGTCATTTTTGGCATTATTTTAAGAACAAATGTCTAGATCTAGATAGTGTGATGGAACTCCTTCAAAGGGAAGGAAGTGACATGTCGATTTTGGTAGCATAAGGAAAACTAGCTAGACATTTCGTAAGTATTGATATGCGTGCATGATTTTTTGAAGAAGGTCTAAGGAAAATAGACATTGTGATGACGCAATATCGATGAGATAAAAAGGGATTGTCCTAGAAAATAAGTTTTCTGAATGAATAATCACAAGGAACAATCTTGGAAGTGTGAAACACAAAGCCAATCAACAAGGAAATAAACCCTATGCAAATACGTGTGCAAAGTGATAGTTCGATGCAAAGGTGATCAACACAATGTCAATATTTACGTCAAGCTCGAAATGAACAAGGCGTAAATATTAACAAAGGGTAGATGCGACTCCCAATCAAAGGATACCATGAAAATTTAAACAAGCAACAAGACCTAAATGTTAAAAGGGTGAGGTTTACAAATGTAAGCCACATAACCACACCAATTGGACATGTCTATCAAGCTTCACGAGAAGTGAGATATTAGTGTCAAAGTGGTATCGAAATGACACAAACAAAGTAAGTGACACCTTTCAAGATTTGGGACAATGTTTGAAATCAAACTAAGTCAAAGTATACTAAGGATGTGTTAAAACATGGGCAGCGTAACGCCATAATACGGACACTTAGATCATGTTTACGAGAAACATGACATAAGTATCTTAATTATGTCAAGATAATGCAAATAAGGTAACATGTCAAAGGGAGATAAAATGATGAATCAATCCTAACTATGATGACGATCCTGACGTGGGTATCAAGATCACAAAGGCTACCAATGATATAAATATGTCTCTCGCACACTTTAGATGTTTAACTTACCCAACCACAAACATGGATGGGCGTAAATGGACAAAAAAGTCGCAGAAGCAATTGATTGGTAACACATAGGTAGCCACCCTTATTTTGATCAAAAAAGTGTCAAAAGAATGTGAAGGAAGTAAATAAAAATGGGGATGAAAAATGTTGGCTTCACTTTGGCAGAGTTTCGCCTCACCTTAAGGAAAGTGAAAAACTAAGCAAAAGTAACGCGTCACACGTTTCATGATGAAAAGATGGTTCACAATTCAACACTGTTTTAGAGTGGTCAAAGTGGGCTCCTGGCCAAAGTATATTTTCCTAGGTGGTTCACTCATCCTAGGTGTTACAAAATTATCCACAAGCGGGCGATTTACCCAAATAGCCCTGAATATCTTAGAGTATCTCAGCTTTGCCCCCTTCAAGCATAGTGGGTAGTAAATGCATCCATCGTGTACTTAAAAGGGTCGCATAGGGACAACTTGTAACACTATCTTACAAAGGAATCACTAGTTAGATAGGTAGTGCGGAGCACTTCCTGTTTTGTCCACAAGGTTCCCTCTTGCGTGGACTACTTTGGGGTTCCTAGAACCACCCACATTGTTGTAGCTTAAGGCATTATGCCAAAGGGGTTATGTTCCAGTTGAGCAGAGAGGGGCACACCCTTTTCTGAAACCTACAATACAGTGTTTTGAATATGTTTTTTGTTTTAGATTTTTTTAATTAGGTGTGGTTTGCTCGAAACACCTTTTGGCAACTTGTATAACAACTGTATTAGTAGTTTTTGACTTTGTTTTGATTCCTCCGTTCTTTGACAAGCGATGGTGTTTTGGTCTTGTATGATGATTTTTAGTAGTTTTCCATCAAAAGAGAAAACACCATTTCTGATTCTCCAGATCATCCAAGGACGCAAGAGAAGAGCATACGTGATGTTTCCAAAATCCAAAAATATATCAAATGGAAAAACACTTTAATTCAACTACGCCAAGTTAACAATTCCAATTCAAATATTCCTAACAACCTCAAAGCATCAAAAGGACTTAAGAATCATTTATGATTCCCAAGATCGCCCCAAGGGATGCGAGGGAAGAGCATACATGATCTTATTCCTATAAGAAAACAATGCAAAGCTTATCTAATCAAGTAAAAACATGTAAAAATAGCATGTAAAGACAAGTATATGATTAGATAAAACCTGCAAGAATGTTAGAACCTCAACACATTAATTTCAAGAAAAAAAAAGGACATTATTCCCCTATTTTGGCATCTGTGTGTGGGTTAGGGCGTATACGCTACTCTATTTTTTTTTATTTACAAAGCAGCACTTGCGCCACCTCGAGAGGTGTGTGCACCACCAAAATGACATGTGTGCTACTATGTGTATATTTGGCTTACCATGCACTGCACCACCAGAGAGGTGTGTGTGCCAAAAATAATGTATGTGCCACCTTCGAGAAAAACATGCAGAAATTCGCATGTAATGCCTGCGCGCCACTGAAAAGCATGTGTGCCATCGGAAAAGTGTGTGCGCCACCACTTTGTAAAATAGTCGTAGAGTCCAAAAGAACGTCTCGCGCCACTAGAAAAGTGTTTGTGCCACTAAAACAACGTGTGCACTGGTTAGGGTTTACGCACCGATCTGACAAGTTTTAAAATGTAGTGAGGGTACAGTATGAAACGACGTCTACGCCTAGGTTAGTGCATCAGAATGTTGGTTAGGGTGTATGCACCGAGGTTAGCGATATGCGCCGGGAGTCGATAAATGGAGAACCAGGTTTTCAAAGGCACTGTGCCACCAGAGAGGCGTGTGCACCATAAAAAATGTGCCTGCACTCCTAAAAATGTGCCTGCGCCACATCTGCAACCAAAATACGGCAAAAAACACAAGGAAACCCACAATATCTCAAATTTTGACAAGTTAGTTTTAAAATTGCAATAACCCACTAAAATGTTGGCTATGAACAAGAAGTTACACATATCAAATTAGAAAAATTCCACGAAAAATGGACATTAATTACTACATGTGCATATCAAAAGTTAGCCAAAACAATGAAACTTAAACTAAAATTCCATGGAACTAAGTGTCCCATTGGGCGTGCCAAATATGTGCATGTGTACTTTGCTTAAGCTAAATTAAATGAAGCAAGAACTACCACCTAAATAGTTCTTTAATCTAGCTAAGACAAAGCCTAAGCACCATTTAAGATAAAGAGCTAATCAAGATCTATACTAAACATCATAACTTTGAAACATAAGCTCAAAACTAGCATGCTATTCAAAATCTCTACTCTCCTAGATTACCAACAAAATGAATGGACCTATTTAGCTCCAATGGCAATCAAAAATTTCTTGTTTGATCCTTAAAGAGTGCAAGAATAGGAAGCTTAGCTCTTAACAATGGTGACCTCTTAAAAAACAAAAGCAAGCTCTTAGTCTATTTTGCTATATGCTTTGCAATTGCTTTCTCTAAGAGTTTAGGTGTAGGTATAAAGGTAGAAGGAGGGCTCCTTATATAGCCCAATGGATAAAGGAAACACTTCATCCCTTTGCATGTGAGATAAAGGTAAAACATGATTATGAATAGATAAGGTTGCTTTATAAAAGGTAACCTTACTTTAGAAGGGTTTAATTTATGCTTAGCAAGTCATGAGAGTTGGGGGTGTTTTAATTAATCAAAGGTGTTTAACTAATAGGTAGATGTAAGCTTATGAAGCTAATTATAGGAATATTAGTACAATTTAAGCTATTAGAAGGGGATTAAATCAATTAAATATTGATTTATTGGTTAAATGGAAGGAAAATCTAATTAATTAATAATAATTAATTAGTCTAGATAGAAGGGTGATTTATTAATGGAAAGTCGTTAATTAGGGTATTTGTTGGATAGGTGACTTAATCAATTAGCGTATTGTAATTAATTAATGACAATAAGAGGGAATATGAACACTTATTAACGATATGTCGCCAATTTGCAAGAAGGGGGATAATTAGCGTAATTTATGTATTTAAATTGCTCAGGTGTAATTATGGGTGTCTACATGTTTGACCGTTCATCTCGGTCTTCGTTGTTGAACCTCGCATCCTACTAGTTGTGTGGGGCTGAGATTTGGGGGAGAATCCCTTCCCAAATAAAAACATTGTTGTACGAGTCAATAAATCAAATAAAATATGAATAATTCATTGTTATACCTTTCGTCTTTCACAGTCTTTGGTGTTGAGCCCACACTTCTTATTAGTAGTGTGAGAATGGGAATGGAGGGAGGTGGCCTTACTCATCCATGTCTTGTCTTCATTGATAAACCCTTACCTCTTACTAGTGACATGGGGTAAAGCATATAGGGTCATTCATAAATCAAAAGCATAAAAATGTTATAATTGTTTTTTTAAAAAATTCAAAATTCAAAAAAAAAAAAATTTACTTGCCTATGTTTTTCCTTTGGTGATGAGCCCTTGCTTTTACTCGGTAACATGGGGTGAATCATAGGGATTCGTTACAAAACACAAAATATTATAAATCTGAAAGTTCTTACAGTTTTAAATTCCCAAGAAGTAATTTAGATGCCTAAGTGAAGAGAGAACTATCCCTTCACCTCATATCTTACCAATTAGTAGGCCATGTAATTGTCTAAGTCTAGTATGTGACCTATAAAGCGAAAGTCATTTTGAAACTGGTTCAAATTATATTACGAAGAATTAAGTCATAATTTCCAAATGGATCATTGTTAGCACTTGTCTCTGTATTCATTATCTACATCTTGTGTCCTTCTTGATTCTCGGTGATGAGCCCTCACATCTTACTAGTTGTGTGGAGTCAAGAACGAAGTGGAATTATTTTCATCATGTCATCACCAACATATCTTGCCAATGGAATGATTTTTTTGTATTATTCAAGCGCATGAGTTACCAAGAGAAATAATATACATATGAATGATACCCTAGCTTATCACCTCTTATAGGAAGTCTCGCATTCTAGTTTAAATCATCAAACATCCAAAAACATTAGAAAATCTAAAAATTAATAAACATTTGAAAATCTCAAAAATCCAAAAATATTTGAAAATCTCAAAATCCAAAAACATTAGAAAATCTTAAAAATCCCAAAAACATTCAAACATCACAAAATCTCAAAACTTACAAAACATCAAAAACACCAAAAACTTAAAAATCAACATAATTCAACCTTTGAAATGCTATCTCCAACAAATTTTCCAACCACCTTGCGACTATCAAATTCAAACCATTTCCCCTCGCGTGAATCCTCACTTGGGGCAAATCTAGATCTCATTGTTTCCTTGTTTGAGGACAGTGACACAATCCATTCTATGCCCTTGTACCCCTATTTGGGGGCACATCCAATCAACCATCACTATGGAACACATTAGGGATTTACTAGTTTTTGTATCACATTACTAGTTACAAGTTTTTTTATCTCGGTATCTAGATATATTATAGGGGCATATTGATTTAATGTATCCTGTGTTCCTCTAATATACTTATGTTATATGATTGCATATTGTACAGGAGGCATCATATCTTTTCAATGGTCCCCGTATATGCTCTCTTTCACTTCCATATTATACTTTGGGAATCATAGATTTCCGAAGGACCCTATCTATGCTCTCATGCATATTACACTCGTAGTCACCCCGGTCTTCTATATCATAATACATCTTGTTATGTGCTATATTAAAATTAAGATGCTTTCGTCCCGTGATTATCTTCCTACATGATCGAAAAATTACTTTGCACCCCATCCATTCACATGTACTAATACATTCTCCAATTTGGGAATCCTACTTGATGATCTTTCTCAGGTAGCATTCCCTATCGCATAACTCCTCATCCCCCACCATGATCCACCTGTCTTTGATCCATTTGTCCTCCATCCTCATTTCCAGTCATCCACCACTTATCCCCACATCACCCTGCTCACCATTACTGTCCCCTCTCATCACTATGTGTTCTTCCCTTTCACTCTTCTACTTTCAGCTTGACAATCTTACTTAATCACCCCTTTCATGTGGGACTCTTGGTTGAGGTATACCCTCTTCATAAGATCTTCCTGCTGTAGAAACTTCTCCACCATATCCTATTTCATTAGACAACAATCACCACCCCACACATATTTTCTCTTTACCTCTTCCACTTACCATTCTTGCCTCACTATTCTCACCACATGGGCATCCCAATTAAGGACCCCCATAATATGCATTCTACACCACATATATTCCTCCATCCATTCATCTTACACTCCTTTGTTTCCTTCTTTCCTTGTTATCACCACCTCTCACCCCTCATTCCATTCTCACACACACTATTCCCTCTTTTCTCATTCTTCCTAGTATCCATCTTCTGCTTAGTAATCTTACTTACACATCCTCTTAGTATGGAAAATTTACTTGAGGGTTCCCCTTCAGTCCATCTTGTCATACCCTATTCCCACCAACTTCGTCAATCACTTACTTCTTATCATCATTCTTCTTCTCTAGGCTTGAGATCCTACTTACTCATTCTTGTCGTATGGTAATCTTACTTAAGATTCTCTCTTAAGATGGATTTTCCATTTGACCTCCCCATCCCATAAAATATCCTCCATCCCATTTCTCCCGACCCTCGGTGTCATCATATACTCCATTGATCAATTCCACCCCTATGCCCAATACATTCTTGCCTTTCACCTTCCATTCACCATCACTGTTGGTTTGGCAATCTTACTTAACCACTCATGCGACATGGAGATATTACTTAAGAGTCCCTCTTAGGGATGATCTATCATCTTGCACTCCCCCATCACTCCACATTCTCACCGTCTAAATTTTATCTTCATTCCCCATCATCACATCCTCTCACCTCCTCTTTCATTCTCACAAACACCACCTCCTGCTTTCTCACTTTTCATCTCCATCATCTCTCGCTTGGAAATATTACTTACCCACTTCCGCTGCATGACAATCTTACTTAAGGGTCCTCATTAAGTTGAACTTTCTATTTTTGACTTCTCCCTTTCCTCATTCTTTGTTCCCTTTGTTGATCATTTCTTCCTCTTGGTCTCCCTACCAACCACATTTTCCTCCTACCATTATCCTTTCTCAACCTATCATATCACATAGTGTGTCTACCATCTTCCACCTATAATCATGTTCCTTTCCCCACTTTCCCTTCATGATCCATCATCCTTCATATTGTTTCCTATAATTTTTTTCATGTCTTGTTTCTTCATCTTCACCTCATTCATCCTCATCCTCTACATCCTCTCCTCACCTGCATCTTGTCACAACTCATCACTCACCTTTTCTTCACTCTTTTCACTCCATCTTCTCGAGTTATCCCACATATCCACCCCCATTTCTACCCACCATTATTGTTGGTCTTCCCCTAATATTATTTCATCATCATATTCTATTTCCATGCTAATAATTATTTTTGACTACCCCTAAAATTCACTCATCCTCATTTTGCACGGCCTTGTTCACTCTCTTTGACCTTATCCATTGTTTCTTCATTCCTTCCTTCCTCTGTGCCCACTAATAATTATTGGTGGACTTCCCCTAACATCCCTTCACTGTCATTGCCTCTTCTACTCCCCATTACCCTTTTAACTTTCTTCACTTTTCCTCTCATCCTTCCCCACCAATAATTATTAGTGGACTTCCCTAATGTCCCTTCACTGGCATTGCCTCTTCTATCCCTCCCTCTCTTTTTCTTTGTCGCCTCTCCATCTTCCATTCTTCCTTGCCAATTTCTTTATTGTCTTCATCATACATCCTTTGTCTATTGTCTCATAATCCTTTTATCCTCATTTCATGCATATCCACATATTTTCCAATCCATGCCATTCGTCCCCTATTTCTTCTCTTTACATTCCTAATGCTGCCCACTCTCCACCATATATCCCCATTCTTGAATCCCTTCCTTCTGCCTCAATTTCTCTATTGGACTCTCCTCCTTCCCACTCTTCATCTTGTTTCACATTATCTTTATAATATTCTTCCCTTTTTTCCTCATGTCTCATTCATAATTTCCCATTAGTACCATGTATCTTTCTTGCTGTCCAATAATTTTTACCCCTTCATCATCCACATGCATCTCCATGCGGTCTGTATCATATTCTCTACCTTGGTCTTCCCCACAACAATTAGGTTCCTTCAATATTCTCCTTATATCCACTTTGTCATCTCTTCTTCCCCATCATTTTCACCTTCCCCCTCCCCTTCTCTTATTTTCTCTACCACACCTACTTTTTCAATCATTCTCGTACTCGCTTTCTCGTCCTTTCTATGATCTTCTCCACATCTTTTTAGTCCCTCCTAGTTTCTTTATTTTCTCCATTCTTTCATCTCTTTTGTCTTCTTAAAATTCTTCATCTTCCTCATCTCCTTAATATTTCCATAATTTCTCTCCCTTCATATCATACATATTCCACTACCTTCATTTTGAATCTCTCTCTCCCTTTTTCATAATTTCACCCCTACTCATCATCTTCTCTCATCTAATCTCATCTTCTTGTTGTTTTTCCTTCATCATTCCATTCTTCCCCTATCATCCTTATCTCTTATTCTCTTCCACCTATTTTGTTCTTTTTTTCTCTTCCTCTATCTCTCGTATGCTCTATTCCATACCCTTGTCTCCTTCACCTCTGAATTTTCTTGCCCTTCTCATAATCAACCACTAATCTAGTCCATTCCTTTTTCCTTCTCTTTCCACTCTTAATCATTACGTCCTTCAACACATCCTCACACCTAGCATTCAAGGCCAATTGAATCCATTCCCCATTTACGCACTGCATTTGTTCCATTCTCTTACACCCCATTCTTATCCTCCTCTCTGCAGAGTTGACCTCTCCTCTTTTCGAGAGAACTCTGTTGTATCTTCCATTCTTGTTAGCCCTCTCAAGGGGGTGTTATCAAATCTTCCCATGACATTTTTGTCTTCAAGAATACCATAAAATCCATCACCCAACACCTTCTAATCTCCCTAAAAAACATTTGTTCTACTTTTTGTTTAGTAAAAGTAGATTGAATTCTTCCTCTGTTCTTACAAGTGAAAGTTTGTTCTAATTTTTACTTAGAAAATGCCTTCTCTTTTCTTCCTCTAATAACTTCTTATCGAAGGAACACCTTCCTTAAGAAGAATCTCTTCAAAATATTCAATCTCGTAGCATGGGGCATATTCATCCATCTCATCTAATTTATTTGAAAGGACACTAATTTCATAGTACCCTTCCAAAGAGGGGAAAATTTAGACACCCCAATTTCACACCTCTCTTAAATCAATTAATTTTCCCATTCCATTTCCCATAAAAATACACATTGAATTAATCGATGTTAATTGATTAATTAATCTGTTTCAACCCCTAAATTAAACCCAATATTCCTCACATGCCAAATATTCCCCATGTCCCCCATTTGTGAATTAAATATTCAAGTTTAATTTTGGACCATTCCTCATGTCTCCCACTCACCTAATCATGTTTAATTTTCCAAATCATGATTACCCAAAATCCCCAAATTAATCCCACTTTTAGGCTATAAATAGAGCCTCACCCCCTCTTTCAGAATAATCTTAAAATCGTATCAGAGCTCTTGCATCCTCTCCACCTCGTCCTAATGCCCAAATAGCCCCATTTTGATCATCCCAAATCCATTATCCCCTTTATCCATTAGTTAAAAGTTTGAGTTGATCTTGTTATAGTGAAGGCCTTGCTTCGGTTCGAGGGAAGCACCTACATTTCAAGAAATTTGGGCCCATCCACATTATATTCACCCATTCTAAGGTTTTCTAAGGAATCATGAAGGAGAAGGTCCTAGTTAGTTTTTTTCTTGTTATCAGTGTATTTTCCTAGCTCACACATTACACATCATTTTCCTCTTGTTATGGAATTCAATGCTATTGGTTTACATGATGTAATTCATATTGATGCTAATGACACTCATCCTGTTAGGTCTCATTCTCATACACATGATGTCCACCCCCAAATGCATACTACTGCTCATTTACCTATATCTAGAGCTTTGTCCCCTATGTTGGTTGCTACATCTACAATACCTAAGGTGTTGGGAGAACCTCATACCCCCTTCACAATGTCATGATGACCACATATTTAAAATATATCATTTGTAACACCTCTCGATGCAATTATAATAATTGTATGCTCACTCAGTCTAATATTATATAATTTGATCCAACTACCCCACCATAAGTAAGAACAAAATGTATTGATTTGATGATTCCTCTTGATGATCTTTCATCACTCTATTTTCAAACTTATATGCATGAATCATAGCCTATGAATACACCTCATTTTTTTGCATCAATAGGGGAAATTAATTCCCCTCTTTCCACATTTATGTCTATGGTTTCTCCTCTAGTCATATGGGCTACTACATACAGTTCTAATGCTTTCAATCTTCCCATATTGCACCTATTGGTTAAGGTGAGTCTTGTGTCTATCCCTTTGCTGTTTGAGGTTGATATTGACGAGCCTCCTAACACTACATATGTTGCACATCTCTTGAATCACACATTGATCCTTATGTTTTCACTTGCACTTGGCATTATTGGTAATAATCCCAATGTTCTAGCTATTCTAGTTGATCCTAATGAATGCACTCTTATTGGTTATGTCATCACACATACTAATTATGCATTTAGGATCTTATAATATATAGGGTTATCCCCTCACTTTTGTTGACTCTATTATTTGGTATCTCTCATGATATCCCCCCTAGTTTTCCTGATGAAACACTCTTTTTATTAGTTCAAGTTGATTTTTACAGAGCAGCTTCCACACTCAAATGTCAATTTGCACACGCACACGCGCGCACACTTACACACTTACACACACACACACACACACACACACACACACACACACACACACACACACACACACACACACACACACACACACACACACACACACACACACACACACACACACACACACACACACACACACACACACACACACACACACACACACACACACACACACACACACACACACACACACACAAAAAAATTGTATATCATATTTAGTTTCATACTCTATATCACCACTCTAATATTTTTAAAATAACAAAATATTTACAAAAATACAAAATTAGGACCTCTTTTTATAACATACTTTGTTTGCACTTACATTGTGCATGTTGTTTATTCCTTTGGTATGATAGAAAACATTTATTTTTTTACATACATCCATTCATGTAGTATATTAAGCATGATACAAGACATACACAAAGTGATTCATGATGAAAGGTGTTGGATTTCCCTTTTCCCAAACTACTAACCTTTGAGGCATCTAATTTTACATATTATATCTAGGTGCTATATTTCTATTATAGTTTTTTTCTTTCCTCATTATTCTTAGTTACATATATATTGTGCATTATATATCTTTTAGAATAAAAAAACTAACAGATGTGTCTTTTGAAACGTTTATAGTTATGACCTCACTAAATCTTTTCTATCACATGTTATGTGCTTTTTATCACCTTTGGCTACACTTGCTTTTACTACATGCTTGCTTTTTGTGTGTGTATGCTTGTATTTTACTATGATTACATCCTAAGGGCCTTGATTGTCTTGCAACACAACAAGTGTCCAATATTTCCAACATAGCACATTATGTGTGTTGTTTATCTCTTGTTTGCTAGCTCAAGGGCCTTGATTGTCTTCAAGCACCATGGGTGTCCCATGTTTACAAACATTTCACCTTTTTGTGACACTATATGGTATATTTGCACTTGTTTTCTACTAACACATGGTTTTCTATTGCTATCATCATTATTTTTGTTGCATTAACAATTTTATGGTTATAATGCTTCTTGTTATCATTGCTCATGTTTTACACCATGGTTTCTACCATGCACATCCCCCTTTGTAGATATAGTTTATTCTTGGTGGCCACCACATCAATTTTTCAGAGATTATACATAGGTTATCCTCATCTCAGACATGGGTATACATATTTTCTTTTGAGCCACACACTCAAATTATTCATTGCACATGCCTCAAAAGAGGGGGAAAATATCTAAGGTTTTATTCTACATTTCCAAAAAACATAGACACTGTTATGGGAAAATACATATGTAGAGGTAGACAGAAATACCCCACAATTGGACTTAAGCACAAAAATTAGTAAAATATATATAGGGTTAGAAATATACATAATGCTCAAGACCATACAAATGGTTCTAACGCTATCATATGGTTTTTTCCAAGGGGCATTTTTCCATATTCTTCAAAAGTCTTAGGTTTTTCAATACTAGTATAGCATTTTCATATTGTTTCATATTGAGATTGACTTAGTTATACATAGATTCAAGGGAATTAAGTATTTCATTATCTCTTTCTCTATACTATTCAGTTTCATTTCCACTTTTACACACATTGAGGCATGGGTCTCATTTCTCCACTCATATTTAAGAATGCACTATTTCTACTTAGTTTTTACTTAGTTGTGTGGCACATGGGAAGAGTATGAGTGCACTATATTCTCTTTTTTATTATGTGTCCTCATTTAGAAAATTAGGCTTCAACCTATCTATAGTGATATGGTCCACAAGGTTATGATAGGTATCTAAGTAGTTATGTTAGATATCTTAATGGTTAAGTTATTTTTAGGCAAAATTTCCTATCCTCTTTACACTTAAGGGGAATATGTCGAGTTACTTGAATGAATTTGATATATTATTTTCTTCCTTGGTGGGGTGTTTTAGCTCCTCTTTTTTGTTCTTCTCTTCAATATTCGTGTGTTGGGTTGGACAACCTAATGCAACAACCTCTCTTTAGCACAATTGAGGACTGATCCCCCCCAATTATTTATCAAAATTCAACAAATATAGAATCTCCAAGGCATAAGAATGGGAGAAAATCTCTCCCCCCCCCAAAAAAATATAGGTGTATTCTTCCATATTTTCATCCCTTATGGAATTTTTGTTGCACATTTATTTACAGTAATTTCGTTACATTTGAGTTACGATTCAACTTATTATCTTGTGAATTGACTACACTATGTGTTGTAGGTTCAATCTTTGATCATGCCAACACCAACACAACAAGATATTGCAAAATAAAGTTATTGCGAGTAAAGATAAAATGTATACACACACTTAGGTATATTTTCTTTTTAAGCAAGTAATTTTCATTTCATACTTAAATGGGAGAAAACGTAGACACTCAAATTTGGTAATATATCATTTGACTCTGTTGATATTTGCATTGCACACTTGCATGGATAAATATGTTCTCCTTTCTCTTTCTTACCACACCTTTATAAAAATTTATACACTTGTTTATCATTTCACACCTATCTGTCACTAGTCTCTAAATTTTAACTGCATAAAACACATATGGAAACATCCATGCTTAGGCATAGAAATTCAAAATATCCCTTCTCTCTTCTATTCAAAGATGTAGGTTTCAGTCGGAATTGGAGAATTTCAATCTCGACCATATTAAATGATTTTGGATAGACATGTGTTTGGTTATTTATTTTGATTCTATCACATTAGTATGAGAATATATATCCCCTTGATTGTCCTTTCATGACATAATAACCTTGAGATGCATATACAAACATGTAAATCATACCTCATTTAAGAACATGTCACTTTAAGAATTCCTCATGTAAAATCAAGCACAAAATTCACTCTAAGCTTCCTAAACTATAAATTAACTCATGCACATCCATTATGATAACACCCTCTATAGGTAAAAAGTATCCTTAGAGGTCTAGGAGGCTCTATCTTAATTATACAAGCAAGAAAAGTAACCCTTTCCAAGTATTTGAGTAAGTGTGAAACTCAAGTGAAGCATTTTCAAAACATGATTTGTCAAGTCTGATTATACTACGATAGATATCACATGCTAGGAGAATGATGTGCGGTTTAGACTCTCTTAGGAGTAGTGGTGATGTCATTGGTGCACAGAGGTTCCCATAACCCCCAACTTTGTTTTGTAGGAACTCCCTTTTGCAGTATAAGGGTTCTAGCATTTGAGCATATTTATAGAGCCATTCTGAAGGTGAGTGAAGAAGATTGAAACATAGTGACATAAATTTTTAGGAAGGTGAAGCAATCAAAAAGGTACAGACCCAAATTCCAAGTAGGTCCAAGACTATATGGAAGGGTCAGGACCATATGAATTCTTTAGATTGAGTTTTATGGTTTTGACTAGGATCAATTTCAGGTCACAATTTCAAAGTAATGAAGAATTTTTAGTTCTATATCTTTATGCTCCAAAGATTCGATCATCTAGACACCTCCAGATCAACACATAATTATCTAAGTGTAATATTTATTTGTGTTTTGATATTTTCTAGATCAATAGTCACTTTGAAAAACATTAATCTACTTTCTGCAATTAATGTTGGAAGTTAATTAAACCATTTTTTTATTGAGATATTCACAATAAAAGTGAAATTAATAATGAAACAAGGATTTCTAGTGATACCGACCTCCACATATTAGGTTTTGAACGATGCCTGCATGAAAAAGATTAATATTTCCTTGTAGATGGAAATAGACCCAAAAGGTGTTTATGTAGTACCATCATTCACCATCAATCCCCAACTTATAATGTAATGTGTGAATATGCATAAAAGCCACATCATATGAGATTAAGAATCCCTCAATTCTATCAAAAATATGAAGAAAATGTCTCAAATCATAAATATAGCTGCTCAATATGGATGAAATTCATGTCTCATGTGATCAAATGTCCCTCAAAATATTGTAGAATTCCTAAAATGTGAATAAATACCCCTAAACATTATGTGAATATCTATATAATCTCATTATGACCTATTTGATCCATATAAATTTTCTCTAAAATTGAACTACTATGTGTGATAAAGTATGAATCGTTGAAACAAATCCATGGTATGCCCCTTCAAACGAGGGACATATCTTGCAAATCAATAATCTAGGAAGAAAGTGTGATGTGCATCATGTTTAAAGTGCATATAAAGATAAATTAGTAGATAATTGCGTAAATCACGTACACAAACATGATAAGATATATCATCATATAGGGATTTGATCAATGCAATCCCATATGAAATATGTAATCTAAGGCATGTACATTTAGTAGTATACAAGCTAACATTGTGAAAAAAAACATAGATACATGTAAATATCAACAAAATTAGGTGTCTCAATAGATCCATGATATATCATGGAAACTTGAACATCAGTAAATAAAAAAATTTGAAATATCCATGATATAAGTCATGACAAAAATAATGTGTAATCACATAGTATAATCAAGAACAATCAAATAGATCCATAATAAAACATGTCAACACACAAAAGCAAAAAATATCATAATGAAATAATTCATAAGCAACATCATGATCAATAAGAACATAAAAAAAACGTGACATGATAGAATGAAAAGAGGGTCCTCTAAAACAACTGACTTATGACATGATACATGAGGACACATAATATGAAACAAATAATATAAACACACATAAACAAAAAATAATAATAAAATAACTCATTAATAATAATCATCTTCTACATAAATAAAGCAATATTACTACCCATAAGTAATCAATGCCATCATCTTGTATAAACAATTAAGATACCCATATCAGTAAACACTTTAAAGATATATGTAAGTGAAAGTCATTTATAAATAGTCTATGTGGCCAAAAATGATGTATGGACTAACATAAAATGCTAAATCTAAAATAGTGCATATAATGACCATAGTGTAAATATTTCTCCCTCTAATATGATCAATGTCAAACACCCATCTTTCCGTGTTCTTATGTAACCTATATATCTCACATCTAACTCAAGTCTACCATGAAAGTAATGTGCTAAAATGGATATGAAAAAAACATGTTATTTGATAAATGACATTAACAAGTAGTATATAGGTCTTGGTTTTGTATTTTTTGAATATTTTAGTTACAATAAAGGATATATCATGCAAAGGCCAAGAGAAAATAAATGAAACAATTCCAAAATGAAATCAAGGACATACATCCAACAGAAAATTAATAAAACAAAGTGAATATGCAATAATGAATCAAATCCAAAAGATAATTGGGGAAACAAAGGCTAAGATACAAAGGTTGAAAAATAGAATAAATTGGAGGGTTATGGTTGTTTTATGGAATTTTTAAAGCACAATGTGCATAAGTTGTAAAATCCATGTAGTCTTGGGAGAGAGGGGAAAAATGATATCGCCCCAATTTATATGTAACATTGAATAATATGGTTGTGTCTCAAAGGAATTTTTTAAGGATCATAGTAAGTGCATACCCTTGTGGTAAATGTTAATTAAATAACGAAACATCATAGTATATAGGCATATGAAATATGCGATCATTTAGGATTATTGCGTACCATACAAAATAAATGAAAGATAGTGAATATGGAGGGGGAAGTAGTATGCATAATTGAGATGTAACATGCCTCAAAGTATGTGCATTAAAATTAAATTGTTGTAGAAGATATGTATGTATGTATGATCATAGAATAAATTACATAAGAAATTAATATATTATGAATAACAAAAAGATAGGATACAATACCACATAAATAATAAAATAAAGTCAAGGGGATAAAATGGTTGATATAAAACAATCAATTTCAATTTCAGAATAAAAGAATAAACAAATCATATCAAGAGAGGGTGATGAAGAAAAAACAAACAAGGGATAATAAAATATGTGAAATAAACAACATAGTTGATTTGTCATATGAAGGTAGCATAAGAGTGGTAACTTATTATCCCATAAAGGGAATATTGATGTGAAGGTATAGGATAAAGAAATTTGAATGTTATGCATCGTGGTTGAGGAGAAGAATGTGTCTAACTCCCATGATCCAAAAAATTATGTCCACTATCAATTTGTTGGCTAGATGTTATGCACAACTAAAAACCTAGGCAGTCATGAGATAAATATCCCTCATTTACCGGTGAGGCTCTGGTGTAAGATTTTGTCAATTATATTTCCTAATATCTATCTATTGGTTTTACTTTAACTATGTAGCTCATGAACCATAGCTAGACAGCTTTTGTAAAAAGTAAGCATTTGTAAGCAATATGTGTAGGAAATAGAAATAATTAAATATGAGAAGAAGGAAAGGAGATGTGATACCTAACCAATAGCTGACAGAGTTGATCACATGCACATAGACAAAACAAATAGATCTAGAAATGCAGAATTCAAAGTAGAGGAAAGTTTTAGATCTAGATCTAAGACAACAAAAAGTTTATACATAGATCTAAAAATAAATGAGAGATGAATGCACCATTGACATAAAGTTCTCCAGAAATCTCTTCTCTATTCCTCTGCTTGTAGAAAGCTATCAGGGGTTTCAGCTCAAAGTTTGGAACACAAGAATGTTGATTACAAATTCAGATCCTCTAACACGTAGGTTCTTCCTCTATTTATAGTGTATAGAGGGCTATTACATATAGGAAGATTTTAATGAATTCCCGCATGCAGAAGCTATATAAAAGGGTAAAGAATGCCAATATTCATTCTGGAGTTCCTCTTTACATGACATGCATAATTTTAAATTGAAAATAGAACCTTCTATTTTTCATGTCTACCTCCAAGTAATTGACTTCTTCAAGTAACCAATTTCAAACCAATCACTTAAGTTTTATAACTTAATTGATTTCTCAAATAATTTTTGAAGAAAATAAGAGAAAGAAGAAGAAAGAGGAAAAGAAATTAGAAGAAAGCTGCAACACTTCCAGTCTTGTTATTTTTCCATATTTTGCATGCGGTTGACTCTTTTTCCTTTGATCCTCACCAAATTGGACCTGGAAGCTATGCATGACTGTGATTTGCTTTCGGTATTTCCTTTGACCTGTCTTCCCTTTTTATCCTTGAAGCTTTTGCAATTCTTCTCCAGCACATGCACAAGATCCTGGAAGGAATTTTCCATGCACTGACTTCTACACGGGCTGTGTTGGAAACAAGAGGATGAATTTTTTCCAGAAGCCTTTGCAATTATGATATATGGATCTGTCAATTAAATCAGTGATAGGTTAAGGGCCTATGTCTGTATCATTGACTTCAAAAAATCTGGAAGCTATGCATGATTCTTTTGATGGTTTTCTTTCATCATGCTTTATCATGGATGGAACAATCTTTGTTTGAGGTCTTTTTCTTTTAATTCTTCTAGAATCCCTTGCAATTAGATCCATTGGTGCAGATCTGACAACTTCTTCATATTCAGAAGATATATTCAATGTACCTGACATTGATTTGATCACCTGTGATGAATATTGGCAATTTTATTCAGACAAAGATGGAGTCCATGACATGAATACTTGATTTTTATCACCAAAATCTGCATATAAAGCCTGCTGCCCTAAAATTTAAGGTTTTGCATCCATGTAAGGCATGAAAAAATATTATTTAATTCACCTTGGCACATATACCAACATGTAGATGCTCAAACTGACCAAAATTAGACTAGTCCAACCCTAAGCGCCAAACCTAGAAGCTTCCCTAAGGCAGTGGAAAATAAAATTTAATTCAAAATCCTCCTTCTTTTGGCGCCAAAACCTGTCTGGGCTGCAATCCTCATCAAAAATAATTAATTGTCTCTCCCTTATGGCGTCCCATGCTTATATAACCTCCAACATGCTATTTTTAATAATTGCCTCTTCCTATTTCTGGCAATTTAATTAATTAATAGCCATGTTTATTCATCCAATTTGGGTGCCCAAGTCTAGCATGCTTCGGTTGCTTTTTAAATAATTTATTTTATTTATTTTTAGCATGCATCCTTGACTTCTCCTTAGCTCTTCCACTTGCATTGACTTTCCTTCTATTTATGGCGCCAAAATTGGGTGAATAAACCATTAATAAATATTATTAAATGCATTATTATTCACCCAAGGTGGGTCACACTTTTTGGCAAGACGAATTGCTAAAAATAAGAAGTCAACTTGATGGGAATTTCCACCTTGCATTGCAGCTCCAAAAATCCCCTCTTCCACTTAAGTGATTTGACTTTCATCATGGGAATTTTTACCCTGCAAGGTAGGTAAGAAATTCCCATCGGTGCTTTAAGTGATTTTTCTTTTATAATGGGAATTTTTACCCTGCAAGGAAGATAAGAAATTATCGCTTGCCTCTCACCTCTAATATTCCAATTACAACTTAAGTGACTTTGACTTCATGGGAAAAAGTACCCTGCAAGGCAGGTAAGAAATTCTTGCTTGCCTGCCACTACCAAAATTCCCATTGCAACTTAGATCTATTTATTCTAAAAAGTGCGACTTGCCTAGAAGAGGATTTTTGTTCTTGACTTCATCTTTTTTATCAAAAGTTTTTCTTTCTGAGGCTGATTCCTTCTGGTACAGTGACCGTAAATGATCTCCATATTTTCCAAGAAATTAAATAGACTATACATGACAAAGAATGGACCCAGGGGAATTAAATAGAAAGACAATGGGGAAAAACTGAAGAAAAACACAAAAGAAATAAATAAAAATGAAAAATGTTTCCAGAAGTCACAGACAAAACTGTGAATTCATTTATGTGAAAATCCTATTGAAATGTGTTGATACTGGCATGCAAAACTTCAACAGGATTCAACCGGAGCACAATTTACTTCAAACGGGGCTTTATTTATTTAATAAATAATTAAATAAAAATTTCCCGTAGACAAAACTTGGCGGAGGGATAAAATGAGTTTCAACATCTGGGTATTTGTCAAAATTGGATCATATAGTTCACTGGGAATATCTTAACATAATACAAACATCTTCTGGCAATAAAAACACGAAAAGATCCATTATTTTAAAAGAACAAATTTTTTTAAACATGGGGTAGTCTCAAATTTCGGGTAAAATTTTGAGACACCAATTGGCTCTATTTGTGGACATCTTTACCTCTTTCAAAATGAAAGGAGTGAAGATGAGATCCTAGCATCTCTAGTTTCATGTCTTGTCTATTGGGTTCGGGGTCAGGAAAAGAAAAACAAAACAAAACAAAGAAAATGAAAAAAAAACAACAAAGTTTTATTTATATACATACAAGTTTTACCCTATTTTTTTAAATCTAGAAAGGCTTCAAGTGTTGCCTATTGAAAGACAGTGGTAACTCAATTCCATCCTAGTAGGCAAATAAGAAAGTATCCATTCTAGCAGCTCTCTTAATCATGAGGGGCCCTTTCCAGAGTGAATCAGATTTTCCATGAATGCCCTTCGGTTCATGTCTCTTGTCCCACCAGTACCCACCTCTCAATCTCAAACTTCCTTTCTCTGGTATTTTTGTCAAATACCTTAGGAAAGTCCTTATCAACTTCATCTAGTGGTGGCTCATCCTTTCTTCTCTTTGTGGTGGATAAGTCTCCATCAACTTCCTCCATTCCCATATTTACTGGCTGTATTTCTGAGGAAGAACTATCACCATTTTCTTTGTTCTTCTTCAGGTACTGATCATGTTTGTTGAATGTCCCTACTAAGGAAACTAAACCCTTGGATATTTTTTTACCTTTCAGTTGGATTACTCCACTACTGTCACCATAATCTAGATCAGTTATGCCTGTGACGTTTGTCGTGGTAGTGACTTACTCCCTTCAACATACAACTTGTCAAAGTTTTCTTGTTCCAGAAATGTAGATGTTTGTTTGTCCTCATTGAAAGTCTGCCACTGTTCAACATTTTTAGGAACTTTGGGGTGGTAGAACATCTCCACTTTATAGTTTCCTTGTTTGAATATGGACGGTGGTCTATCTGGATTCAATAGTGCAGCCATGACTGCCAAAGAGTCTGCCTTGGAATTCTGATTTATTGGAATGAATTCGATAGAGAAGGCTACAAAATTGAGTGTGGTAGAGAACTCTATCTTTGTAATGCTTCATATTATCTCCTTTGACTTGATTTCACCCTCAAACTTGCTTTACTAGAAGTTCAACATCTCCTTGGGATTTGAGGAGTTTTACTCCTTTCTTTCTAGCTTGCTCCATTCATAGCAATAATGCTTCATACTCCACCGTATTATTGGTGTTCTCGAACATCAACTTGTGGGAGTATGGGAATATCTCATGATCTGGAGATATTAGTAGAACGTCGGCTCCTGATCCAAAAGAACAAGGGCCTTTAAACTCCATAGTCCAAACATTTTCTTCTTCTTTTATTAGCTCTGGTTGAATTTTTGGCTCTGGAATACCTTTATTCATTTCCAAGAAATAGACCCCACGGTTAGATTCCTGAAAAAGAATATGAGATCTAGGATCCTCAAATTTTGTAACCATGTACTTGGACTTCTTTTCTAGCTCCAGCTTATGGTTAATCCCCTTGATAGGAATATGAGCACATGACCAATCCATCTTTACCTCTCCTCCCAGCTCTTTTCAGAAGTTTCTGCTCAGCAACATCCCATAAGAGACAAGAATATCTGCAAATAAGATTGTCATCTTTAATATTTTGTCAGGAAAAGCTTCTAGAACAACTTGTGCATATTTGATTTTTCTAATTAAAGGGACTTGTGTCTCCATGGAATAACACCTTTTTATGGTCTTTGTCAAGGTAAGCACAAGAGAATATGTAACTTTAGCTAGCATGACATTGTCAGACGCACCCGAATCTAGAACGCAATTGCTTAACTTGAAACCATTAAGCAATAGGGAAACATAGATGGGTTCCACTCTTTTAGAAGATGGTGAGTATTCAAAAACTGCAGTTTTGTTATGGGGAGGAGTATCCTTGGGTTTAGGAAAAAGGCCTTTTGATGTATTGAATTGTCCCAGTGATTGTACATATTTGACTAACCTATTTAACTGCTCAGGAAAGGCTCTCATGTATTCAACTTCTGACATTTGAATCCTATTTTTCTTGACATGATCAACAATGTCAAAGGAAGGTATAGATTTAGATACCTGAGCTACTTTCTGTGGTTGAAATGAAGAACTCACATTCTTATCTCTAGGAGCTAAAGAAGAAGGTAAAGGGCTTCCCCTTCTTTGTTCGTAAGCTAATGCCTCAGCTTGGCAAGTTTTTGGTTTTGTAAATACTACATATGCATGACCATGATCTTCTTAAAGCTTCTCATCATCATGTTTAGATTTGTAGTTTAGGTAATTAATGTTGGAGTCGCTAGCAGGACCTACAAAATCATCATTCTCGAGTTGATCAACATCATCTTCCTGGACTTCTTTATTCATCTCCACGTTGTTTCTAGGATAAATTTCAATTGCTAATCTTTGGGAACCAACAATGCGGTTCTGGTTGTTGTTGTTGAAATTCTCGAGTAGGGCGTGATTGTTGCCTTGAGCCATTTGATGGGTGGTTGTATTCATCCAATCATTTAACTGACATACTCTTTGTCAGTGTCATTATAAACCAGGGCTGTGTCCTAGGAAATATGCAATGGAGTCTAGGAGAACCAGTTATGCGTTGAGTTTGTTGGGGGGTTGCTTAGCTTTAGTGGTTTTTCTACGGAAGTGCAGTTAAAATCTACGGAAATTCAATACAATTCTATGGAATTCAACTGTTTTCAATGAAATGGTTTTCAACAACTAATCTTCTACTGTAAAGTAAAATACGCACACACTTATTCTTAACAATTTAAACCATAACTGAATAACTGGAATTTTCAGCAAAAAGTAAGACTGTTCATGAACTAAATTTGCATAACAAAAGCATCTAATTTAAGCGAAAGTAGTAATGGAGAAAACAAGGATAGTTAATCAAAGCATGCATGCAAAAACTCATCAAATGATAATTGCAGTAAAACTAATTGAAGGACTGTATGCATGAAAAAATCAAAGTAACCTCGTATCTCCTCGATCGAGTGGGCCCTTGCTCTTCCTCGGGATAGAGTGATTAAAAATTCTGATTCTCAAAATATCGTAGCTTTCCTTAACTTTGAAATGAGTTCATAGCATATCAGAAAAATAGACCCAGAATAGTATGCAGATAATCTTCTTCGATAAAATCAAAAAAGTGGTCCCACCAGTTCTGAAGACAAAGTATTCATATAGATAATGTTTGTTACAAGATCTGCCATATCAGGTGGCATTAAACATTGTTTCATCAAATATCAATTAAAACTCTTAGATTCCTACGGGCCGTTAGAGTCAAGTCCAATGCTAATAGGTCAATTTGGAAACAGTCTTCAGCCGCATGCATCGAACTTGGGCAACTTATCCACCAGTAACCTCCATCATTCCCTCGAACACATCATCACATTTGATCTCATAAAAATAGTTAGTAGGAGGTCATGTGATAAACGGTTTTCATAAATAATAGCAAGGAAAAATGCATCAACCTACTAAGACATGACTATACAAAACATCCCCATATACAAATAAGTCATATCACGAAGAGTATTTCTGTCCAAGAAATGATATTAATGAGCCAAACTATGCACTCATCATTCCCCCTGACTTTACCTATTACATGTCCCAATGCAACTCATCTGTGTCCTTCTCGCCTTCCAAGTTGTTCAACCATGTCATACTCCTCAAATTGATCAACGATATTGCTTTGTGGTATTCTTGCAGCCCTGAGTATTGGAGGTAATTTCCACCCAGGCAGTGAAACTGTCATGGGACTGTGTTGCATTGTTCTGCCATGTTGTGAGAGGGCTCAAGAGGAGTGGAGGCTATACTTGAAGGCCGGCCCATTCATCAGTGTATTTCTGGCTGGTCTTTTCTGTAGTTTGTCTAATAATGGCAATGAGGGCATCACCCCTTCGCATGCTCCAACTCAAATTCTGAGGAGAGAGGACCTCCCTACGTTTTAAAGGCAGGCTTAAAGTATCCCATCTCCTATCGCAAGCTTGCCAAGTAGCCCCAAAATTCTCCTTACTATAATTTTTAAAATCAATAATACACTGAAGCAAAATCTGAGAAGTATGCACCCCAATCCCTACCTGGTAATATAATGATATAAAGTTATTCCGCAGGGCGACATCTGTTTGATGGGTTGGGCGAATGTAAAATCCGATGGACTGAGCAGTGTTATTGTAACTGTCTCCAAGTTATCTAATTCCTCAATACAGACTGAAATGCTTTAATTTGAAAATCCCCCACAAATAGGTTGATCAAGAAATCAGGGACATTGGTCACTATCATGTTATGTAGATAAAATTCACAGAGCAAATTTTTAATTTTTGGAGTGTTGTTCTTGTAGACTGATAAAAAAACTAGGTCCATCAGGAATTTCGTGAGGGGCTTGAGAACACAATTGAAATAACCACCAAGAATAAAATTGTTCTTGGACATACATGTTGTAGTCTAAGATGGATGTTAATTTTTGTTTTTCCTCTTCCAAAGATTCTTTTTCCTTTTTTAATTTTTGATTTTCTTTCTCGCAATTCCCTTTTCTGAAGGGACAATTGTTGGAAATTATTTAAGAGGGTAAGACCCGTATCACGTTGTCGCTTTAGACAACTCACTTCATGCTGCAGGGAACAATCTCCCAAATTTTTTCTACTGTCTTTTGTGTAAATTCAACTTGTAATAAAAGGGTGGATTCTTCCATACCTTGTAACTGAGATTTTAGCAGTGCTATCTCCTCCAGATAGTTGTGAGAAGGCGCCACTTGAGTGTCAAGCATTTCTGGAGTTACAGTGTGAATTTCGTAGATGATGGAACAATAGATGATGGAGCGGCCGGGACATCCTCCATGTGTAATTCCTCCCGAATGTGGGTGGTGTCATCAGGCAAGGACTCCAATTGGAAACCGCCTTTGTCTACAAACATGAGCCAAGCCGCCGGGACCGTAGTTGCATGGAGGAAGAGGGGGCCATGGGACACTTGCCTTTTGAATCAAAAATGGACATGGGTGGTCCCTCAGGAGTACCAACCGTGTCGGCGTGCTCAGGAACGTCAGCTGCCTCTGCTTGACTATGTGAAGGGCCCGATGCAAGGGTAGACCGAGGTGCAGAAGAGAGACCATATTTTAGTTGCTTAGGCCTAGACCCTTCACCACCAACATGTCCCTCGAGCCTTCGCTTTGGGTGAAAGAAAACTTGGTGTGAACACAATAGGTGAATCAACCCTAGGTGCTTAAGCATAGACTTGCCCCCACTAGACTGGTGTTTCTGGCATACCTTAATGATAGAATCTGCGAGGTACTCTGGCAAATTGACCCAAGGGCCTAGTTGACATGTCCCTTTTTAAGGTGAATGAGCATTTTGAGCACATCACCACCCAGAATAGAAGCTTGTCCGTCGCATATAAAATACCTGTTGACCCATTTAGCAATCTCACCCTAGATTCTAGGCAAACTTTTCTCGCTTAACACCCTTTTGGACACCCAATGGAGTCAGGATGACCTCCGGGAGTGCCTCTCCTTCATCATGGAACTGAGCAATAAGACTTTGCAAAGGGGCATTTGTCATAACCTTTAACCCAAAATTTGGTAGGCCAAACAGGTCAGAAATGACCTGACTGGTGATTTCAACTCGTCATCCACCAACTTGTGAGCATGTGGACTCAAAATTGTTCAAGAACTCTTCCACAATGTTCTCATCAAACCCTTCAAATTTCTAAATGAAATCTAACCATCCGAAATCATGAAATACCGCGAAAGGGTGGCATTCCGGAGCAAGGCATCAGGTGAAGCAGGTTCTGATGTCTTTCGCGGTCCCATGCTAAGCCAAAAATAAGAAATACACAGTATCGAAAGACCAGAGCAGAGCATTTCTTCCACTTCCCGTCGAGTGTTTGATGAAACCAGTTGTGATTGATGTGCATACCACAACGGGAAGAGGTAGTTGCAGAGCATTAAATTTCAAATGACACCATATTCCTTGGGTAGCGCAACATCAAGCGAAGGTGACGGTGAAAAAATAGTGATGAGACTGACCACCCGTGTGAGATTAATATTTTTACGGCGGCACATATCCCATGGTTGAGGAGCATGCGCCATCTGTCCTGACGTTGGAGAGTGTGACACATCAAAGCATGTGGAGATTTATGAGGCATTACTCCTTTTATGCCATCATTCATAAAGCCGGATTTGGAAGAGATCCAAAATGATCATAACAATCATTTCATGATGGCATCATAATGAAAAATGACTACATGGGGGAATGTTTTGCATAGAAATATCATTAGCAAGTTAAATGCACTTACCCATGCTACACTTAGTCAGCCGATATCCGTAGATTCCCACACCCTGCAATTTGGGATGAAACATGATTAGCGGCAATAGAAACAATGAAAATTCCTGCATTTATTGGAAATTCCTATAAAAACTGCTAACTAAGGGAAGAAGATTGAATGAAGGACCATCTTCCTTTATTGTATTTGCACAAGATTTATTATTCCATGCGTGAGAGGAAAAGATCCTCCTCAGCATGCATGTCTGTTTGTAACAGAATGTCATCGGTAAAATTCTTCCTATCCAACGATTGGTGATAAACTCGGAGCCTGTGCCCATTTACCATAATAGTCCGTTTGTCTCCATCAATTGGTATCAATCGAACAGATCCATTATCAAACACTTGATTTACCTGATAGGGACCTAACCAACGTGTACGCAACTTGCCTTTAAACTACTGATAGTGGGAATCAAAGAGCAAAACCCACTGTCCCTCATGAAATATCCCTTTTTTATGTGAGCATCATGCCAAGCTTTCCGCTGATGCTATAGAATTTCGGTCTGTTGCTATGCCTCCATCCACATTTCATCCAATTCATTCAACTGCAACACTCACTCACGCTGTGCTTCATCCAAATCGATCCCAACTTCCAACACTATTCGCTAGGTGCGCAATTCAAACTCCATAGGTAACAGTGGCTTCTTCCCAAAGACCAGCTCATAGGGAGAGAAACCAGTAGTTGTTTTCCAGGTCGTGTTGTAGGCCCAGACGGCCTCAAGAAGCTTTGGTACCCAATTCTTTCTATCGGCATTAACCACCTTAGTTAGAATATTCTCGAGCTCTCGATTGGTTACCTCCACTTGCCCATTGGATTGGGGGTGATATGGTGATGATTTCGGTGCCTGATTCTATAGATTCCTAAGAAAGCTTCAATCATATTTGAAACAAATTGAGGACCTTGATCAGATACAATGGCCCTTGGTGCTCCAAATTGCAGCAATATCCAATTATAGAGAAAATCAGCAACAACATCTTCATTGGCAGATGCCAATGCTTGAACTTCAGCCCATTTGGTGACATAGTCCATGCATACCAAGAGATACTCCTTCCCAAAAGATGGAGGATCAAATGGTCCAACAAAATCAATACCCCATTTCTCAAATGGTCCTAGAACCAACTGAGGGTTAAGAGGCATTTCTGTAGAAAGTGTAGGTTTTCCCATTCATTGGCATGCATCACACTACCACACATACTTTTGACAGTCTTATGGAGGGAAGGCCAATAGTACCCTACTCCAAGGATCTTGTGAATTGTTCATTTCACTGAATAATGTCCACCACCTGGCTCATCATGACATGCTCACAATATGTCATGTACCTCATCCTCATGAACACACCTGCGAAGAACCATGTCAGGACAACATTTGAATAAGAATCCGTTACACCATTTATATGTTGCACTATTTCTAACCAATCACCTTCTTTCCTTATGAGTAAAATAAGCAGGAAACTTCCCTGTTGTTAAATAATTTGTGAGATCAGTGAACCAGGGAGTCTTAGTGGAGATAGCAAACAAGTGTTCATCAGGAAATTGATCTTGGATTGCTTCGTCATCACCTGAAACATTTATTCTGGAAAGAAAGTCAGCAACAACATTAGATTTCCCAGGCTTATCTATAATAGTGAGATTGAATTCTTGCAACAAGAGTAACCAGTGAATGAGCCTTCCGCCAACCACTGGTTTATTCATCAAATATCGAATGGCAGAGTGGTCAGTGTAAACAAAATTTTTATATCCAGTGATGTAATGACGAAATTTATTCAAAGCATATACCACAGCCAAAAACTCTTTTTCCATAGTAGTGTAATTATTTTCCGTAGGAGTCAGATTTTTGCTGATAAAATAAATTACATACATATGATCTTCTGAGTCTTTTGTCCAAGGACAGTGCCCATAGCTGTATTAGAAGCATCAATGTGGATATGGAAAGGTTGTCCCCAGTCAGGGCCACGTAAGACAGGGGCTGTTGTCAGCTTTTCTTTGATAGAATCAAATGCCTGTTGACACTAAGAAGACCATTCAAAAACACAATCTTTGGTTAGCAATGAAAACATTGGGGCGGAAATTTTGCTAAAATATTTTATGAATCAGCGGTAATAACCTGCATGGCCAAGGAAACTTTTGATGTCAGTCTGATTAGCTGGTGTAGGTAATTGGGTGATGACTGATATCTTTTTGGGATCCACCTTTATACCTTGGGCTGAAACATGGTGACCTAAGACAATTCCTTGATCAACCATCATTAGACATTTTTCATGACTCAAAGATAGTTGGTGTTGTTCACATCGACTAAGTAATTTCTCAAGATTATTCAAAGATTCATCAAAAGTGGATCCATGGATAGTGAAATCATCCATATAAACCTCAACACAATCGTTAGCAAGATCTGCAAAAATGGCCAAGACTGCCCACTGAAATGTGGCAGGGGCATTACAAAGCCCAAAAGGTAAGACCTTGTAAGCGAATGTACCCCAAGGGCACGTAAAAGTAGTCTTATCCTGATCAGTAGGGGAAATAATAATTTGATTATACCCATTAAACCCATCCAAGAAAGAGAAATATTTCTTACCTGCCAAATTGTCCAGGACTTGGTCAATGAAAGGCAGGGGAAAATAATCTTTCTTGGTGGCTTTGTTAAGTTCCCTGTAATCAACGCATATTCGCCACTTACCATTCTTCTTGGGAACAATAACTAATGGGGAAACCCAATGACTATCAGATATAGGATATATGAAACCTACCTTTATGAGCTTTTCAATCTCAGTTTTGACTATGTCTCTCAATGCTGGATTGATTCTTTGTTGCGGCTACCTTATAGGTTTGACGTCATCGGTGTAAATATGATGTGTTTAGATGCTAGGATGAATTCCTTTCATATCAGTGTAATCCCAAGAAAAAGCACGGGAATGTTTCTTCAGTAACCTCAAGCACCCTAGCTTCTTGATTGACCTCCAAGTCGCTTCCTATAGTCAGCTCTCTACCCATACTAACAAGCACCTGCTTAGTATCATCCGCAAGAGCAAGCTCTGTACTAGTGATAAAAGAATTCAATGGGAAAACATGGGGCTAGAGCATGTGTAGGATGGATACGTTATCAAAAGATAGAACCTTAGTTAAAGGACAATAGAAATCAGAACTAGATGTTTGGAATTATAAGCATAGAGTTTCCTACCAGACTCAGCAGAGGTAATGTCTTCTCATTCGATATTCTAAATTCTCGTAGAAGTAGTACTGATTTCCATAGTTGCAGATTCCTTAGAATCAGTCAACACATAAGACTCTGTAGCCTCCATCATATGATTGTGTACTACAATAGTGGCTAGAAAAGAAGAATTCAAAGAGTTAGCATCCAAAGAATCCACCCATACCTGGTCACAATTGTTCGTATAAGGCTAGGCAGGAGGATATAACGAAATGTGTTTGGATTTCTACCCATTTAGAATTGTCATGTTGCCTGACCTACAGTCAATGTAAGCAACAACCGTAGCTAGCCAAGGTCTCCCCAAGATGACTGGATATCCCAACTTCCGAGCTTTAGGCTGCAAAACCATGAAATCAACTGGGTACTCCCATGATTCAACAATGACCATTATATCTTCAACCACACCATCAGGTACAACAATGGATTGATCTGCTAACTGTAGAACAGTGTTGGTTGGTTGAAGTCTTGTCAAGGATAATTGGTTAAACATTTCTATTGTGATGACATTAATAGCAGCACCAAGATCCACCAAAACATTAGATATTGACTGGTTGTTTATACAAATAGTAATGACAGGGCTCCCAGGATCCCCATATTTTGGTGAGATAAGGGTGCCAGCAACTAAATCAGCCAAATTTCCTTCGACTCGACGATAGTCTTTGGGTATTTATTTTTTCTTCCTGGCATCTTTATACATTTGTTTCTAATGGTTTGGTTTAGTTCAGGGATGTCCCTTATTGCACGTAGTAGTGGAACCTCAATATGTACTTTTTTCAATTCCTAAACTAGTTTTGTTTCATCTGCAATCCGAGTGTCCTGTAATCGCTCGGGAAAGGGGCTATAGTTTGTTTGGGTATTTGAGCATCCTGTTCATTTGGTATTGGTGAAGAACCAGTGTTACCTTCAAGTTTTTCTTCCTTATTGGCATCATCAGGCAGTTCTGTGATAACAATAGGAGGGTTCAATATTTTTCCAGATCGTAATCGTAAATTACCAATAGTGTTAACCTGCATGGTATTACCTACATCTGTGTCATCAATCGAAGCTGTCTGTTGATTTTTAGGATTGGCTCTTGAGTCAGAAGTTTTGTTTGTGTTGCTTGTCCTTGATTTTGGTAGGCTTGAGGTGGAGGCATTAAAGCTTGTTGTGGCTGCTGGAACCTACGTTGTTGATTATTGTTTTGTGGTGGTGCCTAGGACTGATTTTGGCTAAAATTTTGTTGAGGACCCCACTACTGATTGTGCCAAGGATTGGCTATGGGTGGTGGAGCCCAACCCAGCTGAGTGTAGGGATTTTTCCAAGGTGGTGGATATGGATAAGTCATCCAGTTTGAGTTTTCCCACTCAGGTTGTCCCCAAGAAGATTGAGAGGCCTGATTTGGCCATGGCATTCTCTAGGGATTCTAAGTTGGTCTAGATGGGAACCCACCCTGATTGTTTGGTCTTTGGACAAAATTTAATTCAGCACTTGTTTGAGAGATGGAATTCAAACCTCCCTTCAATTGTGGTAGAAGTGTGTAATGTTTAGTGTCATGGTCAGTAACTTTGCAAATTAAGCACATATCTGATGACATCCAAAGGACATTCTCTCAAGGGGTGTCTCTTCCAACATTTAGGGCAATACATGTCCAATGGTTCTTTAGCAGGGGTGGATTTTGCCTTGAGTCCATCTATGGTGGATGTTAATTGTAGCAGAATGTCTGTTTTCATGTTGGCCATTTCTTCTAGAAGTTCAGAGGTACCCAAAGACTTGGATGTTTGTTTCCTTCTTATCCCTCCACGTGTTCTAGAATATCTTCTACATAGCTCAGTAATTTGTTCCATGGTAAGCTTATGCACATCTCCACCTCCCATGAGATGGAGAGAATCCTTGGTTTCTTCATCCAATCCTTTCAGAAAGACTATTTTAGTGATGTCTGCATGCAACTCATACCCACTACGTTTATGAAGAAAGAGGAATCTATCTAGATAATCCTCTAGATTCTCATCTTCCTTTTTCCGTATTTGGAAGAACTCCTCCTTCCTATCCCTTCCTCTACAATAGTCTTGGTATTTATCCAGGAAGGCTATTTCCATGGCTTCCTAGGAATTAATGGAGTTAGATGGTAACCCCATAAACCATCTCATAGCAGAATATTTGAGAGTGGAGGGAAATAATTTGAGTTTTTGATTGTCAGTTCGGTAATCATATGTTTGGCATAGGATTTTAAATTCAAATAGAAACTGATCAGGGTCTTCTTTGGTCATTCCTCGAAAGAGGGGGAGGATGGACGGTGAGATGTTTTTCATGGGTGCATCCTCATCTGCATCGAGGAAAATGGGGTATGTAAATGTTCGTCCTAAAGGTTGTTCTTCAGCATTCCCAAGATCCCCCATTGCAGAATGATGTGAAGAGGATACAGAATGCTCAGAAAAGGTTCTAGGCGTGGAATTGGAATCTGTATCACTCTCAATGTTTCTCTCTTGTGAAGTGTCTAAAGAGATTTTTTGAATATTATGTGCTATAAATCTCCCTTGGTTATCTCATGACCTATGCATCCAGGTTGGTTGGTTTAAATCAAGGTCCGAGAGAACTACTAGTTTCCTATATGAACTCTATTAACACCCATAACATATGGAATAAAACAATGGAGCTTATGGTTATGTAGTTCCCTAAAATGGTGCCAAAAATGATGGGTCGTTGTATTCATCCAATCATTTAACTGACATACTCTTTGTCAGTGTCATTATAAACCAGGGTTGTGTCCTAGGCAATATGCAATGGAGTCTAGGAGAACCAGTTATGCGTTGAGTTTGTTGGGGGGTTGCTTAGCTTTAGTGGCTATTCTATGGAAGTGCAGTTAAAATCTATGGAAATTAAATACAAGTCTACGGAATTCAACTGTTTGTAATGAAATGGATTTCAACAACTAATCTTCTACTGTAAAGTAAAATACACACACACTTATTCTTAACAATTTAAACCATAACTGAATAACTGGAATTTTCAGCAGAAAGCAAGACTATTCATGAACTAAATTTTCATAACAAAAGCATCTACTTTAAGTGAAAGCGGTAATGGAGAAAATAGGGATAGTTAATCAAAGCATGCATGCAAAAACTCATCAAATGATAATTGCAGTAAAACTAATCGAAGGACTGTATGCATGAAAAACTCAAAGTAACCTCGTATCTCCTCGGTCGAGTGGGCCCTTGCTCTTCCTCGGGATAAAGTGATTAACAAATTTTGATTCTCAAAATACTTTAGCTTTCCTTAACTTCAAAATGAGTTCATAGCATATCAGAAAAATAGATCCAGAACAATATGCAGATAATCTTCTTCAATAAAATAAAAAAAGTGGTCCCACCAGTTCTAAAGACAAAGTCTTCATATAGATAATGTTTGTTACAAGATCTGCCATATCAGGTGGCATTAAACATTGTTTCATCAAATATCAATTAAAACTCTTAGATTCCTATGGGCCGTTAGAGTCAAGCCCAATGCTAATAGGTCAATTTGGAAACAGTCTTCAGCCGCATGCATCGAACTCGGGCAAATTATCCACCAGTAATCTCCATCATTCCCTGCACACATCATCACATTTGATCTCATAAAAATAGTTAGTAGGAGGTCATGTGATAAACGGTTTTCATAAATAATAGCAAGGAAAAATGCATCAACCTACTAAGACATGACTATAAAAAACATCCCCATATACAAATAAGTCATATCATGAAGAGTATTTCTGGTCTGAAGAAATGATATTAATGAGCCAAACTATGCACTCATCACCATTTGAGCCATTTGTTTCTTTATCTGCAACATCTCATTTGCTAAATTTTACAAGAGTGAATCAAAAGTAGTAGCAGAGGATGAACTTTCAGCTCTAAAAGTGCTACTTTTTATCTTTCCAGCCATGATGAGGTCGTCTTCAATCTCAACCACCATGTTTTAAGCTGCTAACAAGTCAACAAGATGTGCTCTTCGTAGTTGATAGCTTACTTCAGGAAGTAAAGCATTGATTAAGAATACCTTTTGATTCTTGTCATTCAGAGAAGAAAATGCCAAAAATTTGTAAAGTATTCTTTGAAATTTAGTAATAAAATCTCGCATGTGCTCATGTGGCTCCTTATTCAACTGAGTGAGATGAGTTATCAAGATACTGAAATATTTAGCTGGTTTGAATATTTTTAGGAATGCATCTCTCATAGTGGCCCAATTGGTTATGGTGCCAGGAGCTAGTCGATAGAACTATTCTCCAGCCAAGTCATGCAGAGTCTCTATGAAGAGTCTGACAGATACATATTCATGTTTGACTGCAAGCACTTCATAGGATATGAAAAATGTATCCAAGTGGTCATTTGTATTTTGATTTCCATCTCCAAATAATTTCATAAAATTCTTTCTTGTCCCTTTACGTAGATCATGCATAGGAGGATTCAGATTCAGAGGTCCAAAGGCTACACCCCATGGAACATGTGTTACAGGGGAAAGTGGATGATTCTACATCATGATGAACGAAGCGCGTCTTCTTTAAGAATAGGCTTGGTGAATAATTCTAGCTGCCAAATTATGCTTTGAAGATAATCCGGATTTGGATGAGTTTGTCCTCTTCTTCCTGGTGAAAGAATGGATATGTGGCTTCTAACTTGAAGAGGATGATTGAAATTGAATTTCTCCTATAATCTATAAAAATGATCATCCCTCCATTATTCCTTGACAGATCGGGTGAATGGGCGTTCGACCAGGTTGAGAATTCAATGGGAGCTAGCAAGATAAGCTCTTGTCTACAAAAGATTGTTGTTCCCTAGTGTGAGTCACCAAAAACTATTGGCTAGATTTTCCACACAGCTGAAAACCTAGGAAGTCATGAGATCAATCTCCCTCATTTACCGGTGAGGCTCCCATGTAAAATTTTGTCAATTATATTTCCTAATATGTATCTATTGGTTTTACTTTAACTATGTAGCTCATGAACCATAACTAGATAATTTTGCAGCAAGTAAGTAGTTGTAAGCAATATGTGTAGGAAAGGGAAATAATTAAATACGAGAAGAAGGAAAGGAGATGTGCAAGCTAACCAATAGCTAATAGAGTTGGTCACATGCACATAGGCGAAACAAATAGATCTAGAAATGAAGAATTCAAAGTAGAGGAAAGTTTCAGATCTAGATCTAAGACAACACAAAGTTTATACATAGATCTAAAAAAAATGAGAGACGAATGCACCGTTGACATAAAGTTCTCTAGAAATCCCTTCTTTATTCCTCTACTTGCACAAAGCTATCGGGGTTTCATCTCAAAGTCCTGGAACACAAGAATGTCGATTAAAAATTCTGATCCTCTAACTCGTAGGTTCTTCCTCTATTTATGGTGTATAGAGGGCTATTACAAATAGGAATCTTTTAATGAATTCCCACATGCAGAAGCAATAGAAAAGGGTAGCAGATGACAATATTCCTCCTGGAATTCCTCTTTGCATGACATGCATAATTTTTAACTGAAAATAGAACCTTCTATTTTGCGTGTTCCATACCTATTTCCAAGTAATTGAATTCGTCGAGTAACAAATTTTAAACCAATCACTTAAGTTTTATAATTTAATTGATTGCTTTATTACTTTGTTGGATAAAATATGAGAAAGAATAATAAAGAGGAAAATAAATTAGAAGAAAGTCAACACTTCCAGTCTTGTTCTTTTTCCATATTCTGCATGTGGTTGACTCTTTTGCCTTTGATTCTCACCAAACTGGACCTGGAAGCTATGCATGACTGTGATTTGCTTTTGGGTATTGCCTTTGACCTATCTTCCCTTTTTATCCTTGAAGCTTTTGTAATTCTTCTCCAGTACATGCAAAGTAAATTCAATGAAGGCTTCAACTAGAAGATTGGGATAAGATCCTGGAAGGAATTTTCTATGCATTGAATTCTACATGGGTTGTGTTGGAAACAAGAGGATGAATTTTCATTGGAAGCCTTTGCAATTATGAGATTTGGATCTATCAATTAAATCATTGATCGGTTCAGGGCCTATGTATGTATCATTGACTTCAGAAAATCTGAAAGCTATGCATGATGCTGCTGATCCTTTTCTTTCATCATGCTTTATCATGGCTGGAACAATCTTTGTCTGACTCTTTTTCTTTTAATTATGTCGAAATCCCTTGCAATTGGATCCATTGGTGCAAATCTAGCAACTTCTTTAGATTCAGAAGATATATTCAATGTACCTGACATTGATTTGAGCACCTGTGATGAATACTTTCAATTTTGTTTAGACAAAGATGGAGACCATGGCATGAATACTTGATTTTTATCACCAAAATCTACATATAAAGCCTGTTGCCCTAAAATTTGAGGTTTTACATCCATGCAAAGCAAGAAAAAATATTATTTAATTCACTCAAAACATATACAAACATGCGAGATGCTTAGAATGATCAAAATTAGGCTATTCCAACCCTAGGCGCCAAAACTGGAAGCTTCCTGACAGTGGAAAATAAACTTTAATGCAAAATCCTCCTTCTTTTGGCGCCAAAACCTGTCTAGGCTGCAATCCTCATAAAAATAATTAATTGTCTCTCCCTTATGGCATCCCATGCTTATATAACCTCCAACATGTTATTTTTAATAATCGTCTCTTCCTACTTCTGGCAATTTAATTAATTAATAGCCATGTTTATTCATTCAATTTGGGTGCCCAAGTCTGCATGCTGCTGGTTGCTTTTTAAATAATTTATTTTTAGCATGCATCCTTAACTTCTCCTTAGCTCTTCCACTTGCACTAACTTTCCTTCTATTTATGGCACCAAAATTGGGTGAATAAACCATTAATAAATATTATTAAATGCATTGTTATTCACCCAAGGTGGGTCACACTTTTTGGCAATAGGAATTGCTAAAAATAAGAAGTCAACTTGATGGGAATTTCCACCCTGAACTGTAGCTCCAAAAATCCCCTCTTCCACTTAAGTGATTTGAATTTCATCATGGGAATTTTTACCCTGCAAGGCAGGTAAGAAATTCCCATCGGTGCTTTAAGTGATTTTTCTTTTATAATGGGAATTTTTACCCTGTAAGGCAGGTAAGAAATTCCCGTCTGCTTACCACCTATAATATTCCCATTGCAGCTTAAGTGACTTTGACTTCATGGGAAAAAGTACCCTGCAAGGCAGGTAAGAAATTCCCACCTTCTTGCCACTACCAAAATTCCCATTGCAGCTTAGATCTATTTATTCCAAAAAGTGTGACTTGCCTAGGAGAGACTTTTTCTTCTTGACTTCATCTTTTTTTATCAGAATTTTTTCTTTCTAAGGATGATTCCTTACAGTGCAGTGTCGTAAATGATCTCCAGATGTTCTAGGCAATTAAACAGACTATTCAGACAAAGAACGGACCCAGGGGAATTAAACAGAAAGACAATGGGGAAAAACCAAAGAAAACACAAAAGAAATAAATAAAAATGAAAAACGTTGCCAGAAGTCACAAATAAAGATCTAAATTCATTCCTGGTGAAAATCCTATTGAAATGTGTGGATACTGGCATGCAAAAATTCAACAGGATTCAACCGCAACACAATTTAATTCAAACGGGGCTTTATTTATTTAATAAATAATTAAATAAAAATTTCTCGTAGACAAAACTTGGCGGAGGGATAAAATGAGTTTCAACATCTCGGTATTTATCGAAATTGGCTGATATGGTTCACTGGGAATATCTTAACATAACACAGACATCTTCTGGCAATAAAAACACGAAAATACCTGTTATTTTAAAAGAACAATTTTTTTTAAACATGGGGTAGTCTCAAATTTCGGGTAAAATGCGGAGACACCACTATTACACATTATGTAGATCTATTAGCCATAGGAATTGTGTGCAATATCATGTGTTATTTTTATGTAATGGTAGATTGCATGAGCGCTCTATGTTGAATGTTGGTGGGGCATAATAGTCATAAAAATATCTTATGAATATTTGTTATAGGATGAAGTAAAATTATTGGTTATCAAGGTTAAATTATAAGTTATTATGGAAGAATAATATGCAATTTAGAATGGATTGTGCACATCTGACATATCTATACATTTGAATAACATTTTATGCATCATTTCTATGTAAGACTAAGAACCATGTAAGAATAGCTTTAGGCCCTATCATAAGTGGTAACAGAATGCCGTTGAGAGGATTTGGACATTATATATCAAATTATTTTACCACATTCATTATAGTAATCAAGTCTCTACGTGTGTACATGATGGATGTATAGATGCTCAAATCAACCTTTGATGCTTAAAATATGGGAATGATTTATTGACATGGTTTGAGATTCCAAAGTTAGAACTGTCACTATCATGGGGTAGAGTAATGGGGTTTTCAAAGAATTTATCTATCCAAGAATACTAATAGGATTATGTTATATTCCTTCTCAACTTCCTAATGGAGACCAAGATGGAAACAACCAGGTTTCAATGTGAAAAATGACAATATAGTAAGGTTTATGATGATATTGGTCATCAAGGGTATGAACATAGATTAATTAACTTCCACTTCACTATCATGGGTTAAACAATGTATCCTCATATGGATTATAAGCATAAAAGGAATAATAAAAAAATTCAATACTGTGATTGTCTGTTTCAGGAAAGTGACATGGGGTTTATATTTCTCTCAATACATATATGCAAGAAATTTTATAGGGTTTCTATCATAATCCATAGACCTCCAACAAGCTATGCTCACCTCTATATATCAAGAAACAAGGAAACATAATACGAGTCTTGTATTCATAGAGAACACATACTTTTGACTATTTTAAGGTATAAAAACTGGACCAAGGAGAAATGATTATGTTAAGAAATTTGTCTTCATATTTATTAAATCTCTAACACCCTTATTCCATTCATAGGAGCTTAATAATATAAGAAACAAATGAGAAAAACCCTATTTTCCTGACCTTCTTAGGACTAAGACAACATATTTTTAAACACCTTTCCACTTTATCCTTCAAATCACTCCTATGTGCATTCTAAAATATGTTATATCTCCTTAGCTCTCTTATCTTTAAATTAATCCCCCTCTCCATCCTTCATGTGTTACATTTTTAGTTATAAGTCTCACCATATTCACTTCCACTAACCAATTTTATAATTGTCTTAAGTTAGCAGATTTGAGAAAAGGGTAAATATGTTCAAAACATTTGAGAACACACTATTAAACCTATTCTAACTTTATGGAAGATCATGACTAAATTCCTAGTTTTAGACCTCAAGAAATCATCTAAACCTAATAATCCAAAATTCAAATTTTCAAGTTCCTAGTTTTGGAAAGAAAACTTGGTTTGAATGGTTTAAGGGGCTAGAGCAAAGAGAAATTCTATATAAATATGTATTATTGGTATAAATGAAGTTGTAAACCTCTAAAAGACAACTTGAGTATATTTACATAACATGCCCCTACATCGACACCAAAAGTACCAAAATTTCACGAGCTCTTGCTTATGGGTTCTTCAATATGTCAACCATGTTTAGATATGTTAGAGGAGGTCATCTAAGTTGTATCCTCCAAATCATGGTTCTTGCACTTGAATAAGTACTAAAAGTACTCTTTTCCTATAGTCTTCTTGAGAAGTTTCTTATCCAAAATAGATTCAATTTATTCTTACTTTGCTTTAGGAAATTGTTGTTCCCATTCAATGGTGATTTAATATTCACTTACATCTAAATCAAGTCTATCACACTCTTTATAGGTATACGGGTTTGTGACATTGAATATTGGACACATGTCAAGACCTGTTGGTAACTCCAGTTCATAGGCATTGGCTAAAAAAATTATTAAGATCTTACATGGACCTATCTTATTGAGTTTTAGTTTATTACAATCACCTTTAAGAAATCTCTCCTTCCTAAGGTCTGCCAAAACTACATCCCCTTCATCAAAACTAATCTCTCTCCTCTTCACATCAACATGCTTCTTATACTAGTTAGCACTTAGCTCTAACTGCTTTTGTACCTACCCATAAAGCTCTTGTATAGGTATAATTTTTTTCACCTTTAGAACTCTCATATTTTCCTAATTTTATGAGTTCAAATAATCCTCTGAGATATATTCCATAAATAATTTGGAAAGGGACTAGTCTTGAAATTCTATTAAGGGATTAATTATATGCAAACTTAGCTTGAGAAAGAACCTAGTCCCATTGTTTAGGATGATCACTTACCAAACACCTTAGTAGATATCCAATGATTTTATTGACAACCTCAATATTCCAATTGGTTTGAGGATGGTAAGATGAGAATAAATCTAATCTAGTTCCTAAGTTATTCCAAAGAGTTCTCCAAATTTTCTCAACAAACTTAGTACCCCTATTAGAAATAATGATTTTAGGGAGTCCATGTAATCTTACCACTTCCTTACAGAACAAATTGGCAATATTGGTGTCATCAATTGTTTGTTTACAAGCTATGACATGTGCGCTTTGGAGAATCTATCAACAATAAAATAGAGTCATTACCTCTTTGTGTTCTTAGCAATCCCAACACAAAATCCATGCTGAATGCATCCCATGACCTACTTGGAATTGGTAATAGCTGGTAGAATCCTACATTTTAACTTTTCCCTTTGGTATATTGACAAATTATACATTTTTTCATGAATATTTGAACATAAAATTTCATTCTTGGCTAATAATAGTGATCATTCAACCGAGAAAAGGTTATCTCTTCTAAAATTTTCTGCTAAACCTCCACTATGTTTCTCCTTTATCAAATTATCTCTCATAGAACCTTTTGGTATATAAAGCTACTTCCATTTGAACATTGGTCCTTATTAGATCATGTATTCCATCTATGGGATTCTATATATGCTTACTAGATTCTTACAAGAATGATATTCTTATTTTAACTCATGATCTTATTTGTATAGTTCTCTCAAAGACTCAAATCCTATAAATTTAACTTGAAACTCATGAAGGAAAAAAATTCTCATACTCAATGCATTAGCTACTTTATTTATCTTACCACTTTTATTCTTAAGAACAAAATATTAACTTTGAAAAATTCCATCAATTTCATAAGCATTTGATTAAGCTTACCTTGACTATTAATAAAATACAAAGCATGATTGTTAGTGTAAAGCACAAATTCTTTAGGCAACAGATAGTGTATCCACTTCTTCAAGGATTGTATAATGACATAGAACTCCTCATCATAAGATGAGTACTTTTTTTTGGATTCATTTTGTTTCTCACTAAAATAAGAAATAGGTATTGCTTCTTGACTTAAAACTAATCCAATAACAGACCCAATTGCATCACAATATACCTGAAAGATATTATTGAAATTATGTAAGGAATATATAGGCTATTTAGTTATCTTTTTCTTCAAAAATCTAGAAAATTTTCTCAGCTACTTCAGTCCACTAAAACTTTTTTTATATCATTTGATTGTCTCATTATGGGTGCGCAAATGCCACTAAAGTTCATGATGAAATTTCTATAGAAACTTTTCAATTCATGGAAACTTATCACCTCAAACACACTCATAGGAGTAGGCCATTCTACTATTTCCTTCACTTTCTTTAGATCCATTCTTTAATAATCCTTAGAAAAAAATCATAGATAAACCAAATCACTTTTCATGAAGCTACACTTCTTAAGGTTAATCAACAATTCCTCCTCTTTTAGTGTTTCCAATACCTTCCTAATATGTGCCACATGCTCCTATTTTGATTTACTAAAAATCAATATAGCATCCAAATGAACAATAATAAACTTACTTCTAATGGGATTCAATACTTCATTCATCAACCTCATGACCATAGGATATTATGGGGAAAAATAACGTGTCTAAAGAATATTGCGTTTCCCATTAAAAGTGACAACTGTGCCTAGATAGTCAAGATTATGATAAAACATGTATGTGAATCTTATAAGGAACATCATTAACAAGTTTTGAGTTATTCTATGAATAAGGAGGGTTTAAAAAGTAGTGGACTATGTTTTGCTACATCTCGGACAAAGAATAAATGATTAGAAGGAGGGAGTAAAGTGCAAAATTGTGTTTTAAGGGTTTAAGAGCAAAATTGTAAAAGTAAGGTATAAGGAGGTACACTAAGAATTAAACTCTGAGATTTTTCAAGCATGTTAGGATATGTAAATTTAAGCTATTGAAACTTACAAGACCTAATTTACTCTAGAAGTCTCAATGTGTGATTGGAGCAAGATATTTGACTTAAGTAGAACATTCTTAACAAGGAAGGGAATTTAATTGCTTGGGCTAACTTGAATGCATTTTATGGTGAATTATAAAAGTGAAATGATTTTATGAATTATGTAAATACATTTGTATAGCTTCTAAGGAATAAAAGGACAAGGTTGAGCACTTGAGCAAGTAACTAGAAAGCAAGAAATTAACCATTTGGTGAAATTTGGGGTAGGTTGATAAATATTGCCATTTGGGGTTCTTGTAAAGAGTTTCTTAGCAGTGGTTGGAGGATGATAGGACAAAGCATGGTGAAGATGAAGAATTTTAGTTATTTTTTTTCAAATACACAAGGTTTGAGTAATTTTTCCTACTAGAGAAAAGTAAGAATTTATTTTAGGCAATGTAACAAATTGAATTGTGACTTATAGTTGTGATTTTAGATGACATAAGTGTATGAATCCCTTTGTGTGTTATTAACATGATTAAGGTATGTAGATTTATAGGGTGGCTACATTATGTGGTATCGAGCAAGGCTATTTGATGAAGCTTGAATTTTCTTTGTTGCTAATAATTTGTGTAAGTGTATGTGAATGAAGTGTGACAGTTGTGGGTGGAAAAGCAAGGAGAAAGAGATAAGTGACTAAGAAAAAGAAACTAAGAAAGAGAGAAATGGTTAAGGAATAATTTCAAAGATTTGGTGTTGTTAATAAGCCAAAATAAGAGACAAGATGAGAGAGAGAGAAAGAAAGAAAAGAGAGGAAAAGAAGAAAGAGAAAGAAAGGAATCATGAGGAATGGATGGAGAAAGAGTTGAAAGAACTAAGAAATGATGTAAAAAATATTGAAGGGTTAGTGAAGGATGAGAATATGATTGAATAATATGGTGAGGTTGGATTTGTGATGAAAAGGAAGGTAAAGTGTCATGTAGAGCTGCTTGTCGAAGAAACAAAGAATAAAATTAAGGAGGATGATTAGAGAAGAAGAAAAAAAAAGCTGAGATAATTTAAGAAGAATGAAAGGAAACATGAGGAAGAGGTCATAAAAGGGGTGATCTATGAAGAAGTTCAAAAAATTGATGAAGATGAAGTTATAGTTAGCTTCTTATTTTTCTTAAAAAAATATGAAGATGAAGAGTTTTGTAAAAATAAACAAGAGAGTGAAGATGAATAAGAGTACTATGATGCTTGTACAAAATTTGAAGATGATGATCAATTATTTGAAGGTGAAAGTAAAGAGGGAAAAAAAAAGTTTGAGGTGGATTCCAAGAAGGAGCAAATAGAGGATGAATAAAAGGAAAGGAAGGAGACTTAGATGTCTCCATTTTTTATATTAATGTTTGTTTTGACTATGAATGTCGAGGTATACTTGATAAAGAAGTGAGAACAACTAAAGAAGAGTCTTTAAGAGAGATTAAAAGATGAAGATGGAGAAAAAAGTTTCAATCAAGAGAACCAAATCAAGAAGAAGAAGAAGATAGAAGGGAAATCCAAACACAAATATGAAGAAGACTCGGCTGAGAGGAAGAAGAAATCAAGAATAAACTAAAATTGGAAGAAGAAAAAGAAGGAAAGTTATTTGAACTAGCAAAAAATTTCTTCCACCTTGGAAGTATTATACAGGAGCATCAATTATCAAGAGGAATAAAATAAGGTTTTTGGTTTGGTGTATGCACTAAGGAGTTATTAGTGTTTGTTTTGAGTCCTTGAGGACCTCCTTGTATGTAAATGCGAAGTTATAGCATTTCCCTCCAAATGATGTATTTGAAAATTTAAAATACTAAGTTTAAATGGAGAAGTCTAATATAAAGTTTAAGGGATAAAAATTATTGTACAAGGTCATGTAATACCTTATGGGGGAAATAATGTGTTTAATCCTTTATAACTAAGTTGTCATGACCATAGTCACCCTAAACCATGTTTGGCCATAGTAAGTTAAAACTTGTAACTACTTTTCTCATGATAAAAAAGGAAGATATCGAATGAAGGAGGTAGTTAGAAGTGGAAAAAGAGATTTGGAAGGTGGGGAGCATGAGGAAGGAGGAGCCAAGAGGCTCAAGGAATCTGTGTATTGTAAGAAAGAACATAATAAAACTATATTTCCATTCATTGAAGACTGTGTTTTGCTTACAAAATTATCTAGAACTGTGTTGATGAAGTTTGTTTAGTTTATGAATGTGGAATTAGTTGGGAGTGTGAATGTATGCAATTTGAGGTGAAGGATTCTATTTGTGCATTGTTTTTGGGCCATGGACAACCTTATAGACAATATTTTTGAATAAAGAATGTAGAAAGTTATCTAACACTGTGCATTCTGGTATTACATTCTTTGCATGATGATTTGAATAACACGAACTCAAGTTATGGTTATTTTTATGTTTATGGATGAATGATCAAGAAGTCTAGAGGTAGGGGTTAAAGGCTTCGTAAACCTATAGTGCTCAAGAAAGAGTAAATATACAATAAGAACTCTATTTATTTGATTAAACATACCTTGTTCTAGGGGTTGAGATGAATATATTACATGAATTCATATGAGTTAGGGTGTTGATGTGATAAGGTTTTTTAAGGGAAGCTAAGTACAGAGAAGATAACTCTTATATTTTACTGGTAAGTCACAAATTCTTGTCTCTTAGATAGATGAGACACCCTGTTGTAGGGTCAAATGTCTAAAGAATATTGTGTTTCCCATTAAAAGTGACAATTTTGGCTAGATATTCAATATTATGATGAAACATGTATGTGAATCTTAGAAGGAGCTTTATTAAAAAAAATTGAGTTATTCTGTGAAGCAAGAGGGTTTAAAAATTTGTGGACTGTGTGTTCTACATCCTAGGACAATCAATAAATGATTGGAAGGAGGGTGTAAAGTTATCAAGAACTCCTAATGGTAAGATCAATACTTGGACAATATCAAAATATATTTTTTGTGAAAATTTCATGGTTTGAATTGATTATTTGAGAAATTTATTCAAAGATAACCCTTCTCAGGATCTGTAAGAGGGTTTTAGGGTAGTGGTGATAGGGCTTACCTTTTAAGGCACCAAATCAACTCCAAATGATTTTAAAATTTCAAGATATGAAGCTAGGTACTTCCAGAAGAATATTATTATAGAATTTTTAGAAACCAATGGTTGGAATTTCTGATATTCATGACAGTTTGGTAATAGGTTGATAAACATAGTCATAAGACTATTATGAAGGGTGCATTTGTAAAGGAAATTGTTTTTTTATATTGATTTTAAGCTTGAAACTTCAGGGGCAAGACAAATGGATTAATGGGTTATAATAAATTATTTCATTATGGTTTGAAACCTTCTTCCTTAGACATTATAGTGGAAACAATATTGTTGCAGCCTTAGTGAGGGTTTGAAGAAAAATACAAAAAGTGAAATTGAGGGAGTTGTAAAAGGAGTTGTGATATAATATTTTAGGAACACCTTAGAAACATCAAGAATGAATTAATGGAGTTTTTAATCCTTTCTAGGTATACTTAAAACCCTATATGCATGATTGGTACAAACATACTTGTCGTAAGGGTTTAGGAGCAAAATTACAAAAGTAAGGTTTAAGGAGGTACACTAAGAATTAAACTATGAGATTTTTCAAGCATGTTAGGATAGGTAAATTTAAGCTATTGAAACTTACAAGACCTTATAATTTACTATGGAAGTATCAATGTGTTATTGGAGAAATATACTTGACTTAAGTAGAACAATCTTAACAAGGAAGGGAATTTAATTGCTTGGGCTATCTTGAATGCATTTTATGGTGAATTTTAATAGTGAAATGAGTGTATGAAGCGAAATACTTATGTATAGATTATAAGGAACAAAAATACAAGTTTGAACACTTGGGCAAGTAACTAGAAAGCAAGAAATTAACCATTTGGTGAAATTTGGGGTAAGTTGATAACTTCTACCATTTGGGGTTCTTGTACATAGTTTCTTAGCAGTAGTTGGAGGATGATAGGACAGAGCATGGTGAAGATGAATCATTTTAGTTATTTTTTCAAATACACAAGGTTTGAGTATTTTTTCCTACTAGATCAAAGTAATAATTTATTGTTCTTAGGTGATTTAGCAAATGGAATTATGACTTGTAGTTGTGATTTTGGATGACATAAGTGTATGAATCGCTTTGTGTGTTATTAACATGATGAAGGTATGTAGATTTAGAGTGTGGCTACATTAAAAACTCATTTGGTAGCTCATCAACCACTATATCAACATATTCCTCTAACAATTTCTGAATCTCTAATGGAAAATCAGTCATGTTAGCAGCAATAATGACAATTTTAGGCTTAAGCACCAATGCATAACTAACCTATTTTTTCTTAACTTGTTACAATATCTCCTTTCTAGTTATTGTTATCACTTTGGAATTTATTTCAACTTATTCATGGTTGTCTTTCAATGGTTTCAAGGTGTTCCTATTACCATCTTTCTCCAAAGTATATGCATTAGCCCATCCATCATTGCTATCTTCCTATCATAATGCCAAGGTCTTCCAAGAAAACTTATATGATGGGTAAAAATGTGTGTAGACACCTTGCACTCTTATCATCCATTCAACTAGGGTATTTGAGGAAATGAGTAAAAGACACACCAATAATGACACACAAATGAATAGAATTAAAGGGGGTACATGAACCACAATGATTGCATACCCCAAGGGAAGTAAACCTTACAATGGGAAAAACTAAGGTTTGCAATGCCTTAGGTTGAAGAAGAGAAAGAAAACCTATGGAGTTATCAACACTACGGGGGGTAATGATAAAAAAAATAATCTTGCAAAGTTTATTATAATATAAGGAAAGAATGTAACATGAAATGAAGAAGTGAAATACAATATGCTAACATAGAGTATGTAGCGAATTTAAGGAACTACTCTATACAAAATGAAAAAGTGAGTTAGATAACTTACATTTTGGGGGGCGTTCGCTAATGAATCTATCTCCCAAAGGACCATACACTAAGAGAGAGAGAAATTCAGGTGGAGAATGGAAAACAATCCAGTCCTATCTCACTATAGATGACCCAAAAGCACAAGCAAAAAAATCCAAGGAAGAATAATCTCCAATCCAAGAGTCAAGATGTAATAAATCCAAGAGTTAAGTGAACATGTGCAAGTTGGTGCAACAGATCGAAGCTAATGGTGAGTTCCTTTGTGTAATTATTAGCTTCTTTGTTGTCAAAATTAGAGTTGGGGTATTTATACCAACGCCATCACCTGTGGGTGAAGGCGTCGGCAGGGAATTTGAATTTACATCGACGCAATCACTCGGGAGATGACATCAACAAGGGAGGAAAATGCAAGGGGATATGTGCAAAGTGTCATGGGAAGCAAGGATAATGCAAAATGAAAGAAATGGGGTCAAAAGAATGTGAAGGAAAATATGAGGATAAAAGAAAAAATAAATACATAAATGGGACAAAAGTTGTTCTCTCTCCATGTATCATCCCTAACCTAATGTTTACATGAATAACCATACCCCTATCCTAGAATAATACCCTTAAGGAATCAGTTCCCATAAATAAATGCATTAACAACCTCTAACCTGGAAAGAGAATTTTTAGTAACATGTATGAAAATAAAAAAGCATAAAAATTTAGGTATATACAACACATGGAAAACATCCTTGGGAATGATGTCACAAAGGACCTCATCCTTATAGTTCCTAATCTAAAAATCAACTTGATATTGTTCATTGATTAGTAATTGATGTCCTTTTTGCATCCAAGAAAATTTATATGGAATAGGGTGTGCTAGTCTTTTCAATCCTAGCTTCTCAACCATTTCTAATGAAAATAAATTATCTATACCACCACTATTAATGAAAAATTTACAAAACTTACCTTTTTACATGCATATAGTAAAAATAAGCTCCTTGTTTGAGATGGATCCTTTACCTCTTTGTTTGGTTTCAGTAGTAATATTTTCACTAACATAGATTCTCCATTTTCGGGTTCTTCTACATTTGATGGAGATACAACACTCTCCTCATCAACTTGAGCTATTTAATTTTTGGATTCAATCACTCTAACATTTTTTGAGGGTGCTATATAGACATTCAAATAATATATACCCTACATACTTGTTGTATTTAAAACATCGACCCAAGAAGCCTATGCCTCTTTATCCTCCAAATGGTCTTCTTCCTCTAAAATAGTAATATCCTCTTGTAGTATTCTGATCTTGAGTGATGTTAGCCTCTCCTTCTTGACTATGTTTCTAACTTCTACCAGTGTGTTTTCTTTAACTTCTGAAATTTCTATCTCTTCCTCTAGAATATTGTGTATGCTTTCTATTAAACTTATCCTCTTCCTTAATAGCAACTTGAGAAGCTTCTTATACTATCCTTAGGTTCAATAAATTGATTTCAACTTGAATGTTATATCTTAGGCCATTCAAGTACCTAGCCACCTTCTTTGCATCTTCTTCTATATGAATAACCCTAATTGAGAGCTTGTATAATTATTTTGTATAGTCCTTCACATTCATGTCTTTCTATCTCAAATTGGCTAGCCTCTTGAATAAAATTATTTGGTAATATGAAGGTATGAAATTGGATTTCAGTTTTACAATCATCATGTCCCACGATTTGATCTTCTCCTTTCCCTTATTTTTTCTTTCAGTTTGAACATAATCCCACCAAATGGATGCATGCCCCTTTATCTTTGTGCAAGAAAACATCAAGTTCTTCTTATAAACTAATCCTTCATGATGAAATTAGTTTTCCGTCTTCGATATCCAATCAATAAATTCCTCAACATTTAAACTTCCTCTATATTAAATAACCCTCAATTTTGGTTTGGCACTTGTCCCTATCACTATTTTCAATAGTCTTGTTTCTACCCCTTCTTCTTCCTAAACTTATTCTAATTTTCCTGCCTTTTTTTCTTATTATTTTTCACTTACATCACCCAATAATACACATCTTCTCTGAGAAATAGTCATGTCCTCCAAACATTCTTGAACATTCCTCATCAATGCGACTAACCCTTATTCTTTTAGTTTCCTTCTCTCTCCTCTTCTAGCCCTAGCTCTGTGATCCATTTCTCTCTATTCCTTCAAGATTATTTTTACCGCTTTCCTTATTATCTTCTTATAGGAAAACCCAACCTAGATATAATACTAATATGATGGAGGTCTAGATTATCAAATCAACCTTTTATGCTTAAAATAGGGAATGAGTTATTGACGGGGTTTAAGAGTTCGAAATTAGACTATCATTGTCACATGGTGGAGTAATGTGGGTTTCAAAGAATTGATCTCTCTAATCATAATAATAATAATAATATGTTATATTCCTTCTGAAATTTCTTATAGAGACCAAGATGGTGACAACCAGGTTTCAATGCTTCTATTGACATTTGTTTGAATATGATTTATAACCCTAAATCATGGTTTCATTGTGATAGCTAATAAAATAGTAAGGGTTATGATGATATTTTTCACAAAGAGAATGGACATAGCTTAATTCCATTCCACTTCACTATCATGGTTTAAAATACCTCTCTTCCTATGGATTTCAAACATCTATAACTTGAAAGCATACAAATCATAGTACAATTTTTCAAGACTTTGACAGTTGGTTTCAGGATAATGAGAAGGGGTTTATGCTTATCTCAATGCATATATGTAAGAAATTTTACGGGGTTTTACAATAATCCACATGCCTCCATACATTCAACATGTTTATTATAAGCTATGAGCACCTATGTATATCAAGAAACATAAGGAAACATGGCACAATCTTATATTTACAGGGTACATAGAGTTTCAACCATGTCAAGGTATAAAGAATGGATCAAGGAGAAATGATTAGGTTAAGAAAATTATATTAATATGTATTAAATCTCTAACATCCTTATTCCATTCATAGGAGCTTAAGAATACAAGAAATAAATGAGGAAAACCCTATTTTCTTGACCTTCTTAGGACCGAGATAACATATTTCAAAAATACCTGTTCACTTTAGAATTCAAAGTTATCCTCCTTTTATTCTAAGATCTGCTAAATTCTCCTTGTCTTATCTTCTCCTTGAAGGAATCCCCATCCATTATTCTTGTGTTACATTTTAGTTACAAGTCTAACCATATTCACTTCCACTAACCAAGGTTGTAACTGTCTCGAGTTAGCACGTGTGAGCAAAGGGTAGATATGTTTAAAACATTTGATAACACACTAGTATAATTATTCTAACTTCCCATGGAATATTATGACCAAACTACCAGTTTTAGACCTCAAGAAAGCATCTAAACCTTAATCCACAATTGAAAATTGAAAATTCCTAGTTTTGGTGGAAAAACCTGTTTTGAATGGTTTGAGGGATAAAACAAAGGGAAACAACATAGAAAGATGTATTATTAGTCTAAATTAATCCCAAAACATATGAAATACAAAATTTGAGCATATTTGCACATGATTCCTCTACATCAATACAAAAGGATACTAAGTAGTGATATAGTGCATATTTTTTCACTTGATTGACTATCTACCATAATACTTTATATGGGGTATGAGTAAAAAACACACATATGAATAAAGGTGAATCAATAGAGTCATCATCAGGGATATCATGGTAATCAAATGCACCAGTAAGTTATTGTAATATTGCATATGTAAGTGTACCAATTAGTCTATCTATAGAATTAGAAACACTAGCTACAAGAACATAAGAGATTGAAGGAAAATGTGTATCTTAGGTAACATGCACCTCATGATTTGTGTTATTTTTTGTGCCATGTACTTTAGAAAAATATCAATGGACATCTTAGATGTTGATTAGGCTACACAAGTGATTCGTTTTTCATTGTTTTACCAATTAGTTGGATGTTATTATTCTTAATCAGATATTGGATCTTCTCTTGTAAGACAACACATCTATTGGTTGTGTCTAGTGCATATACAAAAACACTAATAGATTTTTACAAATTTGTGAAATTTTTTGTCCTATTTTTTTCCATTTTAATAATTTCTAACACAAAGTTTAGATCACTTTTTTGTTTGTTGATGTAATTTTCACCAGAATATTGATTTCAACTAAATATGCTTTATAATGTTTCAAAAATATTCTTGGTTAATGCCTTTGCATATTTTTCATTATTGATCTAAAAATGATGCAAAGTACGTCATCATACACCATTTTGATAACTGTTGTGTTGGACATGAACTATAACATACATTGATATAAAAAATAATATTGCATTAAATTTATCAACATGCACATGTATAAATGGGGTTTATTTCAATACCAAACCTTTTCAGATTTTTGTTTCAAGAAACATACATTTATGACATATAAGACATATCAAAAGAGCATAATGATTCTACTACTTAAATCAAAATAAATACTATAGAATTGTAGATTGCACACTACTATCTTATAAACATGTATGTGATTTTTTGTGAAATTTGTAGATTTGTCATTGAAAAAAATTATTGATAGGTAATATTAAACTAAATATAATTAATATCAAGTTCACATATTATTTGTAATATATTTTTAAAAAATAATAGAATTTTAAAAGTGTAAATATTTTACTTTTGTTTCATTATATTTGCTACATTTTACACAAGTTGTAAACACAAAATAAACACAATTCATTCTACAATAGATAAAAATTTATTGGCTTATTAATCTACCCTATTATATAATATATCATTAGCGAACCCAAAAATATCCTATATTTAATCCTACCAAATCTGTTTATCTATGTGAATTGTTCTAACAACTCAAAAATCTTCAACTCACCAAACTAACAAATCATTATCCTATTTATGTGAGTATTTATAACTCATAATTACTTACCATTCCCATATAAGTTCATAAATGTGAGAAATAAAAAAATATATTCCTAAACATTACCCCCTTAGTGCAACGTGGGAGAAATCAATCATATTATATAATCGTAGCATGTCACCAAAGATATTGCTCATGAACTTGATCCACGTGCACCACATGGGCTTACACACAACTCAACAAATGTGCAACATCAAGCTTGTATTTAACTCAAACAAATATCTATTATCACAATAAAATTCAATTATGGATATAATAACCACTTATGTATGAAGAGGAATCCACTCATCTATTCATTTTCACATCTCGATGATGGTTTTACATGGCCTCTAACCGACAACCCATACATACTTATGATTTTAAAGTATAATAAAAAACCTACACATACAAGTATCATGATGCTATATTAATCTATGTATGATGCGTAAAATATATATTCCTAGCTAGGTTCTCAAATATAGGGATCTAATCTAATACCAACCACAATATATAGATGCAAAGGTTCTCAAAGAGCACAAGTGACATAATTCTAGAGGATAATAACCCTAAACCTCATATAGTTATAAATTTCTGAGGAATACAACTAATATAAAGATAGGTATCCTACTAGGATTCATAAATAAGAGTAGATAAGAGATTGGATAAAGCCAAGGGGCACATTAATAATAAGTATGTAATAAACCAAAACAAACATGCATCTATTCTAGCCTATAGTATTGAATGACCAATAACAACAAGCACATACAAAATAGGAGACTAAATATGGTTATAAATACTTACCTATAGTCTTTGTGTGTGTGTGTGTGTGTGTGTGTGTGTGTGTGTGTGTGTGTGTGTGTGTGTGAGAGAGAGAGAGAGAGAGAGAGAGAGAGAGAGAGAGAGAGAGAGAGAATCACTATGGGTGGAGAAGGGGAAATATGAATAAGAATATCTCTAGTCCTAACTCACTATGATGACCCGAATGAAAGATAGGTAAGCTCCAAGACTTCAAATATAGTCAATTAGTGTGAAATAATGTGAGCATCAATAAGTAAATAAGGGATAACAAAGTAGTTGCCATGGTGTAATGGTGGTGGTTTGGTCAAGTATATATACCAAACGTCATTGCCCATGGGAGATGACATCGACTATGGAAAAGAAAACCTTAGGGGAAACCCTTAAGTCACTAGGTGAAAATATATTGGAATGAGGCCAAGAGATAAATGTTGGTGAATGATGAAGGTACAAGGTGCCTAAAAGAAGGAATAATGGCATGAAATAGGAAGAAATAGGTAGACATAATGGGGCAAGTGGACATAATGAGTGTAATGTATGAATAAATGGAAGAAATGAGGAAATTATAAGGTGACTAAATATAATAGTGTCATCTCTCAAATGATGTGGTCTATCCCACATGACCAAGTCTCATCATACCCCAATATTGATAGGCACCTTAAGGAACCCACTCAGGAGGAGAATGCACCAACAACCCATGAAAAAAATGGATACCAAGATTAAAAATTATGGCATATACATATGCCCCAACTAAAGATCATCACCTATCACAATAGTGAAACAAAATATGGTCTTTAGAAAAATATCTATGTCACCTAGAATCAAGAGGAACTACTGAAATAGAAATGTTATAAAGAATTAATGATTGATAAATGAAATATACCTACTTCATACTTAGCTACTAGTGTCACTTGGCTTGCTTGTGGCGGTTGCAATAGCTACTTGGAATCCTAAATTTAAAAAAGGATAAAAAATAAACACTAGAATATAATTAGTAAAATAATACTTAAATCACATAGCTAGGAAGTCACATGAGGGGTGATAGTCAAGAGGTGAATAAAAATGTTGAAGAGTGCAAAATACCAATTGGTAGATGTTATAAGGATGATAAAGTGTGATAAAAGGAAATAAAAATAATGTGATGTCGTAAATTTAGTGGGCATGAAGAGATAGGTAGATAAATGACCAAAGTATCTAAGGTAGGAAGAAATAGTCATAAACCCAAGTAGGATGGATAAACCCAAGCAAGATGAAACTAGATAAAAAGTGTAGGTTGATGAAGTAGTTAATTTAAAGGTATTTTATGGAGGGTAGATATATATAACTGGATACGTGTAGAAATTAGGTTGGTTTTTTTTATTGAATATGTGGCCCTAATTTGTTTACATATGATAGGTATTGGGACATAGGATGTATTTGATGAGATAAGGAACCAACCATTTTTGGGTGTAGTTTCTGCTTTGTTATAGGTATAATCTAACCTCAAGATGAGATCACTTGATTTGAATTTGGGAGGCTTGAAAATATTTTTGTGTTTCTTGGAAACATGTTATTGTAGTCACAAAATCACGCACTTACTATTACATTTATACTGCCAAGTATGTTATTTTATATATGGATCTTGCGTAAGAAAAGTATTCGCCAATGACTTGCCCCTTAGTCCTATCATTAGTTAGTCGATCATAATTATCACTTGTCTCACATAGTCATCAATTGTTTTCATAGTTATGGTCATCTTCAGAGAGTCTTAGTTGTTGTTATTTGGTCATCTGTCGTCCCTAGTCTCTGACTAGGGTGCCTAGAAAGGTATTGGGGTGCTCATCGGGGCCTTGGTCCTCTTTTGAGGTGCCCTGGTCCTAGTTATATTTTATTCTTATTTAGAGTTTTGAGGTCATTGTTTATGGTTTGTTGTCTCATTTCTCCAAGTTCTAGTCGCCATGTTGGGTCATTAATGTCGAATTTTGAATAAGATATCCCTATATAAACATAGCGTACTTCATATCTTATGGGCAGACTATCTACTATCAAGAGCTAACTACCTACTAAGGAGAATGATTGCATTTGGGTATCATTTACATTTGCATTACACAAGCATAGGGGGAAAGGGTTTTATTCATTCTATTCCATCCACAATTTTCATCTTACATCTAGTTATTTCCCCCTACTTCTGTGTCATTGACACTAGGGCACCCTAGGCACACAATTACACACACAAGCACATAGAACTATATTGGGTTTGGAATGTAGTGCAGAACTTAGTTGTAAGTCCACTATTGTGGAAACTAAGGTCATCTCCACCCCTTCATATGCATCTTTCTTTTTTAGGGATTGATACTTTGTATGGGGTTTTGTAAGTAGATCTTCATCACTAATTTACAATGACATAAGCGAAGTCACTGCAACAAACACGTGACAAATACAAAAACATTATGAAGATCTAGTGACACTATAAAATTAATATCCTAAGATTTTCTATAAACTAGAGTACCTAGAATATAGACCAGGGCACCTTCAGCACCCCAATCCTCTCCCAGTGCCCCACCAATCGGATCTTTAGTTCTTTACAACTTCCTAGGTAGCTCCTTCACACTCTACCCTGTTCGCACATCATCTGTTCAAGTCCAACACACAACGAGGTAAGTCATCTTTAGGTTAGTATCTTATCCCTTCTATTTTCATTATTTCATTTCATTTAATTATCAAAATAAAATATTTAGAACCAATATTTTAGTTTGTATTGTTTATTGCATTTTTGTTCCTATTAGATTAACTTAGAATATAGAATCTTAATTTCATATTCTAACTAATCATTTTGGTGAACCCAACTTTTTGAATAGATTTCCCTAGGATCTAATCAAACCCTAATGGATAAGGATAATTCATCTTCTTCACCCATCATGTATCATTTCAACGTTAATCCTATCTATGATGAGGCTATCATAGCTGAGCTCAAAGCTCTATATAGTACCCCTGTTACTACACCCAATCATATCAAACAACAGCTTCTAGATGGCCAACAATATGTCCCTACTTGTTTTGAGGATTCCCCTATAGGTATTATTATTGTTGAGGATCCAATAGCCTTTACTCATTGTACACCATGTTATACGGCTACTTGTGATCCTCCTTCTGATCTTTCACAAGAGATTTTAGATGATTCTCTTATTGATTACTTATTTGGTATTGATAATCACTCACATGTGCATATTGATTCCTCTTCTACTCCAGCCATTGATATTGTTCCTTCTCATGATTCTACCCCTTCCGACATTTCTTCTCATGATACATCTCATACTAGCTTTCACACTACTTCACACTATGTTGATGATCCTATTGATAGCATTCTTAACGACATTCTCATATCTGAGACTCTCTCTAGATGAACATGAGGTGGTTGATAGTCCTAGTTCTCCTTCTTTCCATACTTCTAAGTGTGATTCACCTACTCCATTGTTTCCTTCTCCTAAGATTGCATCTAGCACTATCCATGACTCACCACCATCTATCACCTCTTCTTCTCCTACTGATTCATCTCCTCTTGTTGCATCATCTACGTCTCCTAGTCCATCTTCTCCTATAGATGTGTCTCATATGTTTCCTCATCTATTAAGGATGATTCTAATGCTAGTCCTACTATTGCTATGGATATTCCATATATATCACCTACTATATCTTCATCGGCACCTATTACTAGTATGCCATTTGCATTGGAATCTCCCTCATCACCTTTGGACATTCCTATGATCACTCATAATGGAAAATTACAACCCCTTAACACATTATTTCCATCTTCCAATATTCCTTCACAAGATATCATCTCTCTCATGCATGTTATAGGTTAGTTACAATCTTAGGTTCAGTCCCTCACTTTAGAAAGTAGGGCTTACTATGCTTCCATTGATAACAATTCATTACATGGTAACCCTATCCCTAAGAAGATTCATAACTTTGCATTCCCATCATGTTTTGAAGATTCATTGATAACAATTTTCACATGTTTTGATGGTACTGGTGACCCTCATGCTCATCTCTTACATTACCATATGGCTATGGCCTCTTATTCTAATGATAGACTATTACTTAAGGCCTTTCACTATAGTCTTATTGATGAGGCATTACAATGGTACACTCATCTTCCCTTTGGGTCCATTAGTACTTTCTATGACATGGAGGATGTTTTCCTCCATTAGTTTATAATAAAAATGACCCTAAAGTTACTTATGACCACCTACCTACTCTCCATTAGGGCTCCTCTAAACCTATCAAGGATTATATTTTGTGCTTCAATGCTTGTATGCATCAGTTGGTATTCCAACCTATAGATCTTGAGAAATAATTCATCTTCTGTCATGGTCTCATTCCTCCACTCAAGAAAAGACTACAATATGATACATGTGAGTCATTCATTCTTCTATGTTATAAGGTTATCGATCTAGAATAATATCTTCTCTCAACACACATCATAGATCCCTCACACACCTCTATGACTATTGCCTCATCTAGTTCTCTGTCATTTCCTCCGATTGAGCATCCTACACAATCTCCATATTTTCCTCACAAGTATAGCAAAAATATCAATCCAGCCAACCACAAAAGCATACTCCTTCTCCAACTCCGTGATAGGTTACTCCTCCTACCACTCCACCTTGGTCACATGAGCCTTTACACTTCTCTCATCACGCTCGACCACATGATGTGTTGCGTGTTTTACTTAATGAGTGATTAATTCACCTACCATATAACCAGCACCATCCACAACATCGATTACAGTGGCAGTGTGACCAACCTTATTGTAACTATCATCACATCAATGGCCATAGGGATGATGATTGTCTTACCCTTCATGATCAATTGCAACAACTAGAGGATAAGGGCATCATATCCTTTGGTTCTCGCTCAAGGAGTGATCCATATCTCCTCTACCCTACCATAGGATTTCTACTATAGTTGAGTCATCTCCCACATCTAGTGCTCCAGCCCTTACATGTTCACAACAATTTTTACTCACGCGCACTCTCCACGGAATCCATACACCGCTACATCATCGAAACCATTACACCCATTTCCTTCATCTCATTAATTACATTCACATTATCCACCACCTCACGTTGCTCATTCACATTGGATTCCACAACACCACACTCTTGCGCATTCCACCACCACTCCATATGACATTTAGTTTGGTTCATACACTCATGTTACTTCCATCCCACATACTTCCACCGCTTCACGCCGCCTTGGTATTTGGTAGGTTATTACTATCACCTTACCCCCGATGATGCACTTATGTTCTTGTATTTCTTACACAATTGTTGACGGTTTTCTTTAAGAGCCTTTCATCACGCCCTCCATCGTTCATCTAGTGCACCCCAATCATTTCCTGATGACACACTCTTACTTTTTGCAGTTCATTCTTGATGATGAGGGATATTAACCAAATGAACCTAATCATCTACACATTGGGGGCATCACTAATGTCCCCTCCCATTCATCACATTAACATATTACAATTACGTTACATTATTATGACACACATTCATCACAACACGTTAGTTTGATAATCATATATCATCTCTTTTTACATGCATTTTTCTATCATTATCATATTAACTACGCATTATGAATTCCATTCAACAAACATTGTGCTTAACTCATCACATTCTATTTGTCATCATTACACAAATGTTCCATCAACCAACACTAATAATATACAAAAATATCACATACATTCCAACAATAATCACTAACTCATACAACATTGATACAACACAAAATAAAATCATCACATATAAATCACATGTGTCCATACATAGGTAGAAATATAATCATCATCGGGGGCAATTCCCCTACATCACATATAATCATGATCATCAAACCTCATCATCACTATTCCTCTCATGTATTGTGAGAGCCCTAGAACTAGATGCCTCCCACTAACTTTCGGACGTTGTTCGAGGCCTCGATATCTATCCACTTGCCTATGCGCAATAAGGTATTCTCCATCGAATGCTCAAAACTAATTTTGTAACTCCACGAACCATACAAACTCATCTTGTGCTACGGGACCACCACTAATGCCTCACGGACTCATAGAGTCTCCTCACATGCATCATCCCTCTCAGATAATAATGCAATGCATGTGGTTGTTGCTACAGCCACTGGCTCAAATAGAATGTCATACTCACCTGTAATATCATCTAATCACTCTAATATACCCCCACCAAAAATGTCATTCAGCACATTCTGCGTCAAGGAGAGGATGACCGTGTTGAATATCAAGGACCAATATGTATCACCTACAATACAAATACCACACCACATTAGACAACCATTACTAAAACTTAATCCAACAACATATATATAATGTAGATACTTACATTCTCTACAAATAAATTGCTATATAGGTTCGAGGACATGTTCTTCCCCCTCACATCCTCTTCCTACATGCAGTAGCCCACTGGACCTATAAATAATGAGAAAAAAATGCCCATCAATGTGCTGCCCATCATGTGTGGTAATCCTCCGTGCTACCAAAATTTTATGCATATATCACCTCTATCAATGCATCTACCTCATCCAGGACCAGGAGGTGCTAGCTTCTCTATTGTGGGCCCCGATCTAGCACAGCCCTCCTATTTTCTCTAATAGATCTCAAGCATATATATTGCTCTGGGGGAACATCATGAGACATACCAAACCGATGTGATGCCCTCTCCACCTGGAAAATCTCTACTACACTGAAATCTATCCTGCAACAACATAGTCCTCTCGAATAAACCGTAACTCTACCACCTCCTCGTGCCATCCTCCATAGTCATGGTATGGCCTCCATGTCATCATGCATTGGGCCTCATCTTATCTATCAAGACTCTCTATAGGTATCTGAATCCATCCTACACCCTTGAATGTTAATACACCTCCTCGCATATATCTTAGGTCTCACCCACTCTTCTCGTGGGCCTCTAACTGGCCTCAACATTGCTATGTGCTCATATTCCCACATGTGTAATAGCATAGTAGCTAATATTCCCCCTCCATGCTCATCATGAATAAATCGGTATAGATCCCTATATATGTGGGCTAGCACACATTGTTCCCACACATATCTAGTCCTCTCCTCCTCTATACGCCAAAAATATCATGCATCTTATAAAATATGCCCACCCCACCTCCCTCTACCGCTATAAATGAAGCAATAACAACCTCTATGAACTTCCAAAAATGTGGAACACTAGACCTCATAATAGCATCTAAACTAATATGGGCCTCGGTAGGTACTCGAGTCCCCACAAAATATCACCTAGAATCTCGCATCTCTTGCCTCTCCATATTCTCCACTGGCATCACTTGTACCTTATCACCAACAACCGCAATATATGATACATGATCCTTCAAAGATAACGATCATCTCTCCCGTAGGAAACCAAAATGTACACATATCAACACACCATCTATCACATAGTGCAGTCAACATAGGAATATTATGGGGCACATCCCCATCCGCGCTATGTTTCATAGACCGGCATGGTCCATAACATCCCAATCATCACCGAAAAACCCAATGCAAGTAGAGTAATCAAATGACAACCTCTATGGAACTTCTTCTAGGTAATATCCCTCTACACGCCACAAACCGACAACAAGAACCACATTAAAACACATTCCAAGTACACATACGCTCACTTATCACATTTATATAGACTTAAAAAACTCAATTTTCATCAATCTAGACCAAACACACACATTTTGGACCAGGGCACCCAAATGCAAGATCGGGACACCCGAGTAGGACACTAGCATCCGTGATCCGGGTGCTCATGTCCCAAGGGTCACTAGTGCCTTTACCGTTATTGTCTAGGTCTAAAACGTCAAGAAAATCAAAAATCTCAAATTTGTAAAAATTCAATAAAAATGATTACTACAACATATTTTTTTTGAAAAACAATACACTTAACAACTCCACACTCATGCATGATGCTACGGTGGTTGCCACCCTCTCAAACCAGTTAGGACGTGCGTTGCTCTCACTTGCGGAATTTTTCACTTACTCAGAGCTCAATCTCAATCACGCAAATAAAAATGAGGTGACTAAACACTTTTTCACCTTACTATTTATAGTTACCTTTTCATCACCCACTTTACTATAGTCATTATTTCGCGCTTATTACCACTACTAATATGTTACATGATTTTCACCATATCTTGAGTGTTTTTACTCCGATTTGTACCTCGTTTGTGGAGTTATTTTTAGAATTCTTCCTACCACCATATTAAACACATTACATGTGCATTATATCCCCTTAAATTTTTATTCCAACCAATTCATACACATTTTTTTCATTTCCATCACTTTTCTATATAGTTTGCTTATACTTTTGGCTTAGCATTCATTATTTCCATCACTTCCTTTTTGCTGAAAGGGGGCATATCATTGGGGTCATCCTATAATTCCCCTTGTATCATCATGCATTTAAAACACTACCATTGTGAAAATTCCAAATATTTACTAACACATTATGCAACATTTCACCATCAATTCCCCCTAATGACCTAATCTGGGAAACAAATATACAATTTTTCTATACGACATTCCATAAATTCCCCTAATGACCTAATTTGGGGGCAACAAGTGATCAAAAATCATTCCATGTGATCATTCACTGATTTCTATCAATTCCCCCTAATGACCTAAACTAGCGGAAACTAGCCTAAAATATTTCTACGAGTAATCAATCAATCAATCAAGAAATTAATCAATCAACACATTCACATTCCTAACAATAGAAATCATATCACCACTACAAGTTTAACATAATTGGCCTCCTAGATGATCTAACTTGGGAGTTATGTGTGACCTCCTAGATGACCTAACTTAGGAGATTACATTCACTACTTTCTCAAGTTATGCATACATTTCACGTTTTCTTCCGGATGACGTAACTTAGAAGCCTTATCATATTGCAAGTTCACTTCCAGATGACCTAACTTGGAAGTTATTACATTGTGGTGACACCTATGGAGTGGGGGCAAGAGTTCCTTTCTTATACCACTCCTATTTGGGTCAATTGTTTGATCAAAATTGTTTGGATCTAGAAAACCACAAATTTATGATATGAGTCCTTTACACTGCTAGATCTTGAGGATGTAGTTAGAGATTGGATAATAACACAATTTTCTCCCTACACTCTTCCTTTGGTAGAAGGATGCCCAAATCCTCTGGTTGATTCGTATATACACGTCGTGTTGGGAACCGATCATTCCCACCCCACCTCATTGTCACCGTATGTATTCAAAATTATATAAATTTTTTTTTCATCACTCTCACTTAGTGCACTTCATCATACTATTACGCTTTTTCATTACATTGCATGGATCAACCCGTTGATCAATGGTTCGTCACACTTTTGGTTATTTTGGAATGCTTATACTACACATGTATGTGTTCTACTACATCATGGGCTTAGCCACCTTCTTTTAGGTACGTATCTCTATCTACTTTATGTTACAGAGCTTTATTCTCACCAACACAAAGTGGGGGGGAATGTAGTCACAAAATCACGAACTTACTATTACATTTATACTGCCAAGTATGTTATTTTATATATGGATCTTGCGTAATAAAATTATTCACTAATGACTTTTCCCCTAGTCCTATCATTAGTTAGTTAGTCGTCATTGTCACTTTTCTCACATAGTTGTCAATTGTTTGCACAGCTTCTAGTCATCTTTCGAGAGTCTTAGCTATCATTATTTGGTCATTTGTCATCCCTAGTCTCTGACTAGGGCACCTAGAAAGGTACTAGGGTGCCCGTTGGTGCCCTGTCCTCTTTTTAGGCACCCTAGTCCCGGTTAAATTTTATTCTCATTTAGATTTTCAAGGTCGGTATTTATGGTTTGTTGTCTCATTCCCTTAGGTGTTATTCAGCATGTCGGGTCATTAGTGTCTAAATTTGAACAAGAGATACCTATATAAACATAGCATACTCACTATCTTATGGGTGGACTATCTACTATCAAAATATAGCTACATACTAAGGAAAAGGATTACATTTGGGCATAATTTACATTTGCATCGCATAAGCATAGGGGGAAAGGGTTGTGTTCATTCTATTCCATCCACTATTAGCAGATTATGTCTATTTATTTTCCCCTACTTCTATGTCATTGAATTTAGGGAACCCTAGGCACATAATTGCACACACAATCACACAGAACTAAATTGAGTTTGGAATGTAGTGTAGCGCTTAATTTTAAGTCCACCATTATGGCATCTAAGGTCACTCTAACCCCTTCATATGCATATTTATTTTTTAGGGATTTAATGCTTTATATGGGGTTTTTCGTAGATCTTCATCACTAATTTACAGCTGACATAAGTGAACCACTACGACAAACATGTGATAAAGACGAAGACATTGTGAATACCTAGTGAAACTATCGATTCAAATCCTGATCTTTTCTACAAACCAAAGTGCCCATAATATAAACTAGGGTCCTCATGCAGTGCCCAGATCAATCAGATATTCAATTTCTGCAAATTCTGGTAGCTCCTTCACACTCGCCATGTCCACATATTAGCATGTTCAAGTCTAGCACATAGCAAGGTAAGTCATCTTCAAGTTAGTATCTTTTCCCTTCTATTTTCATTATTTCATTTCATTTAATTATTAGAATAAAATATTTAGAACCAATATTTTAGCTTGCATTATTTATTGCATTTCTGTTCCTACTTAGATTAACTTAGAATATAAATCTTAATTTCATATTTTAGTTAATCAGGTATTTTTATTTTTGGTTGTGATGTACAACATTGTCACATTTTTCACCAATAATATCAAGGGCATGGAATAAATATTCATGAATATCCTCATCAAGGATGATTCCATGTAAGGATATGTAGAGAGAAGGTAGTTCCACCTCAAGTGTAGGGAGTTCTTCATAACTAAATAAAAGTGAGAATAGGATTACCCCAGTGATTATACATACACTGGTATAGAAATCCTATAGTGGTGGGTACAACTCAAGGTGTTTGTCAAAGCATGATTCTGGAAAGGGATTTTAAATAATTTTATTGTAATATGTGTTTTTCTATTGCATTGAAGATGATAAGGAGTTGAGAATACGTTCTTTATTTTGTTTTTTTATAGATTTGTTCATTTCTTTACATTTCAAATTCCCATCATTGTCAAAAAATGATTGCGTGAGTAATTTCAAAGTAAGATGATTTGGTTAAGGATGCATTTTAAAGTGGTAAGGACTCACATATTACCAAGATACATGGATTCAATCCACTTGGTAAATTATTTAGTGGATGTAATGATGAAAATATGTTCACTGTGAGGGTGAGGATGTTTACTTATGTAATCCAATCCCTACATAATAAAGGGACAATAATATTTGAGGACTTTAACCTCACTTGGTGGATATTAAATAGGGTCATCATGGTATTTACAAGGTTTTAATTTATTAGAAAATGCATGGGCATTAGATTCTTAGGACAATAATATCCCACATGTATGAATTTTTGGGCTATAGCATGACCACCACAATTTCCACCACAGGTGGCACCATGTGCTTCTTTGAGGAGATAAGGAACTCCATCTTTAAAGACATAATAGACTATATCACCATCAAAGTTGTGATAATTAAGGACATTATTTTTTAGGACATACTCTAGATATTTCTTATGAGTTTTGGTACACTTACAAGAATTAGAGTCTGGGGGTAAGATTGATGTTGGATGAATTAAATAATGTCTCAGTATACCTAAACAATTAGAAGTAGTGCATGGCATCCATGTGAAAAATAAGAGGAGACTTGATAGAAGGTTGTGTGGAAGGTGTTTTGTGGATTTGGATTGTGTATTGGTCTTGTGGAAGATCTATGTGAGGTTAAAGTTGAGTAGCGAGATGATGCTAAAAATCAACAAAGGCATAGTTTTCCGAGGCATAGATTTAATGGTGAAGGAAGTGAATTTTTGTGCTAATTATTATATGATTTCATGATATGATTTGATATTATCACTTTGAAATTGGTAAGTACCACTTAATTGTTGAAAAAAGTTAGGAGTCACTAAAGGTGTGGAGATGTGTGATGTTAGAGGTGATAGAAGCTCTCAAGCCAACGATAAGAGCCTTGTATTCAACCATATTGTTTATGACAATGGATTCAAGTCGAAGGATAAAGAGAGGGTTTGTATTGAGGGATCGATAAGAACACAATCTCTCCCAACTCCTTGAAGACATTTTATCATCAAAATGAATATTCTAGGTGTCTTCATGGAGTTTTATAATGATTTATTCATCTTGAGTGATGGGATTTATAGGTTTAGGTTTAGGATTCACATCACTACATGTGAGGGACTACACCTAAAGATCAACCATGAAGCTATAGTAGTAGTCTTTGATTGTAAGATATTTATCCATGCCTCCAATGAGTAGTATGTTCTCATCGTAAGGGAATCAAGAATTGTTTGAGCTATGGGTAATGGATCAAAGGTGAGTTAAAAAGCAATGTCTTGACATTTGATGAATTTTTGCATAATGATGTGTAAGTCAAATTCCATAACAAGCACCATCCATTTGCTACTGTGGTCTATTGGAAGACAACATTGGAGAAAAATAGCGGAGGGGGTCAATGTGGAACATAAAATAAGTGGTCCGCAGATCATGTAATGGTGAAGCTTGGTGATGAAGAAGTAAATGGACAAATAAGCTCATTTAATGTATAACTAGTGTCATAGTCAATGATATCATGACTGATGTAGTAGATGGCATGATCCTTCCCTTTTTCATCCTCCCGAGCTATAATTACCTCAATAGAGATAGGGGTAAAGAGGTGTAGAGAATGATTGGTCAATTAGGGGATGTAGGTTGTAATTTATGCATAGTGAGACAAGATGCTTTCATATTTTAAAAGTATTGTTGACAATATTTTTTCCATTCGAGCACAATGTCCATTTTAAGGAGGTTATTAATTACATGAGTATGATATGCAAATTTAGGTACAAACCGTAGCATTTACCTAATCTTCCATAGGAAAGTGTGGATGTTAAGTATAGATGTAGGTAAGAGCATGTAAGGAATGGATTTGATCTTTGGTGGGTCGACATCTATATTAAGTTTGGAGATTAGCCATACTAGGAGTTTACCTTGTGTGAAAAAAATATGCATTTTCCTAGATTAAGGAGAACCTTATATTTACAAATTCATTTAAGGGTATAATTTAAGGGTATCCACCATCAGTTCAAGCTTTTGGTGTGATGGAAAATCATTTGGTATCAGAGCCAGGTAGTTAAGCGTGCCAGCCCTAGAGTAGTGTGGTGATGGGTGACCTCCCAGGAAATTCCCAGTGTCACTACCTCCTAATGTTGTTGGGCCTGATTAAGTGTATACCCGGCTCCATCGCGGGAGGTTATTGGCATAGCAGCTGATTAACATGATGAGATCCCTCTCCACCATCAATTCGAGCTGATGGTGGAGAGGGATCTCATCATGTTAATCACCGCTATGCCAATAATGTCAATGTCTTGGGCATGATTATATTGGCATCGATATTTGAATAAGGTCATCTAACTAAACTTTGATTATCTTGTTAATGAGATATGGAATATATGGGTCATAGCTCGGTGATAATATTTTTTGGAATTTTTTAATGCCAAAGGGAATTTTAACATCACAATAGGTTCCTTATTAAGTGGTGAAGGTGGTCTTATGTTGATTTTTGAAATGCTATCTATATCTCGATTATATTCAGAGAGCCCATCCATAAGGGATAACATATTGTATCCTATCGTGGAATCAATGATGGCATTAATGGAATACAAAGGAAATTATCATTTGGATAATCGACATTAAGGTTATGAAATTCAATATGAATTTGAATGTATATTGTGAATTTCTTACGAATGAGGAAAAATTTGGAGACCTATTCAAAATAATTAACAAGGAGATTGAATTTAGTGTCGAGAATATTTATGAGTGTTGTTTATACATAAACAAAAGTTGATGGGTCCCACTCTTGATTATATTAATATACCAAAAATATTTACATTAAAGCTATTACATATCAATATGATTTCAATTGTATTAAGAACTAAAAAAGATAGCCAAACATATGACTATACTAAACTAGAAGGAGGACCTACAGATAGTCACTCATTTATACAAGCCTATATACTTAAGTTAACATCTAGGGAGGGGAAATCGACAAAAACAAATCCTCAAACAATTGAAAAATTACATTAGAGAAGCATCCTCTACATCTAGGTATATGATTTTTCTTTCCATACCAACCACTATCCACTAAGGAGTTGGAGGCGGGGAACCATTCACCTACCCAAAGAAACATTCCATTATTCCGTTCAAGCCATACATGTGATAATTTATGTTCCCAATATTCTTTCCTTCTCAAATCCGTAACATGTGGGGCCAAAAAGTTATGGGTGCATGTAGTGTGACTAAATCCAACTTTGGGAGAATACATCCTACATATTCCTTATCTCAAAATTTTTGATAACCCATTTTAAAAAATTGGCCACAATGTTGAACTACCTTTCCAAATCCAAAAATCATCCCTTTCTATGATAACATCCACCATGAAGATTAAAATAGAGACGATACTAGGAGACTATAATTTAATTTCTTTAATTATAGAGCCAACCCCTACCCGATGATCCGGTCGGATAAAATGCATGGATATGAAAACTCGTAACATGCTTGTTTGGATCAATCCAAAGTAGGTTGTCTATGAAGATAGATCCAACTTAGAATTCATATGGGGTGTTGATAAACCTCAATGTAATCTTCCGAAAGCACCACCTTGACCATATTTAGAATAAGACTTGTCGTATGATAAAAATGCAATGTAACAAGCATGTGGAATCTAGGGATTATAGGGTCCTCTATTGTAAGCCTTCACCGGATAAAATAGGGCAGAGGTAGAGATTTGAGACTTAATTCCAAGGAAATAGTGCAAATGTGTGGGAATGGTTGGGATCAATATAGAGTAGAGGGAGCATGTGAGGAGTAATGAGGATTCCATCCCCAAGGCATGTATAAACTAAGGGGAAAATATTAAAATATAGAGAATGAGGTAAAATTATTATGTTACGAGTTTGAAATGATGGATTAGTCCACATAGTGGTTTTCGTGGGGATGGTAAATCATGTAATAGTAATTTCAAAATACCATGTCATGGATTTATCAAGTTATCAATCAATTCATCTCGAGTTTGGGAGGCTTCATGGTTACATAAGGAAATCTACCAAAGTGAATTAGCTTCCCGATAGCAATATCCTCCATATGAAAAATATGTAAATTAGGTGTAGGATTGGCCTAAGATGTTAATTTTTCACCCCATGGATTTTCCAAATGTAGATTTGGCCAAAGTGCCACAATTAAGAACTATATGCAGACCATGAAATTGTGTTAAATCCTCTATAACATTTCATATTCCATCTAGGAGGTAGAAAGAACCTACATGAATCAAGGAGACCGAGTAGTCTGTAATGATGCACCCTATAGGCTACCCAAGAAACCCTATATTTCCCTTTGAAGCCTTGTCATAGTTTAACTTGAAAAAAATCGAGGAGATCCATTTTTCACTATGCCTTCTAATTTCACTCTTAGAATGATACACTATACTAGACACCTTAATGGGATGAAAAATATTTATGAGTTATTTGTGACATAAGTTATTAATTTAAGGGGAAATTTGTTAGTATTTTATCAAATAGGTGTGACATCAAGGTAGGTAATAATTTTGTGGAAAACAATGTTAGAATTGATACCTCACATGTCAAAATATCTCTAAACAAAGACTTCCTTATTTTTGTAAATGAATTTAATATTTTTATCATTTAGGTGGGGAAACAAATCACCTATCATGACAACATGAGAAGGATCATTTTCAATTTTCACATTTATGGTGTTTTCAGTGAGAAAGGTGTTGTCATCCTGAAAATGATATGGAGCTTCAGGAAGTTTAGAAATTGCATCATTGACGTGGTCAACAACAATGACTAAGTTATCAAAAAGTGGGGTTGTATTATGGCGATGACCTATTTTGTGAATTTTCAAAGGGAGGATGTCCTCATGGGAATGGATTAATTCAAGGATGAATTCTTCATTATTAAAGGTAGTGTTGGTGAGAAAAATTAGGTGTCTCCACCAATGTTCATAGGAATAAACCCCTCTACATTGAATGGTACATCTCCCATTATTGAATATCATTAATCTAATCCTAATATAAATGTTTTGGGTTGGCCAAATAGGTTGGGATCACACAGGGACACTCCACTGAACCTATGGAAAAATGCTTGTATGGAGGTACAAGGGAGGAAATTACAGCGAGATAGGGAAAAAGGAGGGGAGTTACTTCCATGAGTAGGACAATTTTAGAGCTCACACCCGGTGGACTGGAGTAGTTCAACATTCAATATAGAAGAATAACAACATTGATATAAACATTAAGATAATATGAGATCATGAACACCGAGTTTAAGAGATCAAGAAAAGTCACAAACTCTTTTCTCATTTATTGACATTCACAAAGTTGTATGGTAAGAGAGAAATAGAGGAAATACAAAGAAAGGAAAAAGAAGAAATGTAGCCTTTATTCCATGTGTAGTGATGAATACAAAGCTTCAATCAAGCTACAACAATTCACAATGTTGCAAAGTGAAAAATATTCAAAATTTGGAATCCTTTGGAATGGAGAAGCCATCCCAATTTATAGCAATTTGAATTGACTCTTCACCTCCCTCACATGACTCTTCGTGTTCCATATTCCACTTGTGACTTTTCATTTTCCATTTAAGTATTTCTCTTATAATTTTGAGAAAATACTTTTACATTTTTTAAAATAAGTCACTTAAGTGAATAGGACAAAATACAATGATGAAGCCCAACGAAGAATTAGAAAGGAGAGAGAAGAAAAAGAGAGAAAGAGAGAGAGAGAGAGAGAAAGGAGGGAGGGGATGAATGAAAAACACTCCTTGTGATGATTTGATTGAAGGCATTGATGCGATTTAATAACTATGAATGAATTACTCGACATTGATGATCCTCCATTGATGAAGATTTCTTCTCACGAACACATTTGGACATGTTTTCCCTTGTCGACGGTGATTCATGATTCCCTCTTTGTATGATACAAGGACACCTTGAATTTGAGTGTTTAAAAACACTATTGAAAGGTACTCCTGATGACCATGGATGTTACTCATGTAGGTCCACTTTGAGGAAGATGATAATTGAAACCGAACACTATGATGAATCTTTGCGATCTTGCCATTTCCTTGATGAAGCTTTACCCTGAACATTTTTCAATGATGATCCCAAACTCTATGATGCACAGACACCATGGGTTGTTGAATGAGTGTTTAAAAACATTGTTTGAGATTTACCCAAAGTGAATTCAAGATGACCCATAGACCATGCTTGTGATGATATTCTATGACACTGTCATGATCTGTTGACAAGGATTACTACTGAAGTGATGCACTTTTTTTGTACACTGAGAAGGTAAATGATGAGCACCGATGAGATGACAACAAAGAATGCTCATTCCGCAAGCTTGAAACCACCATTCCAAACCATGGAACATCACCATTTCTTTGTGACTGATCACACATGTGGAATGAGAAACTAGAACAACCTGTGAACTTGAATTCCATGGCTGACACTAGTACTTCCCCATATTTAGAAAGTGAACTTACTATTTTTAGTAAACCACCATTTTCACCTTTTCCAAATTCAATTATTCAAATTGTCCCAGTGAATGACCTTTGTGTACACTACTTTGACCTAGAATGCTCTTTGAGATGAATTAATATTTATAGCTAGTACCCAAATAGGGAACTTACCATTTTTATTAAGTGTTCATTTTCACCATTTTCGGCACTGCTCGACCATTATGATCTTCTAACTATCTTTGGTGCACACTCGCCTTCACCACAATCGCTTTCTACTGATCGCTTACTAAAAATGGAAGTTACCCATGTAGAAGGGCTTGTTATTTTTAGTAAGTGGGTTTATGGGAATTGGCTTGTAATGAAACTAACTATCCTAATTTGTTTTTTCATGACAATGCTCTTCCATATTTTCAGCTCAAACCGGTTGTTGGATTGTGAGATTTTAAAATTGGAAAATTTTACCGCAAGAAACTTGGGTTTCTTCACTATAAAAATATATGGGAATGTTTGTGAAATATTTCACTTAGATTCTAATGGCCTCTGAAAAACTAGAAGATTGTAAAAAATGGCATTGATCCGTGCATTGGTTTTTTAGATACGAGTGAATCTTCTTTGTGGGCTTCGAAGTCTCTTTGGGTGAAAACCTTCATTTTCGATCATTTAAAATCTAGATTTTTATGTTTATTATTTTTAACCTCTTCAAATCATGGAGAAGGTGCATAAATTGATAGATCATGGAAATTGATATGAAATGTTTAGATAAAATCCAAGCAAAGATCCTGGCAAAGATGTGGAGGTCTGGGAGTTTGAATGCAAAAATGGTTATCTCCTTGCTTTTATAGCTTTGGAAATGGAAGGAGAGAGGTGGGGCACATTTTTTAGCACCTCATGTCCCTTTTTTTTTGGTGGAATATGGATATAAAATTTTCCTTTCCCCTAGTATGACAAGTGGTGAGTGTTGATTCGATGAGAGAAGTTACGGGGAAGCCACATTTAAGCACCTGGGGATCGAAAAATGGTCATATAAGGGACCCGAAGCTAAAATTGGGTGGGGCACATTTTATTTTCCATTTTTTCCCATTTTAAAGGTGAGAAAGGTGATAAAAATTTCCCTAGCCTCACAGTGACAAGTGGCATGCATGTGGGAGTTGGTGGAGGAGTTGGTCAAACTAGTCAAAGGGGCTTAACATGAGTCGTCGAGGTCATATGGGTGTCCAAGAGGCTAAATAGGGGTGGGGCACAATTTTTTTCACCTCATTTCCCTTTTAAAATGTGCAATGGGGACATGAAAATGTGCCTTAACCTCAGGTTGACATGTGTCCCATTGGAAATTTGGTTAAGTATCGAAGAGTGTACCTTGAGAGTCGACTTGTGAAGGTCATATCTTGAGCTCCCGGATGAGTTTTCGGGCACTTACTTATATGATTTTGCATTAAAAACACCTTATGAGAATAATTGTGAGGGTATCAAGGCTTGAATAATACTGAAACACCTCCAAATTTCCCATTTTTTTCAAGACCGCTAGTTGTGTGCCAAAATAATGAGTTAGCTTCTAGAGAAATGCATGGGATTTCAAGATGTCCTATATTTTACACCATTTAGAGTATTTAAAATTATTTACATATGTAATTTTTTTGGATTTAAATATATTTTGGAGCTCACAAAATATTTATTCAAGTTCGTCCTCTTTCACGGCAGTGCAAGCTCCTTTAGGTCCAAAACCTCGCCATTTGAATTGGCTCCAAAACCTCCGAAATCTTCCAAAAATAGTTCCAAAACATTTTAATCTCTTGAATACTCCTCCATGATGGGTTTTATCCTTTATATCCACTCCAGGATGATGCACTAGTCATAGGAAGGTTGATGATAGCCCTTCCCAAAATGGCTCAAAACTTCATTGTTGAATTTTTGCTCCAAAAGTTCCTTGAATGATTTTGCTTCCTAAATCACCTAGGGGGATACATGAAAATCACTTAGGGGTCACTTTGATGATAAGATAGGGTTGGTACTATGGATGAACTGGCTTGGGGGTGTCTTGGGAAGGTATGACTTTCAAAATTTTCGACATCGTGGTATAGTTGTCTTATTTTCTAGTGAATTTTGCCCTGTAAAAACAAAGGAAAAAATGTAGACAAGGGAATTTAAATTTGACATCATTTTTAAGAGCCACATACCTCTTATCATCAATATTTTAGAAATAATTTATTTTTTTTACTTCCAAGACCTTAACATATAAAGTGATTTTGGGATGGAGGGGTGAATAAAATTCACCTTTATTGATGGTATCATCCATCATGGTAAAGACAGGGGAAAATGGTGTTGGAAGGGGCAATCAAGATGTACTTGATCAACCATGAAATTTTCAAATGGACCACTTGCATCAAATATCTTAGAGCTATGTTGGGCTGAGGTGGGTTTAGATGAAACAAGTTTTGTTGTAGAATAGGTAGCAGTATAGTTGGAAATTTTTTTCCAAGGAGTATTGAGTAACGGTGGATTGGATGGTGGAATATAGGGTATAATATCCTCATATTCACTATCACTAGTGTCATATGAAGGAGGGTTATAATCATAGATTACGGAAATCATGTGAGTATCATGGTTAAAAATGTGAATTTGTGTTGATATATGTTGGTAATGAAGAACATTGATGTGGCATGATTTAATGTGGGATAAGATATAGTCTCCATTGGTGATAAATGTAATATTAGTGTGGATAATGGGATCATTAATGAATCATCATGTACCATAACTTAAATTATACTTGAAGCATTTTGGGAGGTAGAATTGACAAAAAGGTGTGTGATCTTGAGTTTTTCATTTTCAAAGGGGGAGTGATGAGCATATGAGGCAACATTACAAGGGGGTTCCTCATAGTCTAATATGGGAGGAAATCAATCTTGAGGTTATAGAACTGAAGGAAGCCATATTGTTATGTTATTGGGTAACTTAACCACATTTTATAATTTGTTAGGCTCATCATCATCGTAGTCTTCTAGGGTAACTCCAATGTCAGTTAATAATCTTAAAATCATGGCATAGAATTTTAGGTACTTGTGGCTTTCGTGGGAGTACACAAATGTTTATTAGGGAAAGGATTGAGAATTTCACAAGGATTTAGGTCAACATCATGCCTATACCATTGATTATTGTGAATGAATTTGATGCATTTATACCTTGACAATTCGAATGAGTACTTGTGATGTGTCCAAGTCTATCCAAGCAAGACATTATAAGAGAGTGGATGATCAAACACCATGAGCTTGTTGCTGGACATTATTTGGGCCTACTACTGTGATGGGAAACCAAATACAACCAAGTGGATTTTTATTAGTTTTACCAAATCCATGAAAAATGAATTGGGTATGTTTTACTTCATTAGTAGAGAAACCAAGGTTTTGAATGAGAGAAAACAAGGAGAAATTTATGAGAGCCTTGATCCACCCTTACTCACCTAGTTGATCATGAATGATGAAACTAATAATGACCATAAGATCATTAGCATGAAACAATATTTTGTCATTAATCATATTGCTCTTAGGAAATTCAAAGGAAGATGTTTTGGTGTTTTAAGGAGGAATACTTGTTTCAATGTTATAAGTTTTGGGGTTAGGTGGGGTAGGAGGAGATTCCTCCACCTCATTGAAAACATATTCAAAATGATAGAGTTCTTGCATGAGAAATTTATAATGTTGTGGAGAAGTGCACATAAGTTCTCTTACAAGGATTTTGCAAGCTATGGAATTAAGCTCATCTAGGAAATTACATTGTACCTATAATAATTTCCATAATAGTAGTTGGGTGGGTGAGAAGAAGGGAGATGCACCATAGTTGGGTGTAGCCTACAAGTTTGAATGATGTTATCTAAGGGTGGTGGGATAGGGATTTTAGGGAGTCTTTTGTAGCTAGTTTCAAATAAGGATCAAATGAAGGATCAATCTCATCATTTGGCTGCTCATGAGAGGTATCAATGAGTTTTTGGTCATTAGGGAATTTTTTTAGGTTTTTGAATGAATTCCTTATTCATGGGCTTTGGTCAGTAGTTGATTTTATCCACCTTAGAATATTTTGAATTAAGGCAATTGTATTCATAAGACCCCTAGATCATGCCTAAAAAGTGATTCATGGGCTCTTTTTGTGGTTAGTCCTAGAATGACATTATTCATGAGCTTGGAGAAGGGATTATTATTTCTCATAGCATTCCTAAATTATAGTATTGGTATCAAATCAATTCTTGAGGAATAATTCAAAAACAACTATCTTGAGGTCCCGAAAATCATTGTGGGAATGGATGATAGTGGTGTGCCACCAAAAAGAGGTCAGGATTAAAGGAAGCCATTGGTTATTTATTTGGAGAGATAATACAAGGGGTGGGGAGGAGTTGTGATAAATCATAGTGTGATAAAGGTGGATGGTGTGGATTATGGGAAATGGAATTTTGGATAGCATTATTTGAATAAGAACATGATATTTCTTTATCTTTAGAAAGGGCTTGAGAGTTAAAAGAGTTGGACATGGATTTGAGGGTGTTGGAAGAATTTTGTGGCTGCTTAAATTCTCGCATAAGTTATCCTATCTGTTTTTCCTTCTCAAGATGATTTTCCAAAGATGGTGGGAGAGAAGGACCAAACCTTATGTTGGATATTAGGAAAAAGAACCTTAGAATAGTTGGAAAATATTTTACTTTCAAGGCAATGGTTAGCTTGATTAGATAGAAACTATCATATTTTGATGAAATCACAGGTTAATGAAGTTTTGTTTTGAAAGTACTTTCAGAAGATCATAGTGTTATAACTCCTTCACTAAGTCTTGGACTAAACTCTCTAGATCGATAATGGAGTATGAAGGGACTTGGTTGTACTATTCTAAAGTAGCCCCTACAAAGGTATTTTTGAGGAGATTAGTTGCAACATATGTATTAGTTTGAATCCATTCTTTATACATGATTCTAAAATCCTTGAGATAGATGGTTGGATTGATTAACCCATCATAGGAAATGGTAGGAGATATACCCCCTTTCCATATAATCCATGTAAGGAGCTAGGGGTTCATTATGTAATGTTTAAATAACATTACTATTGATTGGAGGAAGAGGTATGGGATCCCATTAACATCCAAAGGAAAAGGAGGCATTAAAGAATGATTGGGGTCTATTAGGATCTAATCTAGTTGAGAATTCATTTGTAAGAGATAATTTTTACTTGAAAGATGCTATAAGTATTAGATGAATTCATGGTGGCCACTTGATCCAACAATTTGATAATCAAGAGAATATGATCAATTGGTGGATTAGGGCCACTGGATGAATAATCCATTGTGTTATTATTTTGTATATGGGTTATTGGGTATTGAGTACATGCATATCTAATTTCAAGAGGTTTGTTATGGTTGATGGGTTTAAAGTGATGTTTTAGGGTTGTTTCTTCCAAGAACCCACACCTTGGGAAAATTTAATTAGCTCCCCTTATTTACTAGGTGTATAGAGCTTATTATTGTTTAGCCTAGGTCAATCCTTGTAATTATTACTACATTACATTCTGCTATGGTACATTTTTCTAATGGGATCAACCGCGATGGTACATGGGGGCCAATGGCGTTAAATGGGAGAGAAGAAGGTTCAAGTAGGATCAAACCTAGTATAGCAAGATGATTGATGACATCAATCTATGAAGGACATGGAAGAGATATAATAAATTTGAGGTTTCCAAATGAAGGTGATGAAATGAAGGAGAAAAGAGAGGAACCCTAAAGGGGTTCATGCTAGCTAAGAAGAACTTGAGAGGAGATATGATGAAGATTGAATTAAATGATTCTCAAAATTATGCTTGGAATTCAAAAGAGATCATCCATGCAAAGATGCTTAAGGGAAAAATGAGTAATGGTTTGTTGGACCCCTAGAATATTGGCCAAGTATGAAGGCGCATAGGCGCGCAAGGTCCTAGTTATGGAAAGGCGTGCAAGGCAAAAGTGCGCAAGAGAAAGGTTTAAGGAAGCACATAGCATGTGCGACGTGTGAAAGGAGGTTTAGGACTTAGTCAATTTGAGCACCTAGGGTAGAACACATGAAAAGCATGATCGGTTGCACGTGGATAAGGTGCCAGCTCTGGTGACAGGTTGGCCCAAATAGGGGCATGCCTTGGATGGAATCTTCTAGAAGAACATCATGAGATAAAGTGGAAAGCTCAAGCCTGGAGAAGCATGCTCACATGAAGGACCACATTCGACACTTGGCACCAGATCTAAGGGCACTAGAGGGTGAGTTGGCAGTGTAGGAAAGTGATAAATACAAGTGCCTATGGAGTAAAAGATATATCGAGTTTGAGATATAGTGGGTTAGAGAGAGTGCGAGTTTGAGAGACAAAGATGGGCGAGCTTTGTAGAATTACTTGTGAGGAATCTATTAGTGGATAGTTGATTCAGGAGAGAATGTACTAGGCATGGAGTTGTAAATTTTCTTTTGGTAGCTTAGTTACATAAGTACAATGAAATACATGACTGTGGTATACTTCTTTTGGCACTCCATAATGGTTCAATGAATGTAATGAGGTTACCTGATAAAATATATACATGAATATCGATGGTTCTAATGTATATTTCTCTCTCATGAGTTCTCTTTCCTTTCATGCTAAGTATGAATGCTTGTATATTTCTTTCTGTCATAATACATGTTTTGGGTTCTGTTAAAGCACTCGATCTAAAGTGACTGCAAGGATCTAGCAGCCGCTTCTAAGCCCTATGGTTATTTTATGTCTTAAGTTCCCTCTTGAAACTATTACACTAATCATAGATGATGTTTCCCACTAAACTCACATAAACTCATGATTTTGTGGTAGAGGTTCTCAAGTTTCCAAGAACTATATAATACCACAATTTGTATGAGACCTTCTTCTATTGCTTCCCAGTAGAACTATATGAATGGATTTCAGCCTATGCGTCTAGATCAAGTTGGTGTTATGGATCACATATGTGGACCAAAGAAGACTACCAAAGGCTGTAGGATACAGATCTGATGTGGACCCATGTTGTAGATCATTGGTGGAGAGGAGTACTGGCTAGCTACACTCTGGAGTACGCCATTTCTATGTATTCTTGTTCGGAGGTTGCTGAGTTTGAATTTCTACGAGAACCTAGAGGAACGTTTCTACATGTTATTCCTCTAGCTATGAATATATTGATGGTTACCATGAGTTTAGAGGCGTTCCCAATGGTTGGATAAACCATTCTGAGTGTTGGGTAAGGGAGCTTGGGTGGAGGAATATGGTAGATATCATGACAAAGAAGGAGAGGGAAGAGAGATGGCTCAAGTATAGTGAAGCACGTGAAAGGGAGATTGCTAGACGACGCGAGGCTGCTAGTGTGATGGATCTTTGGAGACATATGTTATAGGAAGGAGTTGAGGTTCACGTAGAGGATGTGGAACCTGAGCAGTCTGTGCTACCCCATCTTGGCAAGCATGTGAGGGAGACCCCTTCGGCTTCTAGTGAGATTTCGTCACATGGAGAAAGGAGAGTCGTTGGTGCATATATGAACCCACCCAAAGGATCGAGCCCCGGCGCTTGGTTTTCCGAACCAAGAAGAAGTGTTATTGACCCGGCTTGATATCGTGAGAAGATACAAATTCATGCCTAAGAGATACAATTTTTTAGTTCCTTCTTCTATGGCTGCACATATTCTAGTATTCGGAGGAGTCTTTGGATAAGGAACAAGTGTACAAGCTTTCAAGATCGCATCGTGGGAGTGGCATGGGACACGGTAGTGGTAGTGGAGCGCTATTACGCACCATCAACACATAGTTCGGTGGGACCGTGGGGTTCTTGGCATAGATCCTACAGCCCTATTGGACCCAATGATTCTCGTGGATTTGGTGGCTCTGAGGCACAGACCCATGGACGTGGATCGTGTGGCGAGGGAACCAAAGCTCGCTTAGGAGGACAGGGACACTAGCCACCACCTCAAGTATTATTTGAAATTTATCTACATTTTCTAGATTACAGGGGCATTGAGGATGTCAGTAGAACATGTTCACAAGTGTGAACTAATAAGGTGCGTGAAGGGTATCACAACCCCAAAACGAAAGGCTAGTCAGTTTGAGACCACGTTGTAAGGGTGCGCACATATGGCTGGTATAGGAAGTATGACCCTCATCAAATAGTGGTGGACTCGCACTACTTTAAAGAATACATTCTTGGCAGAGTTCCCGTATGTACCCAAAATAGTAAGGGTACTACGCCGCTCTTAACGATGTCACGCCGTTCCCCAATGATGATACAGTCTCCTCGAAAGGTGTTTGGGATTCAAAAATCTCTCCAAGTGTACATTAACATCCCGCATGCTCCGTTATGCCTCTCTATGATTTGTTTTACTTTCCCCCTCTTTTCCTTTCTTTTTGGTCTTCAAGGTGACAAAACCGCCACCCCGCCTCGGTGACGGTCCCAGTAACCACCGCCCCGCTCAGGGCAGCGAGTCCTTCACGCATTTTTCAAGAATGTTCCTTTTATCACGACTCACATAAAATTTCAATGTTTACCAACTTTTTTCACCACCTTTGCTTGTATTTATGATTTTGGTTCCCTAGAATAGGGTTTTTCCATTATTTATTGTAAGGAGTTCAATTTGGATTTCACCTTTGGGTAAATAGGAATTCTATAAATAGCGGGTTTGTGCTCAATCAAATGGCCCTCAAATTTGTCTCTCATTTTCTCATTTCAATAGCTTATTATTTCAGTTTTACTTAGGAATTCAACAGTCTTTATTTGTTGCATGCATAGCTAGTCTTGTTTTGTTGTTTAGAAGCCACATGATCTTCTTGTTTTAGTGTTATTATTATTTCATACAATCAATTGAGATAGGATAGTTTCATTTTTAGTCTGAAGCCATTAGAGTTACAGGTTTTGTTCATCAAGAAGAATAGTTTCGTGTTCTCGATGTTTTGTGTTGCATGACTTGCAATAAATCCCGCTAGGAATTGCATAATCCAAGCTATGTTCTCTTACGCTATCCCTCTCCTACTTGCATTGTATTCGATCGCACCCAAAGTTGTCATTGTTCCAATACCTACTTTTGTCGATGCTAGCATTACACGTTTTTAAGGATTCACGTGAGCACGAAGGAATGAGGAGACCACACTGAGGGGACAAAGCCACACACAATTGGATTCACCACCGCTTACGCAAAATCCAGTGTTCAAGCTATCAAAGTTTTAGTTAAAACATATCAAATAGAGTACTAAATCATTTCATTTTAGTTAATATCGCTTTCAATATTACTCGGGGAAGTCAGTGGGGATTGATAGTTTCGAGAAACTATTATTCATTCCTCACTTCTGAGGTAAGATCGGGGTCTTTCAAATAGATTAGATCAGTTATTTGGTTATTTAGAATAGATTTACAACTACACAGCAAGTAGCTATACTCGGCTGCTTTGTTTGTTTTGATTTTGTTATTAGTTTAGTTGTCACTTTCTAGATATATTAAATAATTGCTCTTTCGATTAGATTTATATATATATATATATATATATATATATATATATACGTTGTAGATATACTTTGCATAATTAGTCTACTTTACTTTAGTTAGATTTATTTCCTTTTGTATGACAATCATGAGACCTAGAGAGCCCAGAGAATACGTATTCGATCCAATCGTGCCTCAACCCAATCTTGTTACAGTAATAACTGACATAGACCAGAATCTCAGAATCCAAGTCTTCTGAACAACAACGGACTTCCAAGAAATCAGCCCGCAGTTAAGAGGATTAAACATAGAAGATGAAAGAGCACATACGTTTTGGTCAAACCAGCCAAACTACATATTACCCTAGATAAAGATTTGCATGACCGTAGAAGGGCTTGAAAGAGAGCAAACGTTTGGTTGTGATCCGTTGGTCCCACAGCCAGATGCAGGAGACATTCTCGATTGACATAAACACTAGCTTAAGAATTCAAGTTGCCAGAACACCTGTAAGGTACTCTGAGAAGATCTCACAACTTTTAGTTCTAAATATAGAGGCCAAAAAGGCATACGACTACTGGATATTAGGGATTAGGGATTAATTCTACACATGACCATAGGAGGTCCACAACGACCACAAACTTACAGTTGTGATCCACAGATCCCATAACCCAACGGACCTACAAATCAATCAAACATTGACACAGGTTTGAGGATGCTAGTGTTTAGATCCTCTCCACTTCCACTAGATATTATCACACAGTTATCCTTGTTAGATATAGCAGCTAACGAAGCTAAATATTTCTGGACTAGACCAGAGAATCACCCATAGAATCCACTATTTATCCATCATCCATCTTATGACCCTATCTGGAGATATACACAAAATAATTCCAAGTCATTTTTCCCGTATCCCACAACCTACATGATTGGATCATGCCGCATCTCAATATTGATTGGCACCTTCGAGTAGTCATCCTCATCCGACTGATCTATCAAACCGATTCAAGTTAGGAGGGCCTTCTTTTCCTTAGATTCGTAGATTCCATTAGTACGTGTCGAAGATATAAGATTTCCTAACTAGTTTGTCTCGCACTCCCACGTATATTTCATCCCCACCGGCTATCTCTGCACGACCTCGGGAGGTCAGGTGTGAGGAAGAGTTACTTGTAGATTCCCATGCTCGCTTGTCACTTTTCCATCGTACAAAATTGGTGAACCCAACGTGAACGAAACAGTTCTTCCTCTTTTATTTTTCACTTCTTCCATCCACCTTCACTCTTTCCCATTATTCTGCAGGTATTCATATACCCCCCGAATATGTCGGGATTCGATGCATATGGCACTTCCCTAGGTCTTGAAGCATACTATGATCAACTGAATAGACATACCATCACCCTCGCTCTCAGCATGGGGTGACAACTATTCAACTAACCGATTGTCAACACAAACTCCACCTCCAAGGACTAGATATAGTTCTTCTTTCCAAATAGAGGATTTGGATCAGCTCACTCAAACGCAACAACCAGAGCCTTCAGGCTCGAACAACATGACGTTTACGAGAGAATCTAGTTCATCTCCTCAGGTGTTGCTTAGACCACAAATTAGTAGACAATCAGATCCATATCTATTTTTAGATGATGAACATTTACAGGCATTATTCTAGGAGTGAACAACGCTATCAGAGTATGTACCCACCTATATGAAGTTTACAAACACAACCCGAGGTCTCTTTTCAAGAAAACACCTCCATGCCACTACCTATAGGAAATACCCTCGGTGAAACTTGGCAGGGCACCGATCAATTCATAGCTAGATACCATATGCCTATACAACCTCAAAGTATACAAAAACACCACTAAGGCAAAATATTGTGACTTCACCAAATGAAGTCATCTCAACTTTAGTAGAAAAAGTTAGAGGGTTAGAACTTGCTCAAGCAAGTCAAAATTATCAATTCATGTAGGTAGGAAATTCCAATCCTCCACATCATCCTAGCCAAGTAGACCTCCTCACAGGAATAGGCACGTTGGGCATGCCTCCTCAGTATTCACAACAAGCACCAACTAGAACCGCGTTCTCAAATGCCACTCCAGTGGAGAATATGATACCTCTCGGTCTAGTACAAAATAATCCATTCCTAGGAAATACTCCTCCATACGTAAACATGTATTCCAAATCACCGCAAGGAGATATGTTCTCTTCTCCTGGCATATTCACTCAACCACAGGGATTTCCTTATGTCCCTACAAATGCATACACTACACCATATCAACAACCCATTCCACCTCCACCCCCGCAAAGAAGCACCATCGATGGTCAAAACCTATGCATAGGAACTTATTTAGAATATTTGAAAGAGCCCTTAGACTTCACTATACGAAGCATCATGCTTCCAAGACCTCTTCCTTATTTGCCCAAATACAAAGGGGAGGGAGACCTGAATGCACACATTAAGGCCTATGCCACAGCCATTCAAGAACTCGCTCCCCGGGATGGAGTTGTTGCTAAAATATTTCCCAAAACCTTAGAGGGTATCGCCTCGATTGGTATTACAAAATACATGAAGCCTCAATACATTCATTTAAACAACTCGCTTGAGTTCATCAAGGCATTCTACATGAACAAATTGTTGAGAACAGAATCGGGAATTCTTGCATATTAACCAAGAACACAATGAATTTATTGCTCATTTCATCCAAAGATGGCGTATAGTCCTTTATTCTTCGGCAAGTGCTCCAAACATGGATCAGATGGAACTATGTGATTTATTCCTTCATTCTCTCAGTAGAGAGATAAAGGAAGAAGTCCACAATTTCCCACTAAGGACCTATAATGAGGTGCTCGAGAGCGCCCTTCGAATAGATCAAGCTGCAATAGATAGCGGTCGTAAGACGTATGGAACAAATGGGAGGTTAATCATCCCCAAAAAAAATACTACGACTTATCCTACTACCACAAACGTCAATCAAGGACCTAAAATCCTTAACAAAAATCACGGCGTAACAACAAATGGAGTAACTGACCAAGCAAAAAGGAAAATGTTGTAAATACTCCACCGTCGGTTAACAATCAACGAAACAACAACTTTACCCCAACAATCAACTCAGTGGATTTTAATCATCCACAACAACGACAATAAAGGAAGATCCAGACATAGGGTCCAAGTCAAAATTCAACTAGATATCAAAACCAAAACCAAAACCAAAGACAACAAATGCAAAACTTTAATCCTAATAGTCAACAGTTTAATCAAAGTTTTGGACCACAACACGTGCCAACCCAACAACCTAGGAATTACAATCCCAACTCGTATTGTGGTTTCCACAAAGTTTGAGGTCATGACACTAGAACTTTCCGTGATTACAATAAATTCATGCAATGTTTTCCAGAAGAACAAAGACAACTTTTCATAGATATGTTCTTAGCAAATCCTACATCACCTGCGCCAAATATTTTCATGAGAGCAATCTCCCCTCAAAATGCTCCCCTCAAGATCTTCAATGATCTGCTCCCAAATCATGATAAATTAAATCCAAAAGGGACGAACAAGGGTGCAATAACAGGAAACAATGATCATGAAGCCTCGACTTCGCTAAATCCACCTGTCGCACCATAATTAGGAAATCAGCTACGACCCAAGATAGTCAATTTAGTGGAGTTAGACACTGAGCTACACGTGGAAGCCGTAACAAGGACACAAGAGTATTCCTCTCAGCCAAATCCAAGTTACCCACTAGAGACAAATAACATTCAACAACCATTAGTAAAACCCATAGGTGCCTATGATTTAATTAATGACCTAACAAAGACCTTCTCCCACATCTCCTTTTTGGACTTATTGAAGAACTCTCCTACCCATAGGGCTGCTCTTTTAGAAGCATTAGGTTTAGGTCATTTAATTAACATCACTCCACCTCCCGAAACACAAGTAAACCATATAGACTTCGATATTCACCCTCCAGGGCAGCCGGATAGGGATACCGAGTTTATATTCGACATAAACAAAATGCCAACAAATGCCGAGATTGCACATAGAGGTGATCCGGCCTTACATTTACAAGTATGGGTTTATAATAATTACGTTAAACGTGCAATGGTTGACGATGGGGCAGCAGTTAACATAGTTCCCTTCTCTTTCCTTCAAAAGCTAGGGTATGGAGAAACAAATTGTTCCACGACTCGGAATACGCTAAGAGGCTATGATAGCCTTAAAGCCACTTCGATTGGAACTATAATACTACCAGTCACCTTAGGACCCAAAATAATCCTCACTAAGTTTTATATTATAGATCAAGAAACCAACTATAATATGATCCTCGGCCGACCATGGATACACCATATGAAGGCAATCCCTTCTACGTTATTTCAAGAAATAAGATTCTTACATTTAGGAAAGATATTCATGGCAAAAGGTGATCCAAAACCATTTGATATACACCTAGAAACCTGAAGAAAAAGGCCAGGCATTCACTCTGAGTTTGAACTCCCAAAAACCAACTTAACAGACCAACCAACGCAAAACCAAGAAAAATTAATACCTACAACAAAACTAGAGATTACAAAGAGCATCCCAACTCTCAAGGATGAAGCTAACGTTGTAAAAATAGTATCATTAGGAACCACTGCAAAAAAATTTGAATTGCTAGAACAGATCTACCAATTTTCCTACCATTTGATTCTATAGGTATGGGATATACCCTAGGAGTTGGTTCTCTTCCAACAGAAGAACTCTGCATGGTAGAAGTAACCGAAGCAGAAGAAATGGACGTAGCAAATGTCCCAACATCCATCTTCCCAAGTAAATATTGGACTCTCCATTTTGATGGAGCTAGATGTCGTTATGGGGTTGGGGCAGGTGTGATCTTTACTTCTCCCGAGGGAAAGATCTTACCATTCACCTTTAAACTAAATTTTGAATGTACAAACAACAACGCACTAAGTATGAAGCCCTCCTCCTTGGCCTCATCATAGCTAAGAGGCTTGGTGTTAATGACATCAGGGTGTTAGGAGACTCTCAATTAGTAGCAAACCAAGTCTCTGAGGTGTATGAGACTAGAGTTGAACACTTACAGCTCTACAAAACAACAGTATTAGATTTGAGCAAAGAATTTGACTTCATATCAATTAAAGCAATCCCATGAGAACAAAATCTTCTCGCATATTCAATAGTAACCTCAGCTTCATGTTTCACTCCAAACAGTGAGTTGGAAGACACCCGTTTCATGGTATCCCTTCGTACTGAACCATTAGTAAAGAAAATGTCAAACCCTCTTTTAACAAACATAGTTGAGAATACATCTACTATCTTAGATCACATTGATAGTGATAGAGCCACTCTTGATTACCTAAACACCTATGTAGAGTTACATCTCACCCATCACATGGTAGATTTTTCCTTAATCCCACATTCGTCTTCTTACTTTGGAAATCCCATGATAGAGCTTCCCCCACAAAAGGAGCTCAACATATACACGGTAGAGAATGGAGAAGATCTGGAACTACCTCCAGCCCCGCCTGAGTTTGAAGAAGGTAACACTTCTTTAATCGAAGAAACAATTGATATTAACATCGGAACAGAGGAAGAACCGAAGATCTTAAAACTAGGATCTTCACTAACTCCAGAGGAGATAGAGATACACACTCAAATCCTCAGAGAACATCAAAAGGCTTTTGCATTTAATTATAAAGAAATGATGGGAATTACACCACACATCATGGTACATAACCTTGTCACCAAACCAGATGCAAAGCCAATTAAACAAAAATCGAGACCAATGAAACCCAAGGTAGCTCTCATGGTGAAGGAAGAGGTAATGAAGCTTCTCTAGGTACGGTTCATCAAATTAGTTGATTACTCTCAGTGGGTATCTAATATCATCCCGTTCTCAAAAATAATGGGAAGATACGCATCTGCATAGGCTTCCGAGACATTAACAAGGCATGTCCCAAGGATGACTTCCTGTTACCATCGATTGACGTCATCGTTGACGCAACAGCTAGATTTGAGCTTTTATCTCTCATGGATGGATTTTCGGGATATAATCAAATCAAAATATTTGAACAAGACCAAGCCAAAACTATGTTTATAACTCCTTGGGGAACTTATTGCTACATTGTTATGTCGTTCGGTCTCAATAACGCTGGTGCCACATACCAACGGGAAATGACATACATATTTCATGATCTTATTCATAAAATCATGGAATCCTATGTAGACGACTTGTTGGCCAAAGCCAGAAAGTGCTTGTGATCACCCGAAGTGTTGCGCATCATCCTTTCATGTTTGATCGAATACGGAGTCACACTAAATCTAGAAAAATGTGTATTTGGTGTGACAGGAGGGAAACTCCTATGTTACATTATATCATCACAAGGGATCGATGTAGACCCAACTAAAATCTAGGATGTTCTTGAGATGATCCCACCATCAGACGACTCTGGAATTAGATCGTTTCTTGGAAAGCTCGGTGCAATCCGGAGATTCATTCCAGGACTTAAGTTTTGTTGTACATCCGATCAATAATTTGTTGAAAAAGGATTGCTGCATTATTTGGACAAAGGAATGCCATGAGGCCTTTGAAGTAGTTAAATGCTTCTTACTGTCTCCTCCCACGTTAATGCCACCTAGACCAGATCATCCTTTGATCTTATATTCACGAGCTATAAATGTCTCGCTAGCCTGCATGTTGGCTCAAGAAGATGACAATAAACGAGAATGTGTGATCTATTTTATTAGCTGAATGTTGCTTGATTATGAAACGTGTTATACGCAGGCAGAATGAGAATGCCTTGCCATAGTCTTTGCAACCAAATGCCTAAGACATTACATGCTAAACCAAGAAACAAGGGTCATTGTAAAAACAGACCATTTACAAACTTTCCTCATGTAAGGGTCCTTGTCTAAAAAGGCTAGACGCTTTATAACATTAATGGGTGAATTCAAATTAAATTTTGTAAACCAAGTCTCATTAAGGGACAAATAATTGCAGATTGGTTAGCCGACAACCCATTAGACGGAGGCGATCTACTAGATCTAGATTTTCTCGATGAATGCATATATTACATCGAAACCAGACCTCCTACCTCTTAATTTCCTTGGTATAGTGATATTATTAATTATATCATGGACCATACATATCCAGAAGGTGTTACACCATAACAAAGAAGGTGGTTACGCATTATCGTAGCTAAATACGTTATTATAGAGCAAGTTCTCTATCATAAGGCTTTCGATGGAATGCTCCTAAGGTGTGTTGAAACAGAAGAATCCCTGTATTACCCTCAAGCTAATGGGCAGGCTGAAGCAACAAACAAGATGTTGAAATCCATTCTCCTAAAAATGGTAAAAGAAAACAAATGAGAAAGTTATATCCGGCCTTGTGGGCCCACCGAACCTCAATAAGAACACCAACAGGAGCAACTCCTTTGTCATTGGTATTCGAGAAGAAGCAGTTCTCCCACTTGAGGTTGAAATACCCAGCCTCCGCATCTCACTACAAGGGATTCTGGATGAAGAAGCTTGTAGAGAAGCACGTCTCTCCCAACTAGAAAGCCTAGATGAGGCCGATTGGATGTTTGAGCAATGGCATAGAGTCTATGCTGACCGGATGTGCCGGTAGTATAATAAAAAGGTCTGTGAATGAGAAATATATGAAGGAGATATAGTTTTAAGACTAGACAGCCGGATTGATAAGAAGACCGGTGAAGGAAGGAAATTCTGCCCAAATGGTTAGTCCCATACCGAGTCATAAAGGACTATGGAAATGGTGTGTATTTATTATGTACACTAGAAGGCGAGGAATTCAACGAAACAGTCAATTCCTTGCATCTTAAATGATTCTATGCATAAGCGACCAGCACTATTTGTATAATTATATCTACATTGCATCTTCATGTAGTTAGGTTCATTTTGTCCACTCATTTCGTAAAATTTTATGATCAAGGAACTTATTCACAAATAATTCATTACAAAATTCTGTTGGTATTGGCAGAAGGATTTGAATCATACTTCTTCATTTGTCATAACATCATCAACCATTTTAGAATCATTTCATCAAATAATGCTAGATATGACAAAGTATTAACGGTAGCCATGCCAAGGCCTGCATGCTTGTTCTCACTTTTGTTTCTTCCTAGGATAGGTGTCTTGCCTATGGTCTATTCTAGAAGCTTCATAGTGTCACATCTATCCCGTAGATCTCTTTGGAAATAAGAAGATACCGACATTTTGCTCAAATAAATAAGTCAAATATAGATCAAATAAATAAAAAAAATTTACACATTTCCTTGCCCTACCAACCTTTGGTGATGAGCTTGCGTCTCTTACTAGTGATGTAGGGTTGGGAAAGGATGGGAATGCCCTTACTCGGATGTACCTTGTCCAGGTGATAAGCCCATGCTTCTTACTAGTAGCATGGGGCAAGGTGTAGGGGGTTCTCTTGACAGTAATGTTGAAGGTCATAAGCAAATAGTTCAAATAAACCTTTGAAATCTTGAGTCAAAAACAAGTGAATCAAATGTCCAAAATTCCAAGAGAGCTCAAAACCCTGAAAACCAGATTTTGTCAACCATGTAGCCATCTACGGATCTAAGTCTAGATAAACCGCAAAGCAAGTCACATTCTAAACTATGGAGTCACTTGAGTAGAGTAGGTTTGTAGCATCCTAATTTGGTTCCACCAAATATTTGTCTATCTCTCATCACTACCATTCAACAAATTTCATAACTTGTGCCCTTTCTAGCTCTCAATGGTGAGCCCTCACATCTTACTAGTTGCGTGGAGTTAGGAGTGGGGCAGGTACATCTGCTCATCATACCAGTTTATCATCTCATTTTGTCAAAACAAATATGAAGTACCAAAAAATTGCTTATAAAAACTAAAGTTCAAGATCACAAGTGTCTGCATTATCATATATCAGCATTACGAAATACAAAAAGAAAGAAAAAGGAAAGCATTTGTATCATTTGTTCTCCATTGCATACATTCTGAAAAGCATATAAAAACAACATTATAATTTACATGTGAAAATGAATCACAAAATCCTAGACACCAAGAGTCTGATCCAAGGAGAAGTGTATATATATATATATATAATCAAGTTTTATATACAATGCCATCATGCACTAGGCATGGTCAAAACACTCAATGAGCCCGGAAGGTACAAAATAATCATATAAACAATCTAAAAGTCACTACAAAAAGATCCAAGTGGCCTCTCAACCCCTATGAGATTCCTCCAAAGGTGCACAACCACGTCTAGGACTCCAGCTATGCCGGCGCTCTGAGTGCACTGAGGGCTCACAATCCCAAATAGTAGTTGTGGCCTCACTATGAGAGCGGCTCCTCATCAGGTGCTCTGTTGTCCTATACCCGGCCAACTCAGTATGGAGGGTAGTCACCATCTTGGCCACATGCTAGACAGGGGAAAAAACATTAGTATGCCTACCGGCTACCGAGGCTCCCCTACATCCATGGATAGCTCAAGACGAGTCTTCTCCGTGGGGAGCATCGGGGTATCGCACATACCGCGAATTAGGTCTCGCCACTCATCAGCAGTCTCTACAAGCAAAGGAGAAAAGTAAATTAGAAGATAATCAAAGGATAAAAACAAAAATGAACAAGAGGAGAGATAGCAACTAAGGCAATCCTAACTAGAAACAAACATTAAAAGAAGAGTAACAACTCACTCGATCTTTGGGCCTCAAAGAGGGATCCCTAGGATCAAGGCACCCACGATGCCGCCACCAACCGATGTGCTCCTCCCATGTCCTGGGAACAACATAACATCCTCGCTACGCACTCACTCATCCTCCCCGCCTAGGTCCTGAGAGGGTGGCTCCTCTGAGACTAGAGTCACCCTCTCTCGCACTCTGCTCTGCCCTCTCGGCCTGTAAGATCTCCTAAGTGTCATGCCACTCAAGATCGTTGTCCTCCTCTCCACCCGACTCGCTGACCTCCATATCCTTGGTCTCCTCCTCCATATCTCCCCCTGTGAACTCCTCAGACTCATAGTCTATATCAATGGGGGCATTGCTGTTGTGGGCAGGACCGATGACAATTTGAAGAAGGGGTGCCTAAGGAGCACTAGCTCTCCCTCGAGTGCGTACTACCCGCCTAGCTGTAATAGGGACACCATGAGTAACAACAGTCTATCCCAGCCTCTAGGACCTCCCCTAGCCTTCTGAACTAATTTGAACACTGGCACCACTGGGGGAAACATAACAGCGTAAGCAAGGCCAAAATGCTGAGGCACTCGATCAAAAGGGTGTGTCTCTACCTTTCCCATCCTATCCACAAGCTTCCCTGTGGTAGAGTAGGAAATCAAAGTGAGGGTCTCCTCACCCCATAACCCTGCCATGGCCTGATAAGGTGTGGCCTCCATATCATCAGTAGTCAGGGAAGCAACTGGCTGGTGGGGTTCTCTAAGCTCTAAAATATCTGTCCATCTTGCTTCCCTCACGGCTGCGGGATCCGCCACCTATACGCCTCCCATAAGGGATGATACGCTCGTAGACCCAACTCATAACCAGGGTCAGATGGCTCAAAGACTGTCCCTGTAAGCGAACCACTCGGTACAAATCATGATAGGTGGTCCCAAGAATGTTGGCTCCCCAAGCATAAATCTAGCCATGTGCCTCAATCTGTGTAATAATAGGGGACTAGTAGTAGAGTAAAGTGTCCCCTCCCTTGTCCCCGATCAATCTTGAGGAAAGGATCCCCATAATAGCCTGACAAATCAAGGGGATAGGCAAGCTAGGAATGGAACGGACCCTCACCCCCTTCTTCAAACCAGTGGAGATAACTGCGTCTCCCATGTATGTGGCCCATCAACTATCGAGCCCGCGATCCCGCTGCTCAAGTGTAATCCATCTCCCGATGATCGGGACTCCCAAGATACGGTAGACATCCTCCAGGGTGATAGTCCACTCACCCCTGACTCCTGGAAATCATAAAATTTTCTGATCAGCATCCCAATACGAAAACAGGTCACAAAGTATGTGACTAGAAGGTGCAACATGCAGGACCCGTGATATACGCAATATGCCGGCCCTCTGAAGAGTATCCTGCTTATCCTGAGAAAGTGCATCCAACATTGTTGGAAGCTAGTCACACACTCTCTCTCAAATCCATCTGATATATTCCTCATTCTTTTGCATACACCCAAAAACACACAAAAACAAAGTAAGTTAGTATTCACATTACATTGGAAAAATCATTAAAGCAGGTAAGAATCCTAGAAATGCAAAAACGAGTTCAAACAAGTGTTATTTTGGCATTCTCAGAAGGACCACCGCCCCGAGCAGGTGGTGGTTCCGTAACTGTCGCCTTAAAAGCAGCGGCGGTCTTGTAACCGCCACCCCGATCAAGATGATGATCATGTAACCGCCGCCCGCTCGGACGGTAGTCATGTCCTGAATTTCCAAATGGATCACATGCCCTAAAAATGCCTAAAAACACGAAAAAAATGACTATTTTGACTAAAACAAAGCCTACCCATCGGGCACCCCCTAAGTGACCCTATTAGCACTGAAATTTTCAAAAATAATCCCCCCATGACAAATATTTCATCATTTTAACATTTTGGGGTAAAAATGTTAAATCAAGAAGAACTAACTTGTGATCTCGTGGGTCGATGGTCCGCTCATGGAGGCATGATCACTATCTCGTCACAAACGCTTTTGACTATACTCTCGCAAAAATCACACCGTGGGTCCCAGAGCTCAAAATCAATCAAATCAACACGTGCAAATGAATAGGAAAATGGGCCCATTTTTACATATATAGCATCTTGACTTGTTTTGAATCCCCTTTTCGTAGGTTTGGAGTGTCGACGAAGGTAAGTTTTTATTCCTCACGCGAAATGGTAAGTCCTCATTGCATATTATTTTAAGTATTTATTTTTTGATCTATTTTATCTATCTCGCACTTGAGTCCTCTTCTCATTTTGCAGAGTAGCGGGAATTTTGGATGGCATCATTTCGACACACGGACATGTCGAGTATAATTTCTAACCTCCCATTTTAGGACCGCCACACTGAGACCCACCGTTTTACGCCTCTTCATGGCTAAAACACTTCTCCGAGGGGGCAATATGTATGTACCCAAAATTGTAAGGGTACTATGCTGCCGGAACGATGTCACACGTACCCCAATGATGATACAAGTATCCTCGCAAGCTGTTCGAGATTCAGAAAAGCTCTCCAAGTGTACATTAACATCCTGCATGCCCCGATATGCCTCTGCATGCTTTGTTTTGCTCTTCCCCCCTCTTTTCCTTGATTTTTGGTCTTCAAGGATTTGAAATCGCCACCCAGAAGGGCGGCGGTCCTTCACGTGTTTTTCCAAAACATTCCTTTTATTGTGACTCATCTAAAATTTCAACATTTACCAACTTTTTTCACCGCCTTTACTTGTATTTATGATTTAGGAGCTCAATTTGGATTTCACCTTTGGGTAAATGGGAATTCTATAAATAGTTGGTTTGTGCTCAAGCAAATGGCCCCTCAAATTTGTCTCTCATTTTCTCATTTCAATAGCTTAGTCTTTCAGTTTTGCTTAGGAATTCAATAGTTTTCATTTGTTGCATGCATAGCTAGTCTTGTTTTGTTGTTTAGAAGCCACATGATCTTCTTGTTTTAGTGTTATTACTATTTCATACAATCAATTGAGATAGGATAGTTTCATTTTCAGTCTGAAGCCATTAGAGTTGCAGGTTTTGTTCGTCAAGAAGAATAGTTTCAGGTTCTGGATGTTTTGTGTTGTATGACTCGCAATAAATCCCACTAGGAATTACATAAGCCAAGCTTTGTTCTCTTGCGCTATCCCTCTCCTACTCGCATTGTATTCAGTCTGCACCCAAAGCTGTCATTGTTCCAATACCTACTTCTGTTGATGCTAGCATTACACACTTTTCTAGATTCATGTGAGCACGAAGGAACGAGGAGACCACATTGAGGGGACAAAGCCACACAAAATTGAATTCACCACTGTTCTACAAAATCTAGGTTCAAGCTATCAAATTTTTAGCTAAAACATATCAAATATAGTAGTAAATCATTTCATTTCAATTAATCTCACTTTTGATATTATCGGGAAAGCTGTGGGGATTGATATTTTTGAGAAACTATGATTCATTCCTCACTTCTAAGGTAAGATTAGGGGTCTTTCAAATAGATTAGATCAGTTATCTAGTTATTTAGAATAGATTTACAACTGCATAGGAAAGTAGCTATACTTGGTTGCTTTGTTTGTTTTGATTTTGTTATTAGTTTAGTTGTCACTTTCTAGATATATTAAATAATTGCTCTTTCAATTAGATTTAGATATATATATGTTGTAGATATACTTTGCATAATTAGTCTGCTTTACTTTAGTTAGATTTATTTCCTTTTGTATGACAATCACGGGACCTAGAGAGCCCAGAGAATACGTATTCAAGCCAATCATGCCTCAACCCAATCTTGTTACAGCAATAACTGACATAGACCAGAATCTTAGAATCCAAGTCTTCCAACAAAGCAATGGACTTCCAAGAAATCAGCCCGCAGTTAAGAGGATTAAACATAGAAGACGACAGAGCACATACATTTTGGTCAAACCAGCCAAACTACATATTACCCTAGATAAATATCCGCATGACTATAGAAGGGCTTGAAAGAGAGCAAACGTTCGGTTGTGATCCTTTGGTCCCACAACCAGATGCAAGAGACATTCTCATTGACATAGACACTAGCTTAAGAATTCAAGTTGCCAGAACACCTGTAAGGTACTCTGAGAAGATCTCACAACTTTTAGTTCGAATATAGAGGCCAAAAAGGCATATGACTACTGGATATTAGGGATTAGGGATTAATTTTACAGCATGACCATAGGAGGTCCACAACGACCACAAACTTACGGTTGTGATCCACAGATCCCACAACCCAACGGACCTACAAATCAATCGAACATTGACACGGGTTTGAGGATGCTAGTGTTTAGATCCTCTCCACTTCCACCGATATTATCACATAGTTATCCTTGTTAGATATAGTAGCTAACGAAGTTAAAGATTTTTGGACTAGACATGAGAATCGCCCATAGAATTCACTCTATATCCATCATCCATCTTATGACCCTATCTGGAGATATACATGAAACAATTCCAGGTCATTTTCCCCGTATCCCATAACCTATAGATCGGATCACGCCAAAGCTCGATATTGATTGGATCCTTCAAGCAGTCATCCTCACCGACCGATCTATCACACTGATTCAAGTTAGGAGGGCCTTCTTTGCCTTAGATTCGCAGATTCCATTAGTACATGTCGAAGATATAAGATTACCTAACTAGTTTGTTTGTACCCCACGTATATTCCATCTCCACCTAGGTTGTCTCGCATGACCTCGGGAGGCTAGGTTCGAGGAAGAGTTACTTGTAGATTCCCACACTCGCTTGTCACTTTTCAATCGCATGCCCACATTCCTAAGTTTGAGCAGAAGAGCATTAATGCTTTGAAGGAGATTCAACAAGGAATGGTAGAGAGTGTACGGGAGTATGATGCATGCTTTAAAACTCTCTTTTCTAAATTATCATATGATATTCACCCTTCACAACATGCACAAGTGTTTTTTTGAGGATTGATCATCCCTTTTAGAAGGGCCTTGTCTCATAAAACTTTTTACTGCACCCACGCGAGGCATTGGAGGCTGCCCTATGTGTTGAGGTTGTTAGTAGTGTTGATCTTTGGCGTTAGCCCGCTCTTAGAGGCTTAGATTGCTATTATGGCCAAGCAATTGGAAAAATTATCTACGAACTCAGCCCATGAGACTCGCAGGTGGTTTGTGATGTACAGATTGATGAAGTAGAGGGCACATTAAGGATAATTTCCCCCGGAGGATGGTGCGCGCTATGACAATAGATTGTGAAATTTGTCATGGGGACCATGATGCAAGTAGATGTCCCTTGATGTAGCACGTAATCAGTAAGAATGTATCTTGTTATTACAAAATTTGTACCTCTATAACCCATGATACTAAGGATCAGTAAGCTCATTGATCAAATCCATGAGGCCATCTGATCATGGGGTGTGCCAAACCAGAATCGCAAGGTGGTTCTAAAGGTGATGATCACCGTTATGAAGAGCGTGTAGAAAAGAGGCACGCATGGAAGGGGTTTTTGAGGAGGATTCCATGGTCGAGGTAACCATGGAGGAGGAAGGAGTGAGTTCCCATGTGGAACATGTTTCAACTGTGGATCTACAAAACATTACAAACGTGAGTGCTCGGACTGTTGCAGTTGCTCGTGGTGTGGGAAGAAGCATAAGTGCCTAGAATTATTTAAGATATGAATCAAAGACCGGAAGGACAAGGGCGCCGCAATGGTCAAGATCAAGAAGGTAGACGTATAGTGGATGCCTCAGTAACATGGGATTCATGTTTAGAACCTATCTTAGTAACAACAACGGAAGAAGCCGTGCATGCAAGAGAGGTAGCAAGATAGAAAACCCTGGTTTCAAGGGAGGAGGTCATTCATGGAAAGTATCTAGATCTCATGCATCAAAAGGAGATATATCATGACACCGTGGATGTTATTCGGAGCTTACAAGGGGAGATCTAGTGTCTAAAGGAGTAATCCATGAGGGAGGAATAAGGAAGGAGAGTCGAGGCACAAAAGGATGACCTGGATGAGGTCAAGGAGGTGTATAAAATGCTAAGGCAGGAGAATATTATTCCCTTGCTAGGATCCTAGTTGAGAGAGAAGGTACCACGCACCGGAGGAGAGTGCGAGAGATAGGTATTACACACAAACCTTCCCCCTCATAGATCGACTATGATAATAAGGATATCACATTGAATGTAGTTGTAGATGGATGGCTCCTTAGCAATATCCTCATTGACACAAGCTGCAGACATTAATGTTTTGACTTTGGATGCATGGCATCAGATGGGAAGACTTGCATTACAGCCATCTTTGAATGTGCTATATATGGTAAACAAGACTAAGGCAATTCCCATCAGTGTCTTGAAGGATGCATCTATTACTATCCAAGGAGCCAAGTTTACCGGGAATTCAAAGTCTTGGCACTCGCCGAGGCGCACAATTTCCCAAAGACTACTTGGGTGCCCTTGGTGTTATAAGAACAATACAGACCTTCAGTTCAACAAAGGGTACATCATCTTTGAGAACAAGGAGGAATGGGTCATTATACCCCTGGCTAATGGGAAGTCAACACCCTATATTGAACCATTGGGGGAGGAAGTTCTAGATAGGATTTATGTGCACTCAATCAGAGACCCCGAGATGGGGTTATCCAGTTTGAAGATGCTCAGTTGAGTGATACCACCAGCCTAGCATGTGAAAATTGGGCACATGGGACTTATGAATTGATGGGATGGAAGTTGAGAGGATCGGTGACCAAGGTAACAAAGGCGTGCATGGTTAGGCGCCTTGGAGGAAAAGAACTACCCAAGTATTCAGGAGGAGCCTTCCCTGATATCTTTATTCAGAGTCGAAGCTCAGTGGAGGGATGGAAAGGAACGGAGGGGGATGTTAAGTTATGTCTTACTCAACACAACAGCTCGGTGGTGGGCCACACATCGGAGAGCCTTTTAGAGTGGTGCGAGGTAAGAATTGCTCTCTCTATCATATTTTCTAGGAGAAATGTACCCACCATCATCAAAGACTACCATAGGAAGGAGCCTCGCCTCTTTCCATATCCGTATGTGAATGGGTCCGGAGAGAAGGATCGGAATCTTTTCACCATCCCTATGGGTGCACAAGTTGTATTCTACACTATAGGGTTACGTGCGCATGGTACATTCATTCGAGACACACCGCCGGATAAGGAATTGGCAAGAGATCGTGGTGACCTTATTCAAACCTTTGAGTATCAAAGTACCAAACCATCAATTGATAAGGCCTTACAGATATCAAGCACCTTGCTATGGGGCATAGTGCCGGATCAAAGATAGTCTATTGGAATTACTAGGTGAACCAGGGATCGAGGCGCACTTTGAAGAAGTAGAGGAAACAGAAGAGTTACAGCTTGAGTGCACATGTTTGGAAAAGAAGAAGGGAAAGTTGGTATATGTGATTGATGGAGAGGAATCGGAAAGCTTAGATGTTAGTGATTCTGTAGGGATGCGTGAGGTAGTGGGCAAGGTGCGATACTCATGTGCACGCATACCATGAGCCTTTAAAAATGAAGAAAGTTAACATCAATTCGAAGAAGAACCTAAGGAAGTTGTTAATGGAGATTACTAGATAGAGAAGGAGGTATATAAGATCATTAATCTGGCTGTGTGAATTTGAAGATTTATTCCCACGGTACCATGAGCTCAAAGGCGTTCACCATTCCTCGGGGAGATGAAGATAAAATCGAAGGACAAAGGCACGCCTGGGTTAGGAAAAGGCCCTACCGGATGAATCCCACTTTGCACATGAAGGTCAAGGAGGAAATATACAAAATGATAGCTTCTGGGATCATTGAGGTAGTAGAAGAATCGAAGTGGATAAGTCTGATGGTAATCAACATCAAGAAGAATGGGTGGATTAGGATTTGTGTGGATTATAGGGAATTGAATGCATTTTGTGTCATTGATCCCTTTCTGACCCCATTCACTAAAGAAATTTTGGAAGGATTCACTAGGCGTGAGGTCTATTCCTTTACGGATGGATTTTTAGGGTACCACCAAGTCCGGATTGCAAAGGAAGACCAGGAGAAGACAACTTTCACCACCGAGTGGGGAAGTTTTACATATATGGTCATGCCCTTTGGATTGAAGAATGTGCCAGCTATCTTTTCATGCATAGTGGTACAAGCATTCCAGGACTTCATCCATAATTTTCTTCAAGTCTATTTGGATGATTGGACAGTATATGGTCTAGTTAAGGACCATTGTGACAATTTGAGGTTAATGTTTGAGAGGTGTAGGTAATTGAGGATATCCCTCAACATTAAGAAATGTATGTTTACTACCCCCTTTGGGACTTTATTGGGGCATATCATATGTAAGGAGGGCTTGCTGGTAGATCCTACTAAGGTTGCAGTTATTGTGGGGTTAAGGGAGCCTACTAACTAGATCACAAGCAGCGGATTCCTTGGGCATACGCGCTATGACAAAAAATTCATTAAGGGATATGCCAAGATCGCCCTGCCTTTAGAGGAGCTGCTTAGACATAAAAGTTCCTTCCATTGGGGAGAGGCGCAACAGAGGGAATTTGATAAATTAAAAGATAGGATTATCACCGCGCCTATTTTACATTTTCCCTCTTGGGATAAGCCCTTCCATGTCCATGTAGATGCCTCAAGGACCACCATTGGATCAATGCTCAGACAGCCAGTGAAGGGATTTTTTATCATCCTCTGTGTTTTACAAGCAGGAAGCTGACACCAGCAGAGAAAAACTATACCACAACCGAGTGTGAGGCATTGTCAATGATCTACGTGCTCTTCAAGTTTAGACAATACCTGCTGGAAACACCCTTTGTGTTTTACACCGACCACATGACATTAAAATATTTAGTGAACAAGCATGTTCTATAAGGACGCATATGTCGATGGGTGTTGTTGTTTCAAGAGTTTGAATTCACCGTTGTAGTAAAGCCTGGAAAAAGCAAATCGTGGACTCGATCAATCACAAGAATTGATTCAAGGGAGGACTCGTGGAGTATTGAGGAAACAATGCCAAACGCGTAATTGTTTAGGTCATAAAGACGTGCCCTCAGATTTGGAAGATATTGCAATATTTTTAAAGGAAGGTGTGGCACCGGATGGAATGAAGACACTCCAAAAAAAATAATTTAGCCATACACGTTGTGCCCTACATGTTAATCAATTGAGACTTATACAAGTTGGGACGTGATGAAGTTTTGCGCAGGTGTGTCTTATGTAGGTGATGCAACCACGTATAAGATATTAATGGTAGGTTTGTGGTGGGAAACCTTGTACAAATATTGTAGATATTATTGTAAAGTGTTTGACCATTGTCAACACATTAGCAAACCAGGAAGGAGAGACAAAATTCCTTTACACCCTATTCCTAGCTCAGAGCCTTTTGAAAAGTGGGTGATAGACTTTGTGGGACCTATCACACCAAAGAGCAAGCATAGACTGGGTCATGTTATGTTATCACTTGCACGGATTATCTCACAAGGTGGGCAGAGGCAACCCCAACTAAAGACTACACGGTAGTAACATCGGCAAAGGTTCTTGTGGGAGAACATTATCACAAGATATGGATTCCTGTTGAGTTTGAACAGCGATAGGGATACACATTTCTTGAATGAGACCGTGAGGATCCTTTTATCAGATTTCATGGTGGCTCATCACAAGACTATGCCCTATCACCCTCAAGCAAATGGAACCATGGAAGCATTCAACAAGATACTGATTCATACCTTGACCAATATTTATGATGTCGGAAGACAAGATTGGGATGACAAAGTATCGGCAGTATTATGGGCTTACAGGACAATGTATAAAAGGCTAAACAAATCCACACCATTTCAATTGGTGTTTGGCACAGAAGTTGTTTTTCTGGTTGAATTTATGTTACCTTCTCTACAAATAGCACGTGCAGGGAGGATTAGACGATGAACAAGCACTAGAAGAAAGGATTGATGAGTTAATGAAGTTGGATGAGAGATGATCACTCGCCAGGTGGAGCCAAACAATAGAAAAAGCAAAGAAAAAGGCTTGGCATGATTGCCACATCAGAACAAGAAGTTTGAGGTTGGGAAGATGGTGTTACTATATGATTCTAAGTTTTTGTGCCATCCTGGGAAGTTGAAAGTCCATTGGTTGGGTCCTTACACAATCTCGTACATCCTTGATTCAGGCACGTGCCAGTTACAAGCGTTGGATGGGACAAAGTTTCCTGGACACTTCAATGGGAGTAGGCTAAAGCCCTACTATAAATAAGTCTTCTTGGTGTTTGTAAATAAGGTAGTTTTTCTAGTTAGTTTAGAAGTTTCCTTTATGCTTTCCCTTTCTTGTGTTTCCCTTTCGCGTTGTTTTTTTGTTTTGTGCCTTGGGCGCTAGTAACCTTATTGCTATTTTTGAGAATTTGTGAGTGCGTAGAGGATTGCACATCATTTTAAGTGTGGGGTGGAGAAATGTGAAGGAGTGCATGATTAAGGTACCAAGGAAGTTGTGTTGAAAATCCTTGTTGAATGGCCTGGTTGAAAGAGGTATACGAAGAAAGATGGAAGATGAATGGTTGGTGCCAGGGTAAAGCTACTTATAGATCCCATGTACTAAGAAGGAGAAAGTGCATTTAAGCAACATGAGGTAGGTGAAAGCAAGAATCAGGATAGAAGAAGTGCCTTCGGCATGGGTTACGCACGTGCAAGAGTCTCCTGTCATGTTAGATTGGTTGTGCACCAGAAGGTTGGAGGAGTTTTCACGCAAGGTTGGGCGCGTGAGTGAAAGCATTGAAGACGGGCTTTGTTTGAAAAATCTGCATTAAATGAACAAAGTACAGTGGTAGGTGAAGTAGCATTTAATGTTCAAAAAGAGAAAAACTATAAGTAAAGGGTCAAGGCTCTTTCATTTTCACTTTGCGAAATAGAGAAAGGAGCGAGTTTTATAAACTAGGGTTTCCATATTCGATCGTGTGAAGAAAGACCTACAAGATTGAAGTGTGAGCAGCTAGTTTGAGTTTGCAAACTAGAAGGAAGGGGTTACATGGGTGTGAAAAGGGTTGTAAGGAGGTGTCATCTTGTGGAGTTAATTTGATCCCAGTTAGGGTTCGAAAAACTAGGGCACGGGTTCAAGAGAGTTATATCACGGATTTGAGATTGGAGGCTGGAAGAATTGGAAGAACAGAGTAATAAAAAGACCTCAACTATGGCACCCAAGAAAGGAAAGGGCAAGGGCAAGGCAAAACAACAAGAACCCGACGTAAACACAAACAAAGAATGGTATGCAGAGATGCAATACCCAGATGGGGTGATGATGGGGAAGGAGTGGGAATCCCACCTGAGAAATGTACCTGTAAGTGATTATAATCACCGAAAAAACATGATAGAGAAGGAAATGGCACTAGAATTAGTGTGCCCCACCAGTAAATGAACACCAGAGGGCTTGCCGATATACAATGATGACATTAAGGTCAAAATAGAGAAGGCAAGGTTGTTGCAACTCTATGAGTTTCCCTATTTTGGAAAACCAGAGCACCTATACCAATGGTTAATGTCGCGGGTACATGAAGATTACTTCCACTTTGCAGGGCACAAGATGCGCATTACTCCCTAACTTATCTCACAATTTATAGGCCTCATATGTGAGGGAGATAGCTTGGAAGATGACCTAGGTGACAAGGAGGCTATTCAGAGGCCATCACCAAATATAACTGTAAGAAGGGGTCAGGTATTACGACATTTCAGACATCAAGGACCCCGTGATGAAAATGGTCGTACATCTGGTGACTAAGCTGAATGGCTAGGAGAGGTGGACCCAGGTCAACAAACCTTGGTTACATGTCTGCAAGAAAATTACATAAGGCACCATATACAACTTATCTCGCATACATCGTAGAAGAAATTGTTAAGTGCATGAAGGAAGGTAACGATATAATCCTCTTCGGCAATGTCTTTCTCACCATTGTATTTTCGGATATTGGAGTGCCTGACACACTGGACAAGTTTATATGGGAGTACCCCGCTGAGGATCCTTCACCCGCGAAGAGGTTCGAGAAGTATGCCTGTGATACAATGACAACACCCCACAAGGTGCGGCTGGAGAAATGGTATACACACCTAAGGAACGCATTCGAGGTAGAGTGGAGAATCCCTAACAACTCCCAGCAGCCACTTAAGGGGAAGCTAAATTTTTTTGTTTATCAACATTTATTCTTGGGTAGATTCAAGCCAATAGACAAATCATGGAGCCCTTGGTGCAAGCTTCCCTTCACATTCACTGCTCAATACTTCTAAGAGGGAGTGAATAGATTTAAGGAATCAAAGAAGTTAAGGCTAGAACTAGGTAGTTTAGACCGGGAGCATAGGGAGATGAGAAAGAAGTTGAATTACCCTAGAAGCAAGCGTGCGTACATGGAGAGGTACATGTCGCATGAGATCCGGATAACAAGGCTGATGACACTACCCATCACTGGAGGATCCACGGCATGCGTGTACCTCCATATAAGGCTAAAGGTCGAAAAGGGTGTATATCTGAAGAATGATGTCTCCACACCTGAGGATCCCATGGGTAGGAAGAATCCCGTGCCAAAGAAGAGAGGGAGAGGAGAAGAAACACCAAGTGTGCAGATCGCTCAAACAAAGTGAGTATACCAACCACAAACACTAAGCCAAACACCTACATACGAAGAAGGAAATCCCGATAAAGGAGAAGACACCAAAAGTAGAGGCACCTAGGCAACCCCTCACCAAGGAAGAGTCACTTGAGGGAGAAGATAAGGCTAAATCCCTTGTTCAGGAGCCATCTCTTAGGAAAATCAAAGGGTAGATGAGGAAGTCGACTCAGAGGCGACCAACACTGGAGAAGTACATGGGCGAAGAAGAGGGATGAGAGTGAAGAAGATGACGGCGAGGAAGATGAGCCTAAAAAGACCAGGAGCCACATGTCTTCAGTGTCTATGACTCGGAAGAGGAGAGTGGAGATGAGAATTAGGAGTTCATATTCGCAGCAGTAAGGGCGCACAAGATGAGGAAGACACCAGAGACATGGAAAGGAATGAAGAGGTTGGCAGGGAAAAGTAGGGAGCAATGAGCTTCATAAAGGAGAAGATCACTGAGGTGGCGGAAAGAGAAGCAAATAAAATGCTCGAAGCCCTGGTAGACCAAGATTTGGAGTGCAGCACAGACATAGTGTTGAAGGAAGGGAAGGAGGAGAATATTGAAAAAGATCATGACAGCCTCAAAGGGGGTCCCGCTCTAACAGTAAGTTTCCCCAAAGGTGCGCACTCAAGCAAGAGAAATCTTGATACAAAGTAGAGGCAAGTAATGGGCTACGTTGATGACACGAAGAAGGTGCTACGTGATTCCAAAGCATTGTACCCACAGAAAGGATCTTAGCCATGGGGTCTTTTGAAAAGGAGGGCATGTACCCCAGAACAAAGAAGATGCTCTCTTGGGTGTTTGAGTCCCACATTGATGAGCCAGAATTTGAAGTCTGTCAAGAGCACTCATAACATTTCTAGAATATAAGGGGGTCAATCCCTTAGTGAATTCTCGGAGATCTCGGATGAGAAAGTCTGCAATGCACTCAACAAGGTCGCGGTTGAGACCGAGGCTAGACTCTTCGCGTGAAATGATAGGATAAGAGTAATGGAGGAAAAACTAGGGAAGAAGGAAGAGGAACTGGCGGAGAAGACCCGAGCTTGAATCGGGAAGAGTTGATTAGCATACAAACTAAGGCGCGAGTTAAAGGAAGAGAAGATAAAGGTGTGGGAAGTATACAAGAAAATGGAGTCTATCAAGGGTGTCATCCGTTTAAAGCACCCAGACTTAGCGCTGCCCACACTTAAGTACTCGTCCCTCCTGGAATGTATAGAATATCTAATGCACGTCCTCACTACGGAGAGACAACCTTTGGGCCTCGGAGTTTGTAAAATAAGTGGTTACACACTTGAAGAGGAGGAAAAATTAAAGGTGGTAGTGCTCGTTGCCGAGTATAGCCAAGTGCTCACAGAGGTTAAGGTCACTACCCAATCTGCGGAGGATGCGTATGATACATGCACAGATAGAGATAAGGTGGCAAGCTCCTTGGTCACCACACTCAAAGCGGAGCTAAAAGAGTTCTAAGAAAAGAACAAGGGGAACAGGGTAGAAAGGGACAAAGTTCTGGCTGAAGTAGAGAGAAAATTAGAGGTAATTGAAGCCTTAAGGAGTTCGATCAAGGCTTGGCTAAAGGAACTATACCCTCAAATTACCAGGAGGATGGACAAGCTTGAAGACCTGGGAAAAGAGATGGAGTAGATTGTGGACACTTTGGGCACCCAGGGAATTGGCCTGAGTTTTGACGAAGTGAGCACCCTGGTGGGTGACCTCTATCAGAAGGCACAGGGCGAGGTCAAAGTGTGGAATAAGCTAGAGGTAGACTTACGAAAGGATTTTCCTAGCTTGTTGAATTAATGCTCCCCCCCCATTCTTCATTCTTTCCCCAATTCTTTCATTCCCTTATTCTTTTGTAAAGTGTAAGATTATACATTGGTTCCCTAAGGCAAAGCATGCATCTTGGTTGAGTAAAGTGTTTCCAAGGACGGAGAATAGGCGTAGTGTGGGGTGATGTTGGACCCCTGGAATATTGGCCAAGTATGAAGGCACATAGGCGCACAAGGTCCCAATTATGGAAAGGCGTGCAAGTCAAAAGCGCACAAGAGATAGGTTTAAGGAAGCACATAGCATGAGCGATGCACGAAAGGAGGTTCTAGACTAAGTCAATTTGAGTGCCCAGGGCAGAACACATGAGAATCATGATTGGTTATGCATGGATAAGGTGCCAACTTGGTGACAGGTTGGCCTTAGATAGGGGCATGCCTTGATGGAATCTTCTAGAAGAACATCATGAGATAAAGTGGAAAGCTCAGGCCTGGAGAAGCATGCTCACATGAAGGACCACATTCGACACTTGGCACCAGATATGAGGGCGTTGGAGGGTGAGTTGGCAGTGTAGGAAAGCGATAAATACAAGTGCATGTGGAGTAAAAGATATAACGATTTTGAGATATAGCGGGTTAGAGAGAGCGTGAGTTTGAGAGACATCATGGGCGAGCTCTGCTGCATTACTATGAGGACTCTATTAATATCTTGCACTTGGTGGCATCACTTACATAATGCCCACCCACACTTCCTCCATGTGCTTCCTCCCGTGGGAGTAAAAATGACTACATGGTTGATATAAATGAGCATCTAACTTAATAAGTCATACAAAAATATGCACATGGGCCAAAGGCATAGGGATAGAATGATTTTAGTTCGAGACAAGATCAAACATGTAATAAGGTTCTTCATAGGCGCCAAAGGAGTTTGAAAAAGTAATAAAAATAAAAAGGAGTGAATCTAACATAATTTGAAGTAGAGTAAGATTCACATCGGGTTCACCTGAGTGTATGATGCATAAAAGAGAGGTTCCTAGCTAGGTTATCAAATATAAATATCTAATCTAAGACTAACCACACTATGAAGATACATATATGCTTAATGAGTTCTAGTGTCTAATTCTATAGGATAGTAAACTTATGCTTAGGATAGATACAAGTTTCTAAGGCCTACGACCAAGATTAAGATAAGTATCTTACTATGATTCATAAATAAGAGTAGCTAAGATTTTGGATAAAGCCAAGGGATGTAATAATAATATGATAATGAAATAAACTAAAGAAAACATACATCTACTTTATCCTAAAGCAATGAATGACCGTAAATAATAAGAACATACAAAATAAGACACTAAATATGGTTAGAAATACTTACTTGTAGTGTGTGAGTGATTTTGATGCATAATCCTCCCTAGAGACAACAACATTGAGAGATAATCACTATGGGTGGAGAAGGATAAATATCAACAAGAATATATCTAGTCCTAACTCACTATGGTGACCCAAACACAAAAGAGGAGCTCCAAGACTTAAAATCCAATCAACAAGTGTGAAATAGTGTGATAAGGATTATGTAAATAATTGATAACAAAGTAGTTTTCATGGTTTAGTGGTGATGTTTTGGTCAAGTATATATACTTGAAACCACCACCCATGGGAAATGGTGTCGACTATAGTAATACTAAAATAAACGCCATCACCCATGGATGATGGCACCGAACTTTAGGGAAACCCTAAGGTCGTAAGGTGAAAATTATGGGAAAAAGGCCAAGAGATAAATGATGGTGAATGAATAAGGTCCAAGGTAATCAAAATCATGAATAATAACATGTAATAAGAAGAAGTAGGTAGAAATAATAGGATAAGTGGACATAATGAGTGTAATGTGTGAACAAAATGAGGTAACAAGGAAAGTATATGGTGACCAAGACTAATAGAGGCATATCTAAAATGTTGTGGTCAAGCACACATGACCAATTTCAATCATATCCCAATCCCAAAGCCCCGTGTAAGGAACATACTTATGAGGAGATTTCATAAAAAAACCATTGCACAAAATAATCGCTTAGAAATAATCAAAAATTTGGTGTATAAAATCTTATTCATTTTTCCTCATTATCTTACATTAGGGAAAATATAGAAAATTCACTCACAAGTTTTATTTTTCACACCGCATACCACAACACACAAAACATGAAAATAAAATTTTGAGGACAAGGTCCTCATCATATTCTATTGCCTTTGTTCTTGACACCGCCACTCGATCACGACAACATAGGTGACGAATACTAATATTAGGATCACTCATAGCACTATTTTTTAATACAAATATTCAAATTCCAATATTTTATTGTGTGACCCCATCATTAGCGATGCATAAGAGAGAATACACATTGAAGCACAATTGCAAAAAAATAATATGAAGTTTGTGATTGGTGTGCATGAGACTACCAAAAGTGTCCTCTCGAACTCGATGTTGATAGACCTTATTAAGAGTGAAATATTTTTAGCATGAAGTATTAATAAATTAATGCATGTGTATTAGCCACGAGGGTTCATTAGCTAGGCAATATCCTAGCACGTGAGTTCATATTGAGGTAATTAAAATTAATAAAAGTAAAACCAATATACCGGTAGACATGAGGGGGTGAAAGGGTTAAATTTATTAATGTTTTGAATCATGTATTGGGGGTAGGTTAAAAGGTGGGCCAAAGGAAAGGGATGTTTAATTTTAATATAAAACTAAAATATTTGAATCCTAGTTTTAAAAACTAAATACCTTAAAATTGTAATTTAAGGAGTGTGGTCATAAAGTTAAATTATAATCTCTTTTTGAATAAATAAATCTCAATTAAGAGATTCTTAACCAAGAAATAATAAGATGGTAGAAAACTAGGATTGAGTATACTTTTCAACACAAGTGATATTATTTCACCATCTTAATTATTTGAAGAACTATTGATAAATTATTAAAGCTTAACATTTATAAGGTAATTAGTAATAGGTATTGAATGGATTCAAACTATATTTTGAGAGAAAATGCATATTAAAAAAAATATTGAGTGAGAAATATGATATATTTTCTATTTAATATATTAGGGTAGAAATAAAAAGGGGTAAATAAAATTGTCATGGAAAAATGGGTAAGTAAGGTATATGTAAAAATAGGGGTATTTTCATTCTAATAATATAATGGGAGGGGGCATTATAAATTGAATAATTAGAGGTAAAAACTAGAGTTAAGGGTATTCTTTAATACCCTTTGAACAAACGTGATATACCATATATTTACTAAGTGAACCCCGTGGTATCAACTCAACTTTGAGAACCATATATGTGATGCCATAGTGTAGTTCGTTATAGGTAGACATTTATATGACAACAAAGGCCACGTGATGTGAAATATAATTTTCCATGGATACATTAGGAAAGTAATGTATTGGTTGTATAGGCAATGCAATAACTCCATACACAACTCACAATCAACATATGTTAATATACATGAAAACTAATGTTAATAATTAATGTCGATGGGCATTACTTGTAGTCCAACTTGAGATAGCACTGTGGAAATCGACAACTCACAATTTCTCATTAGGCATGCAAGATGATAGGAATTATCTTCCCCATTGATCCGTTGTTTCACTATTCTTGGAAAAGATAGTCCTTGCACCGTAGCGCCTCTTAGTTTGTCATGTCTTCTCGGAGCCTTCGATGCGGTGTTATTTTTTTAATCTTTCCTCACATTGTACACATCTAGGTTTGCATTGTTTTGTGTGTAGATTAATTCGTTATCCTTTGTCTTTTCTTTCAATGGAGTAAAAAATTAATGTATGATTGTGGGCGCGTTTGGTTAATGACGTGGTATTTCATGCCTCCCCCTTTGAAGGCCTAATTTTCCTAGATATTGTTGAACATTTTCATATCAGAGCTAACACACCATAGATCTTCCCAAATCTAAGGCCATTGAATATTATTCATGAAATATTTATGTGTATTCATATTGTTATCTAAGAGAAATAATTGAAATTGGAAAACAATTACACCATCCGAGTGTTTCTCTAAAATTGAAATTCTTAAAGTTTCAATTTTTTGGTAGAAATTGAATGGTATGAAATAATTCACTTGATTTAATTTTTATGTGAAAAAACAAATAAATTTTGATAGAGGTAGTGATATTGGAGGAAGTAAATGCCAAGAAGTAACAACACACAATGTTGATTTTGGTTATGAATTAACTTTTGGTTCACGAATGACATAGATCTTGATCCGACAGTGAGGAGGGAGGGATTTGAAGTATGTGTTAATGCCTTCACCGTTAAAATCCATTAGACTATGGTGTCACTAAGTTCTTAATTTGTGGAAGGACACTTCTCCCCCAAAGGATGATGTATTTTTATTTATGGTATGGTTGTTTATAAAATCATGTGAATTCAGTTTAGAAACGTCATTCTAAATTTTTTCTTCTTAATTTAACTAAAAATTTAGTGCATAATTTGGGGATTTTTTAGATTTAGGTTTTTTTAGAGGATTTAGTTCATATTTGCATTCTTTTGGGATTAATTATAAATCCATGTTGTATTTTTCATAATGGAAATAACAAATCATGTTTTTTTCTTGAAGAATATTTGTGGGTTTTGAGCTGCAAACCGGTGGTCGCACATGCTCTTCTTTGCTTTATTCATTAACCAGTCTATAATTTTGTTGTACTTTAAAAATATACAACACATGAATGCATTTTAATCCATGAGAGGATTGTTATTGTTTATTTTATTAGGATTACACGCTGATGTACAATGACTCATAGACTATAACATCTTCTGCTCGCGTCTTAACTCTTATTTTTCATCTTGAATTTTGCATTGGTCTAGAGTATAACATCAAAATTACTAGATAAGTAATCATTTCATTCTTACTTGGTTTTAGGTTTTGGGAGTTGATCATAAGTCAATGGTCTAGGGTGTAATTTTTTTCCCAAAAATTATGGCATTTAAGTATGTCTGACAGAGAAGGCCAATGGATGCACATATGTTGGTATTTAAAACTACCATGGATGAATAAATGTTGGTAGCATAAGGAGCCCCTCCATTGAATCCAACCCATCCCATCCACAAAATCCATGTTCCACTCAACACAAGTAGTATGTTGTTTAAAGGAAATACTTCCCGGTCCTTCAACAACCAAGGTCCAACATGTGAGTGAAGAAAGCTCAATGAACAGAGAGTTACACTTACCCAATAAGCTAATACAAACCTGAAACACCTAGAGAGTGGTCAATCACATATCAATTAGAGTGTTCAATCACATCCCACTGGAAAGGAAACCCTCCTAATACCAAGTCAAACCTTGGACACCCAACCTATTAACATACCATCATATGCGTAATGCAGAACTCCCATCATAATCATTGAAAAAAGGGCCCATACTGATTATTGTAAAGAAAGGGTAAAAAAGAGGTATTTTCCATGTTATCGCCCCATTTAATTATTTTTAAAAATTTCCATAGAATAAATCAATGTTTATTCCATGTCCAAATAAAGAGTCTCTTACATATCTAGATGAGATCAATTGACACCCATTTCTACAAAATTATATATCGTGAAACAAGTAAGCCATAATTTATTCTCTTATTAAGACATTATGATGTTTATATAGAAAATATAGCCTGAAACATGCCGAGCATGATATTGTGATCCAATCTTGATATAACAGGTGAGCTAATATGTCTCAAACAAGGTGTATGCAAGAAATAAATTGATGGGGAATATTAGGCGAGTCATTTACAACACATGATTTATTGCATAGGCTATGCTACAATACATATTAATAGTGTCTTCAAAACATTTTACTCTCTTCCCATCTCAATGTTTGAGCAACCCAAGTTTATACAAAGTTAGATTATAGATCAAAATTTTAATTGAAACATTTTTCCAATATAAAGAATTTGAAAACAAATCATACATTTGCAACATTTGTTCGCATTCTATGTAAGATAATTACAAAAGATTTATTTAATATGCAATAGCAATCATGGCATATTATAGTCCACTTAAATATCATTTAGTTTCATATAATTTCTTAATATTGAAATAGAAGCAATGAATAAAAGATATTGCATTTATAGGGAAAATAATGCCCTTAAATAATGGTGTGACTACTTGTTGTAATAACCATCCTAGAGAGTTTCCACCGATGACCAATGGGTTTAATCCTTTTTGACTTATTATATTATGTAAATAGAACATATTTTGATATGCCTATATACAAAACATAGTACATAGCTCTGCATCCTGGCACAAAACATCAAACTACAGTATTGAAAATTTGAGACAAAAACAACATGTGTGGATCATGAAACAACATCAGAAAAGATACCCAATATTTGTCCTACTATAAATACTTAATGTTATCTCCTTTGTCTTTTCCCTTCTACAACCATTACTTCTTTAATTTTAAGCACATTTAGTTGTTAAATGTCATTCAATTAAATATTGATGGTTGCATAGGATATATCATATCCAAAATTACTATATTGTTGGTATATCATTATTTTAATAGATGTGCTTCATTTTTATTTATTTTTGACATCATTCAAATGTTAACATGTTAGCTCATCCTTTCCAAGTCAACTTCACATGCATCCTTTTCCAAGTTACACCCTTGGTCAAACCATCTTTGTAGTATTACCTAGACCTTTGTAGTTGCTTAACTTTTTATATGATTGTTTTGAGAATTTTGATGTGTTGAATAAAAAATTGTCAGATGCATTAGCTGATCTAATTATATGGGAACTGTGAAAGCATAAAATTTATAAATAATTAATCATTTTGCATTAAATGACGAACCAATTCATGAATCGTTTAAAAACTTTGAATTACTAAATTTATGATTATGTGTTATTGCTTAATAGATAAACTGCTTTATATTGATTTCACATTTGTTTATCTATAATGAATATAATTATCTCCTTTGCTATGTGAAAATATAAATGATGAACTATATGAGATCGATAATGCCCCTGCCATTGGTTGGTATCCCATTCCCAATCACTAGGACCTTTCAAGTAGCAAGCTTCTCTTTCTCTTCCATACAATCACTATATTCAAATAAAGGTTTCTTGTCTTCACTAATATCTCATACTTGTTCCCTTGCATCCTCTACATGTCCTCAAATTTTATGTAAAACTTGTATTTTCTCTATAGTCAAACCACTTTTTCTTTATTTACATTTTGGATGGATCCCGGTGGGTTTTATAATTCCCCGCTTCACATTTGTCACTATTGTCAAGTTGTAACATTTACATTTTACGCTCTGTGATACAATCTATAATAGTCATAACATCTACTTTGGGATGGGATTTCTCAATTGGGGCTTCGGTGATGAACCTTTTGTTTTAGAATATTTTGGAGAATCCTAAATAACCCTTAGTTTGCAATGTTGTATTTTCACCCCCATTTCATCATTCAAATAAAACTACGTACAATAAACTTGGTTCATTGCAAACGGATAAGTGGAGGAAGTCTTCGATATTATCAAATATAGGAATTTATGTTTCATTAAATTGTTAAATACTATTGTCATCCTAAAAATTATATAAACTATTATTTTTTCAAGTAGATTAACAATTCCCGATAGAGAAAAATGAGATCTTATATTATGTGTTTTAGTTTCCTTCAAAGGATTTGTAAAAGGTGATTTTTATTTTTACTGCACAATTTAGACATTCCAATCTCTGCAGAGTCATTGATTAACCAATATATCATGGTGAAACCTATAAATGTGTTGTAAAATTGAAGTATACATATTGTTTGAAGGATGTAAAATAGGAGGCTATAAAAAAAAGAATTTTCCTTGGTTGGTTTTGTTATTAAATTATGCATTGAAGTGAAGGATGCATATTTGTTCTGGTGATAAAGAAAATAATAATTTATAATAATAGGCTTAATGAAAATTACAAGATTTTATCAATTAAAATATTTTTTGGGAAACATAGCATTGTTGATTATTTATCTATTTGATTATATGTTGTGATTTGAAATCCTGATGGTCTATATACAAGCCACAATCTTATGCAAAGTTTCCATCAAATTACTTTTCAGTATTACATTCTTATGGTCTATATATACATGAGGTTACTATAAGTAAAGAATTATCTTCCCATAAAATTACATTTCAGTTATTCTAAAATGCATTTAATTGCTGCACATTTCAATTACATAAAATTCATAAACAATATGGCCAAATTATTACATTGTCTAGACTATTGTGAAATGTGTTTCTTTCTCGAATTTGACTAGATGATATTACTTGTATTGTTGTTAATATAGGAGAAAAAAATGACCCCTTCAATTAATTAGGGACTACCGAAAAAATGACCATGCAAAAAAACTAGACTAGATTTTTTTTGCAATAGTGTTGATGAGTCGTTTAAATTCCCTATTATAAACACCTCCTCATCTATACTTTTGATAATTCAATGAAGCTATGTCCTTGTATTTTCCAGATCTTTGCTGAACACTATAATCATAACTTGAACTTATGGCATGAATAATTGATTAATATAGTTATGACTAATTATCTTTATTTTGTGGTATTTTGAGTATGCATTTATTCTTATGGTTGCAATAAGTTGTTTGAATGATGATTTGTGTGATGCCACTCTTGTTTGCAAGCAACTTGTTATATGCAAAGAAAGGACTCATTTGCAACAACTCATCCGCATGAAAAGGAATCACCTATAGCCAAAGAATATCACTTACAACAAAGGATTCGTGATTATGAAGATCTATGGGAAAGTTAATAACGACACTCATGTCTATACATGTCGTGGAAGAGGCATTCTGAACTAGAACATGAGAACTGAAGATAAATCAACAATATATCTGACTACTCATTACAACTCACCGAAGAATTTACTAATCAATTAAATGTGTGATCTTAGGAACTTGACGGTTACTTGAGTTGTGTATTTGATATCTGGACAACTATTAGTTAGTTCTATTGCATGTGTTTAAACTCTTGTTGTTCTATTTAAGATATTCCACTTGTTTCATTGAATATATTTTACTTAATCTATTTGAACTCCTAGTTGAACTCTTCTTCTCACGTTTTGTTGTAATTGAGGAGTATAAGAGAAAGAGATTAATGCTGGAAATGTATGTAGAGATCTAGATGGATAATTAGAGAATAAAGAGTACGTAGATACAAAATTTTGTTCCTAGATGTAATATTCATGCCAATTCAATAAATAATTTGATTTATGTTCAATAGATTTTAGTTATAAGCCTTAGGAGGGATTAACACCCAAGGTAGGGCCCACTTGTGGTCTGTTAAACCCCTCCATAGTTTTGTTGCTCTGTTTCATTGCATGATTAGGATAGGAAGCAATTTACCTCTTTATCTGTATTCTGAATTTACAAGCTTTACTTTTAGTCATAGTGTTAGAAGCCATTTACTTTCAGTTCTGAGTTTTGTTTCAAGCATTGTACTTTCAAGCTTTGTTGTTTTAAGTATAGTAGTGATAGATATTTCTTTCCATACCTCCTAAATGATTTGTAACTATGCATACAACACTGGCATTATTGAAATTTTATGTCCCTTGGTTTGATGATTAAATGATTGTGAATTAGTGAACAACATATTAATTGCTGCAAGTTAATTTACACCATCATTTTTGGCACCGTTGTTGGGGATACTACCAAGTTATAAGGTTTTTGAGAGGTTTTTCATTTCTTAGGAACAATTTAGGTTTAGGAAATTCCACCTTCAAACCCCCATTAATGTATGTTGAGTGAGTTGAGTAGTTGATGCATGCACCATCCAAGAGATGCCCATGGTATATTTTTACCCAATCTATAAGTAGCACATATTTCTATATCTGATTCTAAAGAAGACATACTTTCCTCTGTACAAGGCTTATTGTTAGAAGATCCCCTCCAAGTGAGACTTCTGAGGTTGTTCCTAATCAACCCATCATGGAAAAATAAGTAAACCAAAATTTTAAAGATAGGGAAACTACCTTTGAGTTTCCCATTTCCAACAATGATGAGCTTGCTACTATGAAGAATATTTCTCCATCAGCCCTTCCTAACTTTCATGGATCCATAACTGAATACCCATACACCTTTTTGTTTGAGTTTGACATTTTATGCAGGAGTTATGAATACACTACAGATGCACATAAGTTAAAGTTATTCCTTGCTACACTCAAGGATGCAGCCTTGAGATGGTTCATGGGTTTAGGAAGAGATGTTGTGTCAACTTAACTACAAATGAAGGAAAAGTTTCTAGTAAAATATCAAGATTATTGCAGGCTCAAGTACTAGAGGAGGTGATGGCACAAAAGGAAGATGAACCACTGGAAGATTACTTGGAAAGGTTCTTATTCAGTGTCCATAATTCAAGATGCACAAGATTACCTAATGAGTCCCTTAAGCTACTTTTCTTAAAAGGACTCAATGAAGAGGATATGGATGCTTTAGACTTGATAGGAGCTGGAGATATCTCAAAATATACCTTTGAGGAAATTTTTGAAGCCTGTAAGAATTACTCCAGAGAAACCATGAAGATAATAAAAAGTGTTAGATCAAAGGGTGGATCAGCTACCAAAGGAATCGGGGACATATCCAAATCAAAGATTGTAAACATGTTCAAGAACATGAAACAGAGATAGTCAATGACATGGCTACCCATCTTGATGATTTGCATGCCAAGAATAAAAGAGAAGATACTGAGAAACACTCACATAGTTTTTCCATGCATGTAGAAGGAAGAAAGTTGATTGCAGATGTAGAGGATTAGCCAACATTGCACAAGAAAAGGAAGTTGAACTGAAATTCAAGATGATAGAAATAGAGGATGGAAAAGTTTTCTATGTTTCTCAAAGAAATCCATGGCCACCAAGACAAGGAGGTATGTCACAAGACCCTATGCCATATTTTCATAATTGGGCTATTAATCCATATATGCAACCCCCACCTTGGGCTAATCCACAAAAAGGTTGGGCTCCCTATCCTAGTCAATACCAACAATGATGGAAACCTTAGTTTCCAGGTTAACACCGAAACAACCCCCTCAATCATGGCAACAACCTTGGAGAGGAGGAGAAGAATGGAATAACCCACCTCCTAACTATCAACAATCTTACCAACAACCTCCTTACCCACAATAGCAAGCTCTGATGCCAAATCCCCAATCAAGCTCTCAACCAAAATTCACTCAACTACTAGCTCAACCAACACCTAACCCAATAATAAAGCTACTCAACCATCCTATACCACTGAATCAGCTCAATACCCTACCTATTTAGTTGATGTTAATAACATCCATCTTCACTCAGAAGAGAACTTCCTCCACCAAGTAAACCCACCATTACGATATTACAGATGAACCACAATTTCAGTAGACCAATCCACGGAAAATCCAAAACATGTTGTAAGTTGATCCAGAGCAGCACTTCCTAACATAGTTCTAACAAAGGTAAAGTGAAAGCTAATGAACCACCATTTCCAAAGATATTATAGGAAAAGAAGATTGACCTCAAATCTGATTTGTATTATGATTTTTTCAATCAACTGAAGGATATTTGTGTCAAAATTCCACTTATCCAAGCCATCAATAATGTTCCCATCTAAAACAAAGTGGTTAAGTATCTATGCATTAAAAACATGGGAAGAAAACTAAAGGATCCATCCACCGTATAATTTATTTAACAATTGGATGATATCATGTTTGGGAATTCATTTTTACCTAAGTATATAGATCTAAGAAGTCCTTTGGTAAATGTTACAATCAATGGCATAACAATAAAGAATACTTTGATTCAATTAGGGCAGTCATTAATGTCACGACCAAGAAAATTATGGATGATTTGAAATTAGAAGGACTAAGGCCAACAACTACAATCTTACAACTTGCAGATAGATCAACAGTGATACCTGAAGGATTCCTTGAGGAAATTTTTGTGGTGGTAGACTCTTGGGAATACCCTACTGACTTTATTATCCTTCAACCAAAATCAATTTTAGGAGGATATCCTATCATTCTAGGAATTTCATGGTTATTCGTTATTGATGCATTCATAGGTCATGGTCTAAAAACATGATTATCTCTAATGGAAGTGGTACTAAGAAGCACATGCTTTATCCTCTTTCCCAACTAATGAATGATGAAGATCAAATAATTTGGGTAAAGCACTTAAATCGATCAAAACTCTATATAATAGCTCATGATGTTGGATAAATATTGTACAATTGAAGGACAAGAGGAATATGTTGTTCTCTCTAATGTCTTACAAAATAACTATGGAAGAAATGAAGAAGTGGATGACAGATTAAGGTGTTTAAACTTCCCCTTGAACCAATTTTTACCACAAAAAAGAACCATGAATATTCTAGGTAAGGATTGTATTGTTCATCAACTTATTCCCCATAACTGCATATTGAATTCTATTAGCAATAATGTATTCAATGGTTGATCTCTCCAAGCAAGTGGAAATAACTCTAGGAAGGCCACTTAATGTAAACAAAATGTTGAGTATGCAACAAGAGTAATTGTTGATTGCTCTTTTGTAAAAACATAAAGCAACATTTGCATGGGATTATGGTGACATGCATGGAATTCATCTTAGGCTCTGCACACATAAGATTTATATCAAAGACAGTTGTAAACCCATTAGGCAGCCACAAAGAAGAATGAACCCAACAGTAGTAAGGGAGATTGTAAAAGGAGAATTGAAGAAGTTACTAGATGCTGGATTTATATACCCAATATCATACATTTAGTGGGTGTCACCTCTTGTCATTGTACTAAAGAAGAAAGGAAAATGGAGTATTTTCATATATTATAAAGAGTTGAATGCAGTAACAAAGAAATATTATTTTTCGTTGCCTTTCATTGATCAAGTATTTGACACTTTGACAAGTAAGAAGTATTTATCTTTTCTTGATGGATATAGTGGCTATAATCAAATTTAGATTGCACCAGAGGATCAAGACAAAACTACCTTCACATTCCCATGGGGAACATTTTCTTATTCATTTCTTCCATTTGGATTGTGTAATGTACCTACTACATTCCAGAGGGCAGTCTTGAGCATCTTTCCATATCTAAAAATGACTGTATGAAGGTCTACATGGATGGTTTCACAAGTACATGGCAAGAATTTTGAAGAAGCTATGCAAAATCTAGATAAATTTTTGAAGATATGCAAAGAGCACAATTTGTCCTTAAGCAATGAAAAATATTACATGATGATGTATGAAGGTATAGTTTTGGGACACTATCTTTCTTCTGATGGAATTCAAGTTGATCCATAAATGGTATATGTTATAATTAACTTACCAACACCAAATTAAAAAGGATTTTAGGAGATTTCTAGGCCATGTTGGTTATTATAGTATATTCATACAAAATTGTAGTGCTATTGTTTGTATTATTAGGAAAGGATGTTGCCTTTGAGTGGATTGAAAAATGTGAGACTGCATTCCAAAATTTGAATCAAATGTTAACTATTTCTCCTATATTAAGAGGACCTGATTAGAACCTACCTTTCCACATCCATATTGATGCATCATACCATGCCATTAGAGTTGTCTTAGGAAAAAAGGATGGAGTTTTGAATTATGTAATTTATTATGTTAGCAAGAACTTATGCAACATGTTGAACTCAACTACACAGTAACAGAGAAGGAGTTCTTGGTAGTTATATATGTTATCAATAAATTCAGGCACTACATCACAAGTTATCCAGTGTTCATTCACACTAACCATGTTGCAATCAAATATATGATAAATAAACCAATAGTAAGCAGCAGAATCATCATATGATTTGTCCTTCTACAAGATTTTGATGTCATAATATTGGATAAGCCTAGCAAGGACAATGTGGTAGTAGATTTCCTTTCAAGGATGGATACTAATGGTGAAAAAGGTAGTTGATGACTCTTTCCTAGATGAGTACTTATTTTTTATTTCTACCAAAACACCTTGGTATGCAGATATAGCCAAATACTTGGTCTCAGGTAAGACACCACCACATTACTTATACTCTGAGAAGAAATATATAGTTGAAAAGAGTGTAAATTTTTCTTGGATAGATGGATTTATATTTCATACAGACAAAATAAAATCATGAGAAGGTGTATAAATGATGAAGAGATATATGATGTTCTCAGACCATGTCATAGTAAACCTTGTGGAGGACATTTTTCTACAAAAAGAATAGTGCAAAATTTGTTAACAATTGGTTATTATTGGCCAACACTGCATAAAGATGCAGCACTTTACACTAGGAGATGTGATAGATGTCAAAGAATGGGAAAGCCTACCAGATTTGATGAAATTCCATTACAACCTCAATTGGTCTTGCAACCTTTTAACAAGTGGGGTTTAGACTTCATTGGCCCTATAGATCCTAAATCTCAGCAGAAGTAATACATCTTGGTATGCACAGATTATCTAACCAAGTGGATAGAGGTGAAGGCATTGCCAAATCAGAAAAGTGAGAAAGTAGCCAAGTTTCTCTATGATCACATCTTCACCGAATATAAGGTTCCAAGGGAAATTTTTACTAGCCAAGGTACACATTTTACTGCTGATGTAATTTATGATCTGGTTAAAGAGTATGAAATCATGGCATAGGAAGTCTACACCATATCATCCCCAATCTAATGGCCAAGTAGAAGTTACAAATAGAGAAATAGAGGCCATCTTGACAAATACCATTGCACTTCACGAAAATATTGGGTAGACAGACTTCTAGAGGAAGTATGGGCATTCAACACAACATGGAAAACAATAATTGGCTTCACCCCATTTGAACTCTTGCATTGTAATATTGTTGTTTTAATAATGGAATTTAACACAAAACACTAAGGATTGCACTTGAGCTAGGCATAGATCTATCTGAATCACAAAGGAAAATGATTCTCCAACTCAATGAGTTAGATGAAATGAGAAGACAGGCTATGCATAATACAGAGGTAGTGTAGAAGAAAATAATCAAATGGCATGACCAGTACATCAAGAAAAAATAATTTCAAGAAGGTGATTGAGAAACTCTTTTTGATTCAAAGTACAAAGACCATATGGGAAAACTCGTGATAAGGGGTCTAGGACCCTATGATATTTAGAAAATATTACCTAATAGAGTTATAAAACTCATCACCATAGATCATGTAAGGTTCAAGCTATTGGTCAATGGTCATAGGTTGAGACTGTACAAGAAACCAATTAACATAAATACATTCATGCAGAAATTCAGAGGAGGTCAAAGCAAGATGGAAGTAAGTACATCAAAGATAAGATCGGGAGTTGATCCTGCAAGCTCATCTTCCAAGAATCCATAAGATTGAGATATTTCAGTGGCTTTTGTATATTCAGCTTGTTGACTATTCCAAGGGAAAATAAAAGTGTTGTGATCATCCCTTTTGGTGATCAACAACACTCTGCTAACATTTTATTTCTTAGAATTTTTTTGCATGGTTTTGATGTTAGATGGTCAAAGAGTGCATGATATCCATCACAAGGAGAGCATGCAATGACTGAAGTTCCACTTGCAGTAGCATGTAACAAACCCCTGTTTTGTTTTCATGTATGACAAAGCTCATGATTTCATGAAGAAGATCAAAGATATTTGCACGTGTGAAATATGGAAAAGAGACAACTGGCACCCCAACGGATCGGCATTCCCTCTCTAGGAGTTATATGGTTTTAGTAAGGAGTGGCCAATATAAATTCAACACATGCATGTAACATCATAGCAACGTCTGTAACATTATAGCAAGGTTGCATGTAGCCAAGGTACAAATTCAATAAACATGCACAATCATCATTCTAAAATGAACATCGAGATAAGTGCACTTGACTACCACTTTATTAAAGTATAATTAGAATGATTATTATTAATTCGTATTTATGCCAAGTCATCGAGTATTTAATGCATTTAAAACACCTCCGTATTTTATGCCATGATGTGTCCCTCCACATAATCCCATGTTGTCAATTCAATTCAATTTGCATGCTTCATACGGTCACATCAATCAATGATCTCTCCTGTAACCATGCTACATATCCTTTCGGCCTCAAAATTCAAAAATACTCAAAACATTCAACAAAATTTCAATTATGCATCGTTCTTCAAGAAAAAATTGTGTGATTGTGTGTTGAGACCAGAGCAAGTTGCAGTTCACAATGGGAGGAGACTTGATTTTCCATGAACCCACAGAGCACTCTCAACTTCTTATCAACCCTCAAATTTTACATTGTATTTCGAGATAATGGGTGGCTAGACTACATAAACCGGTTCCAAGGTTTCAATGAATCAATGGTTGAAGATTTTTCTAAAACATTCAATAGTGGGGAAGTAAAAAGTGAAGGGTTTACCAGTAAGAATCAATGATGACATATGTGCAAAGGTAAATGGACTTCCTACACATGGAGAACCATTTCTAGAGAAGGATAATCTAAAGGTGTCTCGGAGGGAATTTGTAGATGTTAATTACCAATTTATCTCAGACATGTAAGGTACACAAATAACTTCTCTTAAACCTTTCTGGGATGAGGTTTCAAATTATATTATTAATTATTTTACCTATGAGGGAAGATATTCTAGGTTGAATACGATTCACTTTAAATTGTTAAATCACTTAAAGAATAATCGACAAGTGAATGTGCCCAATTTATTACATGAGATATTGAAGAAGATGAGTAGGGAGGCACAAAAGGGTTAGTATGCACTCTCACACCACTGCCTCATAACCATGATAGTAAATCATACCCTACATAGGGATCATCCTGAAATAAGGTGGGAGGATTTTTCAAGGTCAAGAGATATAAATGATTTGTTGGGAAAGAGGAGAAAGAAGAGAAAGAGTATTGAGAGCACCTCTGAGCATATCACAAAGGATGTACCATCAACCTCCTAACATGAAAAACAACCTAAAGAACACCCTACCTCCAAAAATTTACCACCTACTGAAAAAAAAATCATGATCTTGTATCCCCTGAAAGAATATTTATTGTTGAAACCCTATTAGAATTCTTTACTCCCAAATCATCTACCTCTAAGGGCAAAAGGAATATTTTCAAGTCCACTCCTACACCACCAAGGAACTCTCATAGACTAAAAACCAAATGGCCAAAAACCTCAAACCCAACAAATCCACATACCATATCACTTGTAGTGATGTGGAAGTTGTAGATGATAACATTGAGCCCATGGAAACAGGCAAAGGAGGTGTTGATACTACATTTCATGAGAAAAAATTCCCTGAAGATCCCATAGAGAGGCTAGAAGAAAAATCTCAAGATGTAGAGACACTGTGTGATGGAGGGCCATGTGGAAAAAGAGGAAGAAGTTATAGAATAAACTAGATAGGAATACCCTAAAGATTCCATGGATGAGCATGCAGAGGTAGCTCATACAGATGAGACAGTTTCTGAAATGTAAGGTCATGAGGAGAAGATGGGAGAATAAATTGGCAAGGAAACTAGCTAGACATTTCATGCATCAAAAGGTAGTGAGGAAGAAAAAGAAGAAGAAATTGGTGAACAAATTGAACATGAACACATGCCCCATTTTGTTGAGGAATTCATTGAGCACCTAGTACATGGAATTGAGGAAAGGAATTTTTTTGTAGAAGTTGAACAAGTACAAGAACACACTCTTATGGTTGAGGAAGATGTAATTGATCAAGTGTTGGGGCAAACACCACCGTTTGCACCACCATTTATGGAACAAACACCACATGCTAACATGCAGCAATTAAATGTAGCCCCATTACAACCACAAATTGTCATTCAAGAAGTTAAAAGAGAGCATGTCAAACCATTTTGTAGGGAGATGGCAACACAAACAACGTTGCTTGATTACTTGGGTGAATCAATTTGAAACCTATGTAAATAGGTTAAAAGGAAAGTGGGAAAGAGAAAAAGAAGAACTCATCTTCCAGCACAAGAAATAACTCAAGGAAAATATAGGAAATTCAAAGGCTAAAGAAAAAGTAATAATATACCCTTAAGGTGGCCCACAAAATATTCAAATGTAGGCCTCCCTCCAATGTTTATGTTATATTTTTAAAGGAAAAGATGTTACAACTCAAACTCACTTGTATCAATTCTGAGATACCATTTGAAATAAGTGCAACTAGGAGCTTCTTTAGGTTATATCTGAACAACCCTCATGAAATTCAACTCCTATTATGTGAACTCTACATGTACAACTATGCTCTTGAGTATGGTACGGATTGGATTCTAGTCCTATACATTGGATATGTTCTAGTTAAAGCACTTTGTATTTTATGAATGAGTTGGATAGAGAAAGAAAAGTGGAGGAATACAGGCATTTAGAGAAGGTACAACACTTGATGGTCGTGGCTGAAGATAATAAAACTAGAGAAGTTGAAGAATAGTATGCAAAGTATATGCAAAAGAAGGTGATCAGGAAAAGAGTATGGAAAATGAGGAAAACAACACATAAGGAAGTCAGAGACATGATTAACGACCATGGAATACATATATTTCAGGCATCAAGGATGTGCTGGAATGAGATGAATCCTGAGTTACAACAGGAATAAATGTATTCTTATCCAAATATCATGTCAAATCTAAGAAGAGTGAATGCATACATTGACATTTCTACCAAATGTGTAGGTACCTAGCTTCCCATTGGCTATCATCCCCTAATCTTCCACTTTCTAATACCAGCATGGACAAGTGACAGACCACTGAATGAAGTGATACAGAATAGATTTATGTAGAGGTTAAGGATAAACGGTGGTTACTTCTTCACAAAAGAGGAAGGGACAATGACACCATTTGACTTTAGGCGTTTATGCTCTTTTCAACAGCAGAAATTGAACCACTTAAATGAGGACATTTAAGAAATTAAGCCTAGGGGTGTGATGAGTCATGTAAATTCCCTTTTATAAACACCTCCTCATCTGTAATTTTGTTAATTCAGTGAAGCTATGTCCTTGTATTTCCCAGATACTGTTGAACACTATCATCATAACTTGAACTTATGGCATGAATATTGATTAATATAGTTATGACTAATTATCTTTATTTTGTGGTATTTTGAGTATGCATTTATTCTTATGGTTGCAATAATTTTTTTGAATGATTCTTTGTGTGATTCCACTCTTGTTTGCAAGCAACTTGTTATATGCAAAGAACTCGTATATAGAAAAGGAGTCTTCCGCAGCAAAAGGGAATCACCTATAGCCAAAGGACTTGTCTGCGCAAAGAACTGTCTATAGCCAAATAATATCACCTACAAAAAAGGATCCATGAGTACGAAGATATGTGGGAACATGAATAATGAAACTCATGTCTGTATGTGTTGTGGAAGAGTCAACTACAAATTGGAACATGATAACTTGAGATAACTCAACAATAGATCCGACTATTCATTACAATTCACCGAAAAACTAGTTGATCAGTTAAATACGTGATTTTAGGAACTCAACGGTTACTTGATTTATGTATTTAGTATTTGGAAAACTATTACTTAGTTCTATTGCACATGTTTAAACTCGTGTTGTTCTGTTTAAGATATTCAACTTGTTTCATTGAAGATCTTTTACTTAATGCGGTTGAACTCTTCTTCTCACGTTTTGTTGTAATTGAGGAGTATAAGAGAATGAGATTAATGTTAGAAATGTATGTAGAGATATATATGGAGAATTAGAGAATAGAGATTACATGGATACAAAAGTTGTTTTTGTTCCTAGATGTAATATTCATGCCAATTCAATAAAGAATTTGAGTTCTATTCATTAGCTTTAGTTACATCCTTATGAGGGATTAACACCCAAGGCAGGGCCCACTTGTGGTCTGTTAAACCCCTCCATAGTTTTTTTCTTTGTTTCATTACATGATTAGGATAGGAAGTAATTTACCTCTTTATCTGTATTCTGAATTTACAAGATTTACTTTCAATCATAGTGTTAGAATTCATTTACCCTCGTTCTAAGTTTTGTTTCAAGCATTGTACTTTCAAGCTTTGTTGTTTCAAGTATAGTAGTGACAGCTATTTCTTTCCATACCTCATAAATTCTTTGTAACTATGCATACAACATTAACATTATTAAAAGTTTACATCCCTTGGTTTAATGATTAAATGAATTTCAATTAGTGAAAAACATATTAATTGTTGCAAGTTAATTTGCACCATCAAGTGCCTTGCTCGTTACATATTGGTGCACATTTAGTGCACTCCCATTTTTCAACTAGATAGTATAAGCAACATGGTTTAACAAAAATGTCAAGAAGTTGGATATAATTCTTTCACTTACAAGTGTAAGATATGGCTTGCATTGCATTTCAAAGTCAAGATGTGTGTCAATACTATTAATTAAAACCCAGACACCATTGAGCAATTTAATCTATCATTGTTGAATACCATGTAGACAATACATGATTTTTCTTCATCCAAAAGCCCCATTCAAATCAATTTATCCTATTTGATAAAAACAAAATGAGAACATCCATTATATGATCAAAGTAAAATAGGGACTTCTATTCTCTAGAGATAGGAGGGGATTGTTCACATTCATTAGTTAGAGGATCCTAGGTAATGCGAAGAGTTGTCAAAGTAGAAGAGTGTTTTTTCCTTGTTACCATATCCATGGGAATTTTAAAAATGTGGCTATTAAGTTGATATTATTCCAGCTCCATTAAGCATCATGAAAATCCATCAATACCCATGTCATTGTCACATGAATATTGCAAAGGGTTCTAACACATGTAGACGGGTGGTAAAATGGCCATGCATGTTTCCCTAGACCATCTTCAATGACTTGTCTATAATGCATGATTCGTCAATCTTCTACTTCAAAACTTTATCTTGGTCTTGACAATTAATTCATTAGACACAAGCTCATAGGGATTTATTGTCTTCCCAACATCTAGCCTTCCTTTTTCTAGCATACTCTTAACTTATGCCAATACATGAGCTTTGAAATAGGATATGGACATCCGCCAAAGCAATATTCACAAACTTATTGTCCAAATATTCAAATGATTTTTCTATCATATCTTTTCCATATTTGATGTTGCAACACAATATTCAATGAAATTTTGTAGGAAATATACACACAAATTATAACAAGGCAATATCATTACAATGGGTGAAATCTTCAATATACACATTATAATAAGACAATATCAACACAATGTGTAGAAAATTTTAAACAATGTACATTGATGTTACTTTGTTAGTTGCTACATCAAGGAATATAATTTGTGGGTAAAATCTTCAATATACACATTATAATAAGACAATATCAACACAGTGTGTAGAAAATTTTGAACAATGTACATTGATATACATGGCTTATTGTTAAAGGAATAACACTTGGAATATCATTACTTGCATTATTGATTCTAATTGTATTGACAATTTTAACCACACTCATTTTTGAACACACATCCCTCATCATGCCCACCTATCGGCATTTCCATTGCACACTTATGGTGAAATTTCTAGTTCTTAAACGATTGATACTCAATTTTCTTACATAACATTTCTCATAAATGTGAGCAATAATAGAATATTTTCCTAGTAGTTTCTAGGTCACCACTTAACCTAGAAACGTAAAGAGAATGTAAGAGTGTTACAATGTGGGATGGTGTTGCATCTATGTGAGCTACAAATCTATTTATTTTAATTTTGACAAGGTTGAGAGTACTTACATGAGGGATATGCATTTTTATTTTTTGATATGCCTTTATAAACGACAAAAAAACTTACAACTATAATAGTTTGGAAAGCGAGGAGATTGGAGTTATTAGATGATCTTAAACAATTATATATATATATATATATATATATATATATATATATATATATATATAAGGCATATGAAACTTAAATTTTAGGTACATCAATTCTTGAATTTAATGTGTCGTTTTATTTTTTGTGTCATAGGCATGTGATACATCCATTATAAATATTTTATGGAAAATGTGGGGTCTTATGTTGGTTCAAAGGGGACAATTGATGGAGTACAAAGTTTTCCATTTTTGTTCTAAAGTATCCATTTGTATAATGGAAACATTTAGTGCAACACAAGTTTATCATGTCCACACATGTTATATGTGTGAATGAGACATCTCTTAAGTTTGTTATATATGCATGGGAATGATATTTGTTTGTATCTTCATGGATGGTCGTCCATATGACTTTAAGATCATGCATATTTTCTGGATATCTCTCATGTGGGATGCACTAATGTTCCCAATTGTCAATTTATAGAGTGCATTGATGATTATGAAGAATATATGTTGAAGAGATATATTATGATGGAAGCTACAAAAGATCCATCAATAGTTCATGATTATTTGATTTATTATAGTTTTAGAAGACTTATACCTTCTCATTTACATGTAAATACTTTATTGTTTTGTTTATGATTTGAAAGTGATGTACTGGTAATTGAACTCTAAATAATTATTTGAATCATATGAATGTTTTAATTTTCTCATTACATTATGTGTTCTATACATTGATAATAATATTATTTGACACACATTGCACTTGCAATAATCATGTAGAATTGAGAAATTCGTAATATGAAGTCAACATATAAGATATTAATTAACTCTAACTAAGAAAAATAACAAAAAATAAAAGTGTTTTTGTACTTTTATGTTATTTGATTTTGATGTTCAACTCTCAATTACACATATAATTTTTTATTTTAGTTTTCATGAGAGAAATATCTTTATTATGGTTTTTGTAGTGTAAAATATAGTTCATTTTGTAATTCAATATTTTTTACTATATTTTCTAGTTAATTTTATAAAAATTGACGAATTGGATGATTTTTAAAAAACATTGAAGAAATAATTTTGTGGTACAAATCCACTTCACCTTCATGATGATGATGTCCCAACCGTTGATGCAATTAAATATTCAAAGAAGAATTTTAATTTTTTTATGATTTATTTTTACATTTCTGCATTTTACATTTTGGGATCCTATAGAATGGAATTGAACCCAATTTTTTATTAGTGCCCTAAATTGAATGTTGAAGGTATAATTTTTAGAATTAAATATAGTTCACTTGTTAAGCTACCAAATGCATGCCATAGTTTTAATTTCTAATGAACAAGCTAGGAATATGACCCTAATAAGTGGATCTACTAGAATAGTAATATACTTGACCAAAATTCAATTAGTTTTCAACTTTTTTATTTCATTCTCACTTATAAGGAAAATGCATATCATTCTTTTTGGGTGAATTGTCAGGTTCCTTTTAGAACCCTTCATTTACTAGTTTTAGTATCTTTTGAATTTTTGCATTGTAAAATTTTAAAACATATAACATGGTGTGAAGAAGATAGAGTTTGAGGCATGCACCTATGATATAGAGATTTCCATTTTTATATGATTTCATTTTATGATAAAATATTGTTAGTTTTAAATTATTTTTCCGTCAATTTAAGTTTTATTTTTATAACACATGAAGTCCCAAATTTAGTATGTTGTCCACCAAATTGTACACTTAATTCAAATTAGTGGTGTTAGAGAATTTTCTTCCATCTTTTCATGTCCTATCACAAGAGATAAAAATACAAGAATCGTAGTATTGGGAATTATAACACTCCAAATCATCTTACGATTCAAGTCACCTCAAATAGAAGAGGAGGAAATGGTAGGTCCTCTTAAATGTTTTTTTAATAAAACACTTGAGATATAGATGAAGGAGATGATGGAATAGTTCACTAATGTTCTCTTGTGATTTATGCCTAAGGATACATAACCACCATCACAAAGAAATCCTCTTCTAGGGTTCAAAACCCTTCAAAGTACAAGTAAATTTTGACATTAAGTGGTTTGAAGGAAAATTAATCTTAACGAATTGGATAAATGTCCAGATCGACCAAAATTATATTTTTCTCTAAATATATTCTATGGTGATGAAAATATATCATTAAAAATATTGAAAGAATCTTTACATGTCAAAATATAGTAGGAATCATTATATCTTCAATATGAATATGATGGTGGATTGAATATCAAGTTTATATCGACGTAGAAAGTAAAAATGTGACAACACGAGGATCATGTGGGATAATGCGAATAGCAACCGAGTTACATTACGTAATCATGACGAGGTTCCATAGGAATGAGAATCAACCATGATTTTCCATGCAAATAAAATGAAGGGTCAAATCTCAATCAACATCTCATTATACTCCTCATAGATCTGAAAAAGGGAAGGGGTATAAATAGGGGTGTTGTGTAACCCCTGTAAGAAATCATACCTCCTCAAGTGGAGAAGGGAAGTTACATTCCTAAAATGGAAGTAACTCCCATATGACACACACGACACATATGACGCAATGGGAATATTTCATAACCCCTACAACACCTAAGACCTATGACCTCACCTAAGTGAGATGACTCACCACATGATGTGGAAAATGACTCACACCAACACCCCCCCTTCATTGTAACTTAGGATGAGGTGGAAAGTCAGAAATGAGAAATGGGTCCCAAAACTAAGCCTAATGAGGCACCCATGAACAACAAGGATCTCAAGAAATGGAGGAAAACCCAATGGGAAAAACATCCACAACAAGAGATGGAAAAACACTCTCTAGAAATATAATAAAGATGCCTTAATTGGGTCTCAAAACTCGAGGAACCTAATAAGGTACCCATGTACAAAAGGGAAATATATATGAAAGAAGAAGAAGAGGGGAGATGAGACAAGAGGAATGAAAAATATTCCATGACATGATCTAAAGTCCATAACTCTAGGAAGTCTTCAAGAAGAGTGTTGATGACATGGTCCTCAACCTGTGGAATGAAGAAGAACCAACTACAGTGAACTATATACCTACCCTTACGAAGGAAATAAATAGAGTACTATAAATCTACCCACTCCGTGAAGGAACCCGAAGGCAATAGTATGAATAACTTTGAATCTGGTCCACGGAAATGTGACATAGGTCTAGAAAATGAGTGCAAAATAACCAAAGGTAATGCCACGAGCATAGAAATGTTAGAGTGTGAGAGAGGAACATCCACCGAAAGGATGCCCAAGTGAAGTGAAGGTAAATAAATAACCCCCACAATAGCAAAAGGATCCACAAGTAAGAGTGGATCAAAGTGATGATCTCTAAAAAAGTGGAAGTGATAACATTACCGTAAGGGGAACTCCCAATAAAGGAGATGAAATAATCCTTTGAAACACCTATAGAATGATGAGGAAATCCCCTGTCTTTGCATCACAAATAGGCATTAAGAAGATAAAATGAAGGTCTGGTAGATACTCATCCCAAGAAGGGGGTCGATAAACAAGAGTGATGTTGTTCGGTATAAATCATCAACTAAAGAAAGAGGACTAGAAAGAGCCTCACACACTGAAAGTGGAAAGGAGGTTAATGTAATGATTGTATGCGGATGAGAATGGGATTGCTTGATGTCTGATGGGAAGGGAGGGGTGTCAACATACTCTAGAAAGGAGCTAAGAGAAGGAGGAGAGGAGTTCTCAGTAGTATTGTTTTCATCATAACTAGAAGCACAATCCTTGTCATCAGGGATAAAAATAAAAAATTCTTTGTCGAAAAACTTTCATCACATGAAGAAGAGGAGGAAACAACTGAATCAATAGCAAAAACAACAAAATTATGTTAAGGGTCTCTAAATAAGGAATGAAATATTCTTGAGATGGTATGAGGAGGATATGAGTCTTCCACATGAAGGCGAAGAGGTATAGAGACATGCAACATAAAGTGACCAACAACATGGTCGCATGTGTTGATATTCCTCAAGATGATAAGAATCAGTGGGTGCAGGAACTGGCCCATGTAGAAAGGAAGTAAGGCCCTCATGAGCAAAGTAATGTTCCATAGAAGCACACCATGATGTATAGTTATCTCTACCAAGAAGAAGTGGCAAAGGTTGTAAAGTAATCCTGCAATGCTCAAGTTTGGAAAGAGCATCCTCCATGATGCATCTAAAAGAAGTATAAAGTACACAAAGAAGAAGGGTGTGTGGATACAAGCAAGGTTGTAAGACATTGGACTCAACTGAGAATGTGTCTACGTGTAATACAACACCCAAGAACAATGATAACCCCCTATTTTTGGCACTTTATAAGTAATGTGTGATTACAATAAGTGTGTTCATGCAACGTGGGACAATTGACCACTCACCTTGCAGTAGGTGAAAAAATGTGCAAGATCGAGGCCACAATAAGTCCTAGTCAAGTAGAGAAACAACACACAATCAATCACAAAAGGGCGTAAGCACAAATAGGATACAAACATTGCTCAATGTGAGAGAAGGTGTCTCACATCAAAAAAATGGGGATCTCTTATCGCAAGGTTATGGTGGATGCGCTCACTAGCCACAAGAAAATAAGAGCACTACAATGCAAGATGAGCCGAAAAATGGCTCAAAAAATCCCCATAACCCTATAATTAGGCTTGTAAAAGATACCCCCATTGAGTGATGAATTTTAATAATTTTCCCTTTAATTAGGCTTAACTAATTGAAAAATAGTGGGAAAATGAAAAAACTTCAAAGGAAGGGGTTAAAGGGACGTCCTGGGCAAGGGCAAGCGGAGGGGAAGCTTGGTGAACTAGAGGGGAAGCTCAAAGTGAGATGCAAGGAGACTGGTGGGTGAGATAGCTCATGGCAATTTGGGTGATTCAGCCAAGATGATCAATGAGCTCTGCAGGGGCTTGTGGTGAGCTGGACACGGGTCAACATCGGGAGATCTAATGAGCAAGACCATCAAGTTAATGGGCGAGGTTGCCATTGCACGAGCTATAAGTAAGGAAGGATTGGAACGTGTTGTTATAGGTAGGTGAAGCGGCTAATTTTTTGGAGAAGTACTGATTCTAAGTTGGAGGACACACGTCGGTGAGTTCATCGAGAAAATGGTTGAAATGATGGGAAGGGCCCGTAACACATGGGATGACAGTAGTGAGTAGGGTTCGACCAGATTCGACGAAGTAGAAAAATCACACAGAGGGGATGGGCCTATGGTGTAGGGAAAACGACCGAGCAAGGATCAACTAACTGGAGGATGCAAGGGATGCGAGACTAGCTCGAGCACGCAGATAGGAATCATGGGGCAAGCGGGAGCAAAAAGCGAGTGACCAAGGACCAACACGTTTAGTGTGATTTGAAGCTCAAACAACCAAGGTTGATGTAAACAAAGAAATTCAAAGTCGTGAGTAGGAGTCAATGTGAGTGCGCAGAGGAAAACGTGGGCCAAATACTCAAAGGAAAAACCCATGTAGACAACCCAATGTAACACGATAAGTAGAGGGGCATAAATGCGAAACAAACTGCCTAGTGAGTTTCCAGTGTTGACAAGCTAGGGTTGAACTAGACAAAAACATAGCCTTCAAAACCTCAAACAACTCACAAAACCATCACTTAAACACTAAACAATGTAAAATTGAGAGAAGTAGGGCAATGGTAGATGATGAGTAGTGCGGATCCCAAAAACATGTTCTAATACTTTGTTATCCGCAATAACTCCCCTAGTTATTTGAATAACTTATATTTCCATTTTGGCTCGAGGATCTATGTTGCAGGTTGCACACACTTAATCACTCAATACTTGATACACTTGTGTGCCCCCTTCATTAATGTTGCACATAATTTTGTAATGATTGTTCCTCTTCTATACGTTCCTATGGTAGGTATTCCTCTCGTTTCTCCCGTGTGCACTACCTTTACATGCCTTTCCCTCTATTTCCCTTTGCACCTTCCTCCTCCGTGAGTATCATTTCACCTTCTTCTACGCCCTTCTTTACCACTTGTTATATATCGGACTTTAAGTGTGCTACACACAACCAATCAAAGTGTGCCAACTAGGCACCAAATCCTGAGACAAACCATGATTTGACACATGGAAGAAATGACAAAGAAGATGCATAGTTGGCCATCCTTTAGCCATTCTCGAGTGTCACATGTTATTACGTGTTAGAGTGACTCGTAGACTTCGACAACCATAACTTTTTCTACAGGATTTGAAACACACGCGCCAGTCTCATTTGAAAGCTGCTTGATGTGGGCTACACTCTAGATCATTCAAATTCAAATTTCAAGTGGGATTTGGTAGGTGAGAAATAGGGAAACATATTTCTAGCCATTAATGAACATATCTAATTTCTCTAACCACCTAGATTTGATCTGATTTTCCCTCCTTGCTTCTTCTACACGCCATACGGGTTTAGGGAAGCACATTTGATAGATTTGTAGGTGGATATATAGGTATTAATTCTTTTTGTTGGTGGTTGTGATTCAAATCTGAGTTTCCCTCCTTCTCCTCCTCTTCTCTCATCGATCTATCTATAAATGTAAGAGCATGGCTCATTGTAAAGGGTTAGACATTTTGGATCCTCTAGTATTTGCTAAGGATTTTATATCTTTGCATTTTGAGTCGCAAACCTCTAGATCTAGTTCTTACATGTGGATATCGGCCTCATACACCATTATAATAGACTATGCACATCTGGAAGCAATAGAAACATTGTTTTGTGGCTATTTTCTGCCTTAACATGTTTGTATTCTTCTTTCTTTCCTCTCATCTATATTACATGCTTTTTGTGCCATTTTAAATCCTCTCGTAGCTCCATTTTTGTCAGTGTCTCATGAAATTGATTGTTTGAATGCATTCTTGCCTTTGTTGTGTGTGCCTAGCCTCCTTTATACATTTTTCTTTGTTTTCACTCAAAACAGATAGTGTTCATCCCACTTTTTCTAGTGTTATCGCCTCCTTAGTTTGAGTTTTCCCTTTTTACATATCCTTTTATCCCTAGTTCCTTGGCATGTTTAGCTTAGAATTTCCTTTCAAGATTAGGAGTAATAGTAGAAGTAGAAATAAGTAGAGGAACCAGATTCTCCTGAGGTCCGTCTCAAGCGCTCAAGGTCCCACACTTGAACGGTCCCATTGTTGACTCAAACAAATCAGCTCTACCATATGTGAGATATGGGTGCAAGTTTGAACAACCAATAGATACCATGACAAATAAAGTGAAAATGTGAATACACAAGGATCATGCAGATAATATGAACATCGACCGAGTTACATTTCGGTAGCGTAACAAGGTTCCATGGGGAGTGAGCATAAACCATGAATGTACATGAAAATAAAATGAAGGGTCACATCTCAATCAACATCTCATTTTCCTCCTCGTAGATCTGAAAATAAGGGGTACAAATAGGGGTGTTGTGTAACCCCAAATATAAGCAATCATACCTCCTTAAGTGAAGAATGGGAGTTACATTCTGTTATCCTGTAAAATTGACGAGGGCAATTTTATAGGTAACCATACCAAATTTTGTCTCGGTCCCTCGTCGTGGACCCCTCTGCATTCGGAACGTCGCAAAATCCCTTTCCAGGAAATCTAGTTTTCCGAACTTAGCCATTTTGATCCCTTTTGGCCGGCGCACCTTTTATCTGTGTAACACGGAGTAAATCTGCGCCCCTTCATTTCCTTTGGCGCACCAATTTGACGTGTCAACACATGTTTTGATGTGCCATTCTTGCATGCGCCAAGGCGCATGCATCTTCATGTTGACACATAAATTGTTGTGCCATATTTTGGTGCGCCAAAGGGCACATGAAATGGGGTGTTGACAGTCTTAAACTTGCGCCATAGGCGCAAGTATCTCTGTGTTGACACGCATTTATCTGCGCCAAAGGGCACACCATTTTACGTGTCGACACATGTTTTGATGCGCCACTTGAAAAGTGGTTGGCACATTTATTGCACCTTTGCCTATATATAGGCGCATCCGCCCTGTCACTTTCACCAGTCAGAAAACATGTGATAGCTTTTTCCTCTGCGCCTGTTAGCATGCCTGTCATCCTCGTGTCACGTTCGTGGACCCCATTTCACCTCTCACGTTATATATATTCTAGGTAAGTGGTCCTTGTTACTCTCATGTTTTAGTTTTGTTGTTGGTTGTTTGTTGGTGTGGTAGGATAGATGGATCTGTGGAACCATGAAACCCCTCTTGTTGATCCTTGTTTTTCCCTCCCAAGCTCTTCCTCCTCTTTCCAGATCTATTGGTAAGGAGGGCCCTACCTCAAATCACTTGGACCTCTTTGTTGTGCCCCTTCACCATCTATAAACCCTGAAAAGAAGCCTAAACGATCACGAATCTGTTAAAAAGAAAGAAGAACCGTTTCCAAAGCTGCATTTTTCCTTGGCGCATTTGCCACCCTTGCAACAGGAAACACAGTCACGCCTATGGTGCACCAACATTCATTGTAGCACATGAGCTCCCTACACTATATGAAAACCAAGTGAAATTCTAATAAGTGGCGCAGTGCATTCCCCATTGCATCAGCACAGTGTCATGTAAACGTTCCCTGTGCCGCGCCAAAACTCCCCCTTTTGCATGCCTAAAGTCGGTGCTACACGCGATAACCTTGTGCCCTTTGGCGCACCGAGCTTCTATGTTACATTGCAAATATTTGCGCCATTGGCGCACCCTACCCCCATGCGACACCAGCATTACTTGCGCCAATTCCCTGTTTTGCACATAAAGTCTATGTTACACACATCAACCCTGCACCCTTCGGCGCACCAAAGTTCCATGTAACATGAAAAATATATGCACCTAGTATAAAACACATATGAATGGCGCAGGCGCACTTCTGCTAACAACAACAAAAAATGTCATGTGCAGCATCCTTGTGCCCTGCGCCCTTTGCGCTAATTCATCCCTTGTAACACCCTTCTCCTTTGCGCCATACTATTAACCTGCGCACTGCAAAGGTGTTCATGCACCCCGCACCGAGGACTTAAACTTTCTAACTCCTCATTCTATTCTCAGCACTTTAATGGAAGATCTAACAGCTGACATGGCTCTTCTGCGTTGGGTTTCGCTTCTTCTTCTTGCAGATCAGCAACAATTCAGATCCACATATGTCTACATCAAGCAAGAGACTGACCAAATCAAAGGGAAAAGCTAAACTTATAGAGGAAGAGATGAAGTACAAGTATCAGAGGGTCAAAATGCCCGAGTCTCAGGCAGAATGTGACCTAGATATAAGAGACTCAGAGCTCAGTCACATTGACATGGAAGATTTCTGCGCCATAACCAGGAGGGTCACAGGGAGTCCCTGGATGGACAAACTAGTAGGCAAAGTGGGATCGTATTTTGCTAGGGGATCCCCATCGGTGCGATGTGAAACAATGAATTCATGATGGTAGTGGCCCACTGCTACAACAAAGACACGAGGTGTGTCCAAAATGAAAAGGGCAAAGTCATGATCAACCTTACCGCCTGGCACTTCGAAATCATGCTTGGCATTCCTCACCACCGGCACTTTGTGGCCGTAAGCCAAGAAGACTGCACCAAGGCTTGGGAGGACAATGAAGACTAGTGCATACAACTGATGAATGAGGTGTACCTAAAAATAAGAAGGTGATAACCAGATGGCCACAGGTTATTCACCGTAGTGACTTCTCCGAGGAACTAAGTGATACCATCACGTTCCTAAGTAGAGTATTTGGGATTTCTGACGCCCATTACTTTCATAAGTGGATGCTCAGGTACCTGGAGACCATGAGCAAGAATGTACCTGATCAACGCTTCGAGTGGGCGGAGATAATAAGCAGTACCATATCCGAGCAGCTCCAACAACTCACCACAACGGGGAGGTTCTACATGAACTCCTACGTAGTTTATGTTGCAGCCCGGAAAGAGATTATCCAAAGATGAGACCTTCCGAAAAATGCACGACCTGCTCAGCTTGAAGATCTGGTTAAGTTTGGCGTCTTCAATCACCCCAAAGCGCCCAACAAAATCCTTTCTACTTTGGACTACCAGGTCGATCAGTTGGAGTTTGTCCTCGAAAAGATAGATAAATTCAAAGAGGAAGCCTTAGAGGCTATACACCAGATGGAGCAAATCGTATTGAGAATGTCTCCAGGCCTGTTCACTCCTTTCACCCTGAGGAAGGTAGACCAAACTATTCAGATCTTTAGGGAGATCGTCTTGTAAGGGTTAGGGCCAGAAGCCACGTTCGACACCGAATGCATCAACAACCTTCCGACCTGTCGTGACTTTATAGGGTTCCTGATAGAGGTGGGAAACAAATATACCAAGCTCCTAGAAAGGCTCTTCGATGAACGTGAAACTTGTGAAGTTATCAGCGATTGCCACAAGGATCCTGCTCAGGATCAACTTTAGCCCATGATCAGCAAGTTTATGGAATATCGGGCCCAATATAACATCACTTCGCCCGAGCAACAGCAGAAGCAGGACACTCCCTTTCGGCCACGAGATGATGACGAATAGTCTCCTTCCTCTCTTCTTCTTTTTGTAAATATCTAAGAGTATGTTGGCACAAACGATGACACCATCCATGTTGCACCATGGGATGATGTCATCCACCAAGTTGCCAAAAGTCAACAGTTGACTTTTAGATATTTTGTAGATATTTTGTAATTAGGTGGTTGGTTTGCTTTTGCCTTCTTTCCTTCTCTTCTTCTATAAATACTTGAATACTTGTTGTATTCAAGTGGTGGATACTTTTCAGATGAAAAATAGAAGTAAGAAGAAAAGACTTTGAACTTTTTGTAACAGAAACAAATATTAATACAATATTTAGACTTTGTGTTGAATACCTGTGTTTTACATCAGACCTTTCTTATGTTAGATCTGTATGTTTGTTCTGTTGAATCTACTTCTACTTTATTGTCATTTATTCATCAGTATTGCTTTGTTCGTCTATGTGAGTAAGTTCGGCTCTGTTTACTACCAGCCCAAAACATAGACCCTCTGACCTTTCTACTTTGGAATTCATTTCTTTTCTCCCTTCAGATATTTCCTATCTCCCCACCTTGTTTCTTTCCCTTCTTCTATAGTTGGAAACACCTCTACTGGGATGAGATCCCAAACCCCGAAGGCAGAATATTGTGAGAATTGCATGATTCCTCTTGCGTAATAGCAATAAACTAGTTTCGCTTTGATGACTCAAAGAGGGGCTATGCCCTGCACACTGTTGGCTTGTCTATCCATAGATCTGTCCACCCGACAGATTTTCGGACCAACAGTTTTTGGTGACTCCACTGGGGACCGACGATCTAACGGATCTATGGTAGTGGTGTGTTTGAAAATTAAGAAAAAGTCAAAAATCACTACCTGTTTGCAAATTTTAACTTTTTCTAAAATCCAAAATTTTTGCAAAAGTGACCCAAACTGAAAATTTTCTTCAGAGGTCCATAGATCTAGGCTAGTTAGAGATCTTTAGTTCGCTGAGTTTTTACAAAAATCTGTATTTTCCGTAGATCTGAGTTTTTGACAGTTTACCAAAATTTTCAAACTCTTTAAAAAGTCAACTCTAGATCTGAAAATCAGCTTACTAAGTTTTACCATCATTTTATCCTTGTTAATCAGACATTAAAACCGCAATCGGTTGTTAAAAGAGGGATAAAATTAAATATTTAGAAAAGTACATGCTGCTGATTTTTGTCAAAAAAATTCAAAAATCAGCAAGTACAACCAAAAAGAGTTTTTAGGATTTGCTCCAAAATATTGCAGATCTAGAAGGTACACTGGCGGTGAACCATTTACTCGTAGCAGGAGAGCTCGTGGAGAAATTGATCCTACTTTCGATCTGCTTCAAAGGCACAACTTCAGTGTAACACCGGCATGCTTCTCATCGCTAAGTTCAGCTAACCGATCATCTAGGAGTGTCTCACCTCCGCAAAGGAAGCATCTCTCACAAGGTACATCCATGTCACTTTGCAGTGCTTTGTTGCTCAGCGAGACCATCCTCCCATCACACATTCTCTTTCTAGTTGTTCAAATGGCAGTGCCATGGGGAAATGTTATGGGCCCTCGGCTTTACCACATCCTGTTCACGCGCTCCCACATGGAAATCGAAATAATTTTCCTAAATTTTATGGTAGTGAGAACTAGAGCACGGATTCACACATATCCGCGTTCATCATGTCATGCAATATCCTGGATGTGACCCATGAAGATGTGTCAGTTTTCCTCTTTCTGGAAACCTTGCAAGGACCAGCAGCGGAATGGTTTCAGCATTTGCCGGCCGGATCTATTACTAGTCTGGGCCACCTTACGGACTGCATTTGAAGAAAGGTATAAGCCTTCTAAGGACGCATTTACGTTGCTTTGTCAAAGATCACTCACCTAAAGAAGGAGGTCAATGAAACCATGCGCGATTTCATCACCCGTTTCAACTCACTAATCAATCGAGTTTCGCCTACCATGCTGCCAACGCCAGAAAATCAGAAGTGTTTCTTCGTGAACGCCATGAGCTCAAAAGTAAGTTTCTTACTCTTGCAAGAACAAGTTACTACTCTGGTTCTCACCCAAGCTGCTGCCATATGGATTGAAGACAACTTGCTAATATCTAGCAAATTAAAGCGAGAGCCATCCAAGCCGAAAGTTTCAGCTCCTTCTCCCGCCACTTCATCCGATCTCGGCATTCCAGAAGATGGCAAATGACCTGCTCGCATTAAAAAAGTAGCTAGCTCAGGCTTCTCCTGGCACTTCGTACCGGGATATTCCGTAGAGGAGCTTTACTTCTAACAACGTCTCACAAAGGCCCCGCCTACCCGCAGCTACTCCACGGTTGGCGCTTGAAGCCCCTCCGATCAATGCTTTAGCCGAAATCGAAGAAGAGGAGCAAAATTATGAAGAACCTTCATCGCCAGGTGAAGATGATCAAGATGTCGGTGAACCGACTGGCGACTCTACTATCGGGTATATGGAATTTGATGAGGAAGAATCTGACAAAGAGGAGGGTACCCAAGGATATGCAAGCAGACAGTCATATGTTGTTTTTACCTGCTCGCAAGGAAAAGAAGCAGAAGTGGCTGCCAATACGCAAAAAGAAAAGGTCGTGTCACACACGCCTCCAACCATCACTAAACGAGGTAGTCCCCTTCCTGCTCAACCTGTTACTAGGTCTTCTTCAAGAAAATATTTTACCCCTGTGTCTCCTCCGAATCAGTCCTCTCATGTTCCTACCAAGACCGGTAATCCTACCCTACCATTGCGAAATGAGGGACTCATTCCTTCATCAACGCAACCCTTGGCCGCATTTGACATAATCGATCATGCTAAAAAGACCAAAATCAAAATGTCTGAAGCTAAATATCTTCAGTCAAATCCCGAGCAGCTTGTAAGGTTGACCAATACATCCAAAGCCAAGCTATCATAACTACTCAAGTTTCCCCGAAAGGAATCCTTTCCACCCTCTTGTCCCCGCATAAATGTTGCCTCGACTTCCGCATCGGAAAAATAAAACCTTTCTATCTCTCCCTCCTAATCAATGGTCACAACTAAGAATCGCATAATTGATTCGGGGCTTCCAATAATGTCATGCCGCCAGAAATTCACCCATGCCCCAGGCCTCACCCTTACCAAGCCTTTTTGGCGAGATGTTATTCTTTTGGAAACCAAACAGTTCCGTTGATTGGTCAAATCAAAGACGCGCAGCATTTGCATTTGCGGCAGATTTCCAGAGAAAATAGTGAAGATGAACGTCCTTGTTGCCAATATTCCTAAGCAAATATGGAATTCTTCTAGGAAGGAGCTTTTGTAGTGAATTTGGTGGGGAGATTCATATGGATTGGTCTAAGGCTAGAATCCCCATCAAAGGCGTAATGCAAACATTGGAGCCTCGAATCACAAAAAGAAGTACAGTTACTAACTCTCGATGACCCCAAAGCCCAAATTATCTTTGAATCATCGTGGATGGGAAACTATTTCTTGTCCACCGAGTCCACAAGGTGGATGTCCTCCTCCAAGTAGAATATCTTAACAAGATCTGGACTTTGCAGTTTGATGGCAGCTGCGTAAGAATAGTGGGTGTGGCGCTAGAGCCGTGCTAATATCCCCAAGAGGAGATTATTCCCCTCTCTTTCAAGTTGCGCTTTTCAACACGAATAATACTTGTTGAGTATGAATCTTTGCTAATTGGCATGCAAGCCGCAAAGCGAGGAAGAGGAATCAAGAATCAAAGTGCAGGGTGATGCAGAGCTGGTCGTAAATCAAGTTAAAAGGATATACCAAGTGAAGAATGAAAGGCTCAGACATTACCACAACGCGGTATGGGATAACATCGAGGAGTTTAACACTTTTTCAATAGAAGCTATCCCAAGAGCTCAGAATGACATGGCCGACTCATTAGTCATCTCAGCATCCCTCATGCTCCCTCACCCAGGTTTGAAAATAGACAAATATACCATTGAGGTGGTTTTTCGCCCAAGCGTGCTGGACAATTCTTAGCACTGGCAAGTATTCAACGATGACAATCAACTCATTGCCTTTCTCAAAAAAGTGGAAAATTTTAATGAGCTTCATTTTGAAGGATCTACTTCCACGTGCCATGAGTCTGTTACTGATCAGAGCAGGGAGACCGAAAGAAATGATGGCATATGTCAGCTCAAAGGAAATAAAATCCCAAAAGGCCTAGTCTCCCTAGAGTGGTTGTTCGACAGGCATGATCATTTTGTCAAAAAGAAAAGGCGAGATGATCCTAACTCCTCCCCAGAAACTCGAACCGGTCAATTTAGGTTCGGTAGAACATCCGCAGTTTGTGAACATTGGAAAATGTTGCACACCCGAAGAGAAGCGGAAATTCGTCAAGTTGCTGAAGAAATACATGGATGTATTGGCATGGTCCTATGCCGATCTAAAGTCTTTCAAGCCAAAGGACGTCCAACATGACATCCCGTTGAAAGAGGATGTCAAACCCTTTCGCCAGAAGTAGAGACACTACAATCCTAAGATCTCAGGTACTATCCAGGCTGAAATTTAGAAAATGTTGGATGCACGGATCATTTTTCCTATCCATCATAGTACCTGGGTGGCAAAAATTATACCAGTACGTAAGAAGAATGGTGAGATACGCATCTGCGTAGATTTTTGCAACTTGAATCAAGCATCCTTAAAGGACAACTACCCACTTCCCATAATGGATCAGGTTCGCAAGCGAAGATCGGATCGAAATGTTGTCCATGCTTGATGGTTTTTCTCGCTCAATCGATTAAAGTCTCACCAAAGACCAATTCAAAACAGCATTCACTACCCTTGGGGTACATTCGCTTCACAAGCAGGATACCTTTTAGTCTGACCAATGCCGGCACCACTTTTCAGCAGACCATGGACTTTGCATTCAAAGGAATGATGGTAAAATTCATCGTAGTTTACTTGGATGACTTAACTCTGTTCTCTAAACAGCGGAATGATCATTGCGATCACTGGAGCAAGTATTGATTAGATGCCGAGAGCATGGGATCTCCCTGAATCCAAAAAAGTCCGTTTTTGGAGTCACGAAAGGAAAGTTACTAGGACACATTGTAAGCAAGGAAGGGACGAAGATAGATGCTGAAAGGGTTAAGGCTATTTAGAGCCTTACTTTACCTACAAGAAAAACCGGCGTTCACTCCTTCTTCGGAAAAGTGAATTTTCTCAGGCGCTTTGTCCCCGACTTTGCTGAAAAGACTTGCCACATATCAAACATGATGAAAGGGTCACCAACTTTCCAGTGGAGCGAAGAAGGAAAGAAGTCATTCGAGGAGATAAAATCCTCCATTGCTCACGCGCCAGTCCTGGTATGTCCTGATTTCTCCAAGGATTTTATCATGTATAGCTATGCATCCGAGCATACCGTATCAGCCATCTTGATGCAAAAGAATTCTGAGGATGTTGAATCCTGATTGCGTTTATGAGCTCTCCTCTCAAGCCTCATGAATTAAAGATGTCCCAGTTGGAAAAGCATGCCTTCGCCATGGTCAAAGCAGTTAAGAACTTCAGGTACTACATTCTAAACTCTCATACGGTAGTCCTAGTTCCTAACACGGTAGTCAAGTCCATCTTAACTCAATAGGAGTTAGGGAGTTTGCGAGGAAATTGATTAGCAAAGGTCCAAGAGTATGATCTAGATATAAAACCCACCAAGTTGGTAAGGGGTAAGGGCCTATGTCAGCTTATGGCTGAAAACCAAGGTTCAGAAGACCCTGACGGAAAAGATGATTGCGCCAATGGAGCACAAAGCCAGCTGGAGAAAGTCAATTCACTGCCTATGGTTCTATTTTTCGCGACCAGCGGCGAGGTGGTATTCCGATGTTGCTTTCTTTCTCACTTACGGTGAGTGTCCAACTCATCTAACTACAAAGGAAAAATGTGCTATAAAGCTCGGGCATGAGCCAGGATATGTCATCTAGGATGATGGTCTATACAAACGCTGAATAGATGGCATCTTCTTGTGATGTGTTGACAATGCCACGATGTAGATAAAGCTACCGGAGAGTTTTCATGATTCACTGCCTGTGACGGCCATTTCTCCTCTTCCATGACGGCACACAAGATCATCCAGGCCAGGTACTATTGGTCAACATTTTTCCAAGATACAAATACACTGGTAGAAAGTGTGATCCTTGCCAGCAATTTGTTGGTAAGCCAAAATTGGCTGCTTTTCCCCTCAGGCCGGTCGTCATTGATGAACCATTCAAGCAGTGGGGAATCGATTTTATCGGTGCACTCAATCCCCAATCGAGTGTCGGAAATTGTTATGTCCTGACAGCAACAGATTACTTCACCAAATGGGTAGAGGCCATACCTGTCAAGCATGCCACTTCCGAGGTTGTTTACAGTTTCATCAAAGAAAATATCATTGTCAGGTTTGGCGTTCCAAACAAGATTGTTGCTGATAACGCTTCCAACTTCTCCTCATGAGAAGTTGTTGGTTTTTGCTATGAATATGGAATAACCTTGGCTCATGCCTTGGATTATTACCCCCAGGGAAATGGTCAGGCGGAATCCAGTAATAAAAACTTAGTGACCATCATACGGAAGCTAGTGGATGAGAATCAGCGAATGTGGCACAAGTCATTATACGACGCTTTGTGGGTGGACCACATTACTCCCAAGAGGTCTCTCAGCATGTCACCTTTTCAAGTGTTATATGGAACCGACACCGAGCTTCCCATTTCTATGGAACTCCCTGCTCTGCGCTTGGCACGAGCAATCAAAGATGAGACTTTCCAAAATTCCTTGAAAAGAGGATCATGTATCTAACAGAGCTTGAAGAAAAGAGAGTAAGACTCGGTCGACAGGGATCACCGAACATTAGAATCGTGTCAAGAGACTGCTTCGATAAAAATCTAAGCAAAGAGAGTTCCAAATGGGAGACCTCGTCCTTTTGTGGGACAAACAGAGAGAGCCGAAGGACATGCACGGAAATTCGATTCTCTATGGAGAGGGCCTTTCAAGATCAAACAGCTCAATGGAGAAAATAGCTTCTATCTCTCATATCTAGACGGAACTGATCTCCCGCTTCCCTATAGCGGGCAGCACCTCAAAATATTCAGGAAGTAGAGCTTGCTCTCTTCTTTGTACAGTTTGCTTTATGTCATGTGTTTGCTTTAAGTCGTGTGTGTTTTCTTTGGTTTTTTCCCTTGTTTTTGACTCTCTGACCCAATGGATAGGCACATGTTAATTTGGGGTTCTCTACCCTTGAGTCCCGCTCAAAGATAGTCCCCAGAAAGAGCCAGCTGTTATCATGTAAAATTGATGAGGGCAATTTTATAGGTAACCATACCAAATTTTGTCTCGGTCCTCGCCGTGGACCCCTCTGCATTCTAACGCCGCAAAATCCCTTTCCGGTGTAGATCCTTCTTTTGGGTCATGTGTCCTTTCCTTGTTTGTTCTTGGTTCATGGCACGCCATTTTTGGTAGTATATCAAATTATGTTTGGTGATTTCTTGCACTATAGACATCACATATAACAAACTCCTTAAGTTAGATTTTGAGATTGTTCTCCTTATAAAGGATAGTTATTCTATTGTATCACACTGCTTTGTCGCTTATTTTGAATTTTATGATCGAGTAGTGGATTTAGACCACGGTGCGAGAAAACTTCTTCTTCATCGATTGTACGAGTTTTTTGAGCCATGCTTCTTGGGACACTTGCAGTAATATTTTTCTCTCTCTACTTTGTTGTTTCTTTTACTAGTTTTTGGGTACCTTGTGGTGATTCTTTTTCATCCATGGTAACTCTTTTTCCCAGTTATTGTAAATGAGTACCTTATTAGGCCTTGTTGTCGGGACTCATATTTGGATTTGTCTCCTAGATTTTCTCATTTTTCACTCCCAATTTTGCACTTATGGGAGGGTGTTGGAGTTGACGTGTTCACACTTGCTAAGTGGTTTAGGATATTTTCCAACCTACTTAGTTTTATTTGTGTTCACACCACTCACTTGAGATAAGCTTATTTTGGGAGTATAGTTGTTTTATTAACAACTTGCTATTTTATTCTCACATAGGTGGCTTGAGCATGATTTTAGGGATTTGTAGTGTTCCCTAATATTATCTCTCCACCCTATTTTCTAGTTGAGGATAACTTGTTGTTAGCCTATATTATGGGCACTCCCTCCTTATAAATTAAGAATCTACGTGTTGTACATTTGTGAGATGATTAATAATATGGAGACTCGTATATTGATCCATTTCTTTTGTGTATATGTCTAAGCTTACGCTGTTGTAATGGTCAACACAAAAGATATATTGATCATTTCTTCAAGTTTTCGTCTCTCCAACACAAGTCAACACAAATAAGTACACAATCCATAATATCATCTAAATCTTCTTCTCCTTTTCATTTCTAGTACTTTTTACATTGTTTGTCATTATTTAACTTTATTAAGTGATTATTCTTGATATTACTATAATTAGCCTTAGAAACTAATTGGTTAGGATAATTTACCATCAATAATACCTTCTAAAGATTAACCATTTAGGTTAAATCATTTGGTGAACCTAACATTGGCCTAACCCTAGTTTCCTTAGATCCCCAAATTGGTTATAATATACATTTTCTTAATCTCACACATTTACATGCATATGATCTTCTTAATTTGTGTTTTTAGATTTTATAATGGATACCTCTTTGTTAACTTATCTCAAGACCCTCCTGGTATACTTGTAAACTCTCATAACCTCTCTCAAAAAAACCCACATTCGTTTGGACACTTCTACCGACTATATATCATCTTGTATGATGGTTGGTATTGTGATGAATGATGAACACATTACCTTCACACCAACTGATATTCCCTCTCAAATTGTCATTGATAATGCTCCTCCATTGTATATTTAGGTCAAAATTTGTAATGTATTGGTAAAACATGCTCTTGTTGATAATGGATATGACCTTAACATATGTAACATTTCTTTTTTACATCAAATAGGAATTTCTTCTAACGACCTAACTCCCTCTTCCCTATGTATTCATGGGTTTGAAAATATGCCTAAGAAAGTATTGGGGGAGATCACTTTGCCAATTACAATAGGTCCTTATACCCTTGATATTCTATGTTAGGTCATGCCTAATAATCTCAATTATAATATTCTTCTAGGTCGACCTTGGTTGCATGTCATGCATGTTGTGCCCTCTACACTATATGCATGTGTTAAGTATTTATATGATGGAGTAGTATATGATGTTCTAGTTGATCCACCACCCTTCACTTTTGTAATAGTGTTGAGCATGAGAATCAACGTAACCCCATGGTCACACCCAAAACCATAATGTTGATTACAATACATATAGTTTAGCTTATAAATATTTTTCGCAACACATATATGTTTGGCATGGTCTTGGAAGAGATGGTAAGGGAATCCCTAATCTTGTTTCATTTCTCAAATAGCTCAATCAGGAATTGGCTATATTCTCTGTCATCCTCAATCCCTCTCCGAACTTACATTTTTCCCGTTAAGTGCCTCCAGGATTTATGTAATGTTTCTTCGCACACAAGCTTCGATTGGTTACCCTGCACCTTATCGACAATGTTTCCTCTCATGACTTACCTATTTTGGATGAGTTTCTTAATAATAAGGCCCTCCTCAAATACATAGGGGCTTACAAGAATCTCCCCATAATTTTATTTAAAATCCCCGCTCATCAGCACAACACTAATTACTTTGGAGAAAGTTACCCCACCGATACAAACACAAACACACTTGACACTATTCCAACGCAACCCTACGTTGAAGACCGATCCACCTTGCTTACCGAAGAGACCATGCCATATAACCTTGGTTCCACCAATGACCCCGCTTGGTTCTTTTGGTTGCATCTCTTAGTGATATTGAGAAAAATAATATTTAATAGGCCCCTAAGGATTTTTATAACTCTTTGCGCATGACACTACAATGGCATGTTTGATATTGACCCTTCGATGGCCATGCAACATCAAGCTCCGCGAGGGTGCTTGACATGTATAATAGAAAATTTGTTAGATGCAACCTCAAGTGGTATTATTGGTTAAAGAAAAAATGTAATAGTTATTTAATGTTGCATTTATCCAAGCTTTTGACTATACATAATGGGTTTCCGATATTTTTATGGTAATGAAACCTAATGGTCAAATCAGTTGCTGCACCAATTTCCTCGTGATCCTAACAAAGAATTTCCTAAAGATGATTTTCCTTTTCCACTTATTGAAACAATTTTTGAATCCACTTTTGGTCATGACATGTTTTCATTCATGGATGGCAGATTAAAATTAATCCCACTAATCAAGAAAAGATATCTTTCACTACCCCACGGGAACCTTTTTCTATACTATTATGTCTGTTGGCCTCAAGCATGCTTAAGCCACCTACCAACATGACATGCCTCATATATTTCATGATTTTATTCACAAAATAATTAAGGACTACGTTGATGGCATACTCGCAAAGTCAAAACATTACAATGACCATGCTCAGGATCTCCGAACAACTTCACACGTTTGAGGCAAAAGATAATGTAAAGCTTAACCCTAACAAATGTGTCTTCTGTATCATTTCGAGAAGCTCCTAAGATAGATCATATCATGACGAGGTATCATAAATAATGCACAAAAAATCCATTCCATTATAGATATGCCTTCATCCTATAATATTAACTAGTTGCGTTCATTACAAGGAAAAATTCAGTCTATCCATTGATTCATCGCATAACTTGCTAATAAAACCCAACAATTTATGTGATTGATGAAAAAAGATACTAGTTTTTAATGGGATGAGACATGTTAGCAAACCTTTGATTCCATTCAATCTTATTTACTCAGGCCACCGGTCTTGGCACCTTATGTCCTAGAGTGACCATTTGTAACAACCCAAAATTACCAACACAAGGACAACACAGTGAAATACAGGATAACTTTTTTTTTTTTTTTTTTTTTTTTTTTTTTTTTTTTACAAGAGATCTTCCACACTCCTTGCAAGCAAGGTCACAAAATTTACAATACATTGAACTTTCTACGAAGAACTTCATAATATGAACTGATGAAACTCTTACACTCTTTTCCCGTAATCTACTCGCATAGTCCATCTCGCACAAATATTTATTAGAGTCGGTTCGCTAGAATCGAGCATGATAAGATATAAACCTCACTTAAGAATTTATGCCATCTAGCATTTAAATAAATGAAAATTTGCAAAGTTCCTTAACAGATAACCTTCTAACATACATACAAGGCTTAATTACACTTCTTATGACAATAAATAACGTACTCAGAAAAGTTCACTTCCTTAGGATCTGCTTCACAAGGGTACAATTCCAAGTGACTAGAAATACAACTATAAACAAGCAATAGATCGTACTTAAATCACAGCATCAATGATAATGCCCACCTGATGTCTTCGACCGATTTCACCTTTAGTGACCAACCATGTATTTTTCAATTAAATAAAGGCACCAATATCATTAGGTTTATATAACAAAACAAGTATCCAACTTATATTATTTAACGATGTTTCCCAAGTACCAAGCCTTCATAGAAAACAGTGATATGAGAGTATAGTTTAGACAACTTTCTCACAATATTAAGGAGATATCTGTGTTAACAAAGATTCCACCGAACCACAAGTCCATAAATAATTCTAGGTATCCTTTTTGGTCACTTAATCCACGTCTTGAAGGCTTCAAGAAGAGCTAGGGTCCAACTCATTGGAGTGAGTTACGTTCGGCAAGATTGTCGTGCTTGCTAAAAATATCAAAGTTATGATTGACTTACCCAGAAAAAACGCAAATTCGTCCGAGGCCACTATAAAAATACCGGTAACCACCTTATCTCAACTCCCAAAAGGGCAGAGATAAAAATTCCACATCCTGGTAAGAGGATGGGAAGAATGCCATACATAAATAATTCACGAGAATCAAGCACCAGGATGAAGAGAGAAATACCTTCAAACTAAGCAAGGAAGATCCAAAACGGTTAACACCAAGCACAGTGAGTTCCAATTTTTTTTGATGAATAAGCATGCTAAAATCTACTAAGCTGAAAACCGTCCGGTAAAAGATGTGAAACCCGCATAGACAAAGGAAAATCTTACTTAATACATTTCAGCTGGTACATGACAACCAACTCGACAACTCGGCAATTATGCCATTTCAACAAGCTCGGGAGGTCCGAAAACCCGACTCAAGGAGAAATTAGGCAAATCGGATTTCGGGTTGCGGGAAACAACCGACGCGAAGCATGATGTTTTGATGCTTCCAAGTTCCGAAAACCCGCCACAAAGGAACAAATCGGGTTTCGGGTTTCGGGGAACATCCAACACGAAGCATGATGTCGCGATGCTTCGGAGTTCCGAAAACCCGCCACAAAGGAACAAATCGGGTTTCGGGTTTCGGGGAACATCCAACACGAAGCATGATGTCGCGATGCTTCGGAGTTCCGAAAACCCGCCACAAAGGAACAAATCGGGTTTCGGGTTTCGGGGAACATCCAACACGAAGCATGATGTCGCGATGCTTCGGAGTTCCGAAAACCCGCCACAAAGGAACAAATCGGGTTTCGGGTTTCGGGGAACATCCAACACGAAGCATGATGTCGCGATGCTTCGGAGTTCCGAAAACCCGATTCTCTCCCGAAGGCAAACCTGCAAAGCCAGCTCCATTCAAGATTCCACAGAAACCATCATTCAAGGGTAAAGCAATAATCAGGGCAACCAGATAAATCCACATTAGAAGATCAGTAAGCAAGAATCGATATAAAGAGATCACTTCTATATAAGTAGTAAAGATAACCTGTAAAAGGGAAAAGGGAGAGGTCAGTTCAAGCTGATATGATAAGAAAAACATTTGGAACCCATCTCTTCCTGGGCATCTCTTCCAAGGAGGAGTCAAATAAGAAAACATTGCATGTTATGTATTAACCAGAGTCCAAATGCTATTTAACTAGTAAAACAGAAACACATCAACATTCTGAAAGAACCCACATCTACAGCAGTCAAACCAAATTGCAAAGGTTGATTTATCCAAATGCTAAAGGAGATAGATCATTAAGAAAGAGTTAGTCTTATCATGCCTGTTTGGGGCTTCCTCAATGTAGCCATGTCGAACCAAGGCTCCAGCAGCTACAACACATTTCAAACATTCCCTCTCCTCAGCATGTAGATCTCTTAAGCAAGCTTCAAGGCAGCTTCAGGAGCACACCCAAAAGTCTGACTTTCATCTTCCCATTGGAGTAACAAGACCCACACGGGTAACCAACAAAACGCTCGTCGGATTAAACTACAAAGCAGAAGACCCTTCAAAATACCAAACAGAAAACTTATCTAAACCAATTTAAAGTGCCCAAAGGCTTGCTCACAGCACCTCTGTCTTCTTCACATTGCCTCTGCTTGAAACTCGGTGATCTCCTTCCATCTTCAGTCAAATTTTAAACACTTCTAAAGAGAGGTCTCCAAGCTGGCCATGTGGCAAAAATACCAGGTTGAAAGTAGATTACGATAATGCACCTTTTTACAAGGTTCAACAACTCAAAGCCACTCCAAGACCACTAACCCCTAGTATCATTTTTACATGCAAACAACGCAATGAGACAAAAGAGATAATAAAACAAATCAGCGATTCTTTGCCAAACTAATACTCCACTTGTGTTATTCTGACACCACTGCGAGATACTTGCACTTTCTTGGCACGGCTAGAGATAATGTCGAAACTAAAACAAGGTTGATTCGTTGTTAACAAAGGAGCCTCACCCATTATAGCTTGCTTCAAAACCATCATTTTATCCTCCAAGCTAAGCGAGAAAAAAAAACTTGATATTAAAGGCCCATGACCTACTGCCGCTCAACCCTAATGCACTGGCGGATAGACACATGACTAAAGACGGAAGAAGTCAATCAATAGATCCATGAAAGAAAATAAAACTTCTTTTACCAACCCCAAACTGATAAGAACAGATCCGCCTCCAAGAGCCACCCTTCTATGGGTCACAACGCAGAACAAGAAGGAAAAACAAAAGGGCACTTCAGCAATAAATCTCCTCGGGTCTCCTGGTCAAACCCTCACTGCCACAAGGACGAAAAGAACAAAATAACTTGAAGGAGGGTCCCGAATTTGAGGATGCATTCAATACAGAGCAGATAACAACCCAGTTGGAGATCCTGCTTGTGGAGCTCACAAAGGCTTCAACTATCTTTGCAACATGCTTCTTTGCTGGCTATTATTTGTCGGGCAGTGTGTCACTTTGTGGATCCCCGACAAGAACACACCTCGCAGCACCCAAAGGGAGTGGAGGTAACACGCCCACCTCTTCAGCTGGTAGATGTGCGCGGCTAGCGAAGGAACAGTGCGCTTTTCCACCCAAACGCCACAGGAAACAACAACAAAACCCACGTCCATCCTTTAATGTTAACAAGCCCTCATCCATGGCAGAGCAGAAAGAACAGGCACGCGAGGAAGGGAGATAGGATCCACGAGGCACAGAAAGGAGGAGGAAAACGCAGCAAGGCAGACAGAAAGGAAAACCATGGCCACCAAACACAGTTTACAATCCGGAAAAAACCCAAAACTCACATGCCCCATACGCAATAAGGAAGGAGATCGAAATAAGATCATGGTGGAGGATGTCAAAACTCTACCAACTCTCACTGCCTCACGCCAACCAAGAGCATTAAAAGCTCATTAATGAATAACCAGCAATACCTCCCATCCGCCAACTAACCACATCACAACAATATTTTATTTTATTTCATTTTTTTTGGGAGCCCATGCTTGGGACAAAGCCGACGGCATTGAGTAAGTAACAGGCTGATATACATATATACAAATATGCAAAACATTAATTTTAGAGATTAACAATGGTCCATCAACATTCTAGAAATAGTCCCCACCTTCAAAGGCGCCACCACAGGTCGTATTCTTCCTTGTCCGCGCATGTGACGAGGCTCGATCGAGGAGCGACAACAAAATCAAAGGATGATGTTGATCACAAACGACATACAGAAAAATAATAATAACTTACAATCATTGATCGATATTACAACATAATTTATTATTATCATTATTACTAGGTAACCATTATTAAACTCGACAAGGTGAAACACTAACGTTACAAAGGAACAAAGCAACAACGTTCAATTCTAAGAAGAACGGTCGTCGCAGCAGCAAGGGAGCAACGACGAACGGGGCATTACATTCTCCTCCCCTTAAGAAAGCATCGTCCTCGATGCGACATTACGTAGAGGAAAGGAAATGGTCCTCAACCTAGAACAGGTAAAGGGAAAAGTGCACCCTATGGTTTAAAATTCTGTTCGATTAAGGCACTGTCACACGGTAGCCTTAAGAACATTTGGTAGAAATTTTAACTTTCAATGTTCTGTGAAGATTGGCAGTTCTTTCTTGTTCATCATTTCATTAGCCTCTTTCCATCAGCATTATTCTTAGTTTTAATTTCTTTTAAAACTTCAACATTGAAGAGTTTAGGTTTATTCTTTAACGTGGGTGCCCAACATGAACTGCTAACACAACACCTTACCAGGTTCAAAAGACACTATAACTTCCTCAGCTCACAGTATATTCTACATGACTGTATTACACCACAAAAGGTTACTCAATTACGGAACGGATTAGGCACAGACCACATCGGATTAGGCACAGTCCACATAACATAGTACTCGATACGCACCAAAGGCTGACATATTAAATGTTTGAACAAAGAGTACTGCAATCCGCAAGATATTTCCTCAATTTACATCAGTGAAAGACTCACATAACACCAAACTAAGTTACAGGTACACAGTGTCTACTAGGGAAACAATGACATGTCCACAACATCATAACACATATCCACCTGACATAGTAACACATACATCAAAAGGATACTACCAAAACATCACAACAACTCAACACATACCTGTGACATCAATCATACAGACAGATATCTTAAGCCTCCCTCAAACTCTTATGCCTCCCTCAAGTCTCTTATGCCTCCCTCAAACTCTTATGCCTCCCTCAAGTCTCTTATGCCTCCCTCAAACTCTTATGCCTCCCTCAAGTCTCTTATGCCTCCCTCAAACTCTTATGCCTCCCTCAAACTCTTTTGCCTCCCTCAAGGAGGCCGGTTGTCCCCATGGTCAAAGACACACAGAGTTTGGACACTCCTAACCCAAGTGACATAATGACGCGTAGTTCTCCATAACCCGCTAGTCATATGTACCCCTTGGGGCGTACCCCCATACAACGAAGCGGGTCCATAGGTCCAACCAATCCATGGTGCATCCCATGACCCTATTCCACACATCACGAACATTAGAACCAGCACAACAATCCAGTCAAAGTGCCAAGTGGCAAAGTACAAACCTTGGGCAAGGCGGTAAAGATTCCAAATTTAAAAGAAGACCCAAATCAAGCTAAAATAAATGGCCAAATAGCCAAAGTTAGCATCAAAATCCCCCTGTTAGTGCCACAAACCAAGGAAATGCCCAAAATTGTAAATCATTGCAATCAAGAAAAGGTGCTGGTCCTTGCAAAAATAAGGAAAAGAATCAATTACGAATAAAATCAACTTATAATAATATCACATTACGATAACTGTGTGGCCTTATCTAGCCACCAAGGGGTACTCAACGAGTTGCTTTGGCACTCGGAACATCGAGCCTCACTCGTAAAATATATATCAAACCCGCCACCCTTCGACACAGTGAACTCTTCATAGAATCCACTAGAAGGAGATAGAATACTCTCATCCCCACACATCAACATGATGAAAATTCGCCTTTGAGTGACATACACATCACGTGCGTTCACGATATCACAATTACGACAAAATCACATCAACAACACATTACTCTTCGATATAAATCATCATCATCATTAGTATCATCATGTAACACCACTAACACCACCACCACGTACACATCACCATACGTCTCACGAATCCGGCCCATAGGTTCGAGAGCATGAACCTACGCTCGGATAGATCACAATGTAATACAAAATTTACCAACACAAGGACAACATAGTGAAATACATAACTTTTTTTTTTTTTTTTGCACTTGCTTAAGTACAAAACACCATAACGATCAGGGTTCATACCAACACTCACCGTTTGACCCGAAATCACCACATGGAAGCATTACATATGGCATCACGGAAACATTCACATCTTTCAAGGACAATTCACTTTTCTTCTCGATAAGACAACAAAGAAGTCCAACAACAGAACATTCCGACAAATAGAAAAAGCCACAGTAAGAAATATTGAAGGTTACTTATTTGGTAAAACACCCTTTTGCTCATGTCTCATGTTTTCGGAAAGGCTCAATTATGATTCGTACAATTTCTTCTCACCAACAGAATTATTTTCTTATACACTGAAGAGTAATTCACTCAAGTCTTCTCCTACTTGCTAAAGCTTATTAACTTTCAGATCCAACCATTATTTTCCTTTAAGCTTGAACGAGAGTTCACCCAAAAGGGATAGTGTTCACTAGCTTAGCTAGGGATATCAAGGTTATAAAATTTTATTGAACAAGGATAGTTTCCTCTTTTATTTAATTCAGAAATCTATTGTTCTCAAGTAAATCATCTCTTTATTAGCTTGTCTAAAAATAAAATCTTAACTAACTTCTATAAGGATTAACCACTCCATTTAATGCTTACCTATATCACATCATTACAAGATGTCCGAAAGTTTTAGACTAACACTTTATTCTCAAAAACAAGGTTTTACAATACTTATACCAATGTAATGATAGAACATCACCTCTCACCAAAGTGAGTTACTATCCAACCTCAAAAGGGAAGAGCACTTCGCCACGCAGTTTTTTTTTACCAAAACAAGAGATCTTCCACACTCCTTGCAAGCAAGGTTACAAAATTTACAATACATTGAACTTTCTACGAAGAACTTCATAATATGAACTGATGAAACTCTTACACTCTTTTCCTGTAATCTACTCGCATAGTCCATCTGCACAAATATTTATTAGAGTCAGTTCGCTAGAACTGAGCATGATAAGATATAAACCTCACTTAAGAATTTATGCCATCTAGCATTTAAATAAATGAAAATTTGCAAAGTTCCTTAACAGATAACCTTCTAACATACATACAAGGCTTAATTACACTTCTTATGACAATAAATAACGTACTCAGAAAAGTTCACTTCCTTAGGATCTGCTTCACCAGGGTACAATTCCAAGTGACTAGAAATACAACTATAAACAAGCAATAGATCGTACTTAAATCACAGCATCAATGATAATGCCCACCTGATGTCTTCGACCGATTTCACCTTTAGTGACCAACCATGTATTTTTCAATTAAATAAAGGCACCAATGCCATTAGGTTTATATAACAAAACAAGTATCCAACTTATATTATTTAACGATGTTTCCCAAGTACCAAGCCTTCATAGAAAACAGTGATATGAGAGTATAGTTTAGACAACTTTCTCACAATATTAAGGAGATATCTGTGTTAACAAAGATTCCACCGAACCACAAGTCCATAAATAATTCTAGGTATCCTTTTTGGTCACTTAATCCACGTCTTGAAGGCTTCAAGAAGAGCTAGGGTCCAACTCATTGGAGTGAGTTACGTTCGGCAAGATTGCCGTGCTTGCTAAAAATATCAAAGTTATGATTGACTTACCCAGAAAAGCAAACGCAGTCCAGGCCACTATAAAAATACCAGTAACCACCTTATCTCAACTCCCAAAAAGGGCAGAGATAAAAATCCCACATCCTGGTAAGAGGATGGGAAGAATGCCATACATAAATAATTCACGAGAATCAAGCACCAGGATGAAGAGAGAAATACCTTCAAACTAAGCAAGGAAGATTCAAAACGGTTAACACCACCGGCACAGGTGAGTTCCAAGTTTTTTTTTTTTTTTTTTTTTTTGAGTTGAATAAGCATGCACGAAAATCTACTAAGATGAAAACCGTCCGGTAAAAAGATGTGGAAACCCGCATAGACAAAGGAAAATCTGTACTTAATACATTTCAGCTGGTACATGACAACCAACTCGACAACTCGGCAATTACGCCATTTCAACAAGCTCGGGAGGTCCGAAAACCCGACTCAAGGAGAAATTAGGCAAATCGGATTTCGGGTTGCGGGAAACAACCGACGCGAAGCATGATGTTTTGATGCTTCCAAGTTCCGAAAACCCGCCACAAAGGAACAAATCGGGTTTCGGGTTTCGGGGAACATCCAACACGAAGCATGATGTCGCGATGCTTCGGAGTTCCGAAAACCCGCCACAAAGGAACAAATCGGGTTTGGGTTTGGGAACATCGACACGAAGCATGATGTCGCGATGCTTCGGAGTTCCGAAAACCCGCCACAAAGGAACAAATCGGGTTTCGGGTTTCGGGGAACATCCAACACGAAGCATGATGTCGCGATGCTTCGGAGTTCCGAAAACCCGCCACAAAGGAACAAATCGGGTTTCGGGTTTCGGGGAACATCCAACACGAAGCATGATGTCGCGATGCTTCGAGTTCCGAAAACCCGATTCTCTCCCGAAGGCAAACCTGCAAAGCCAGCTCCATTCAAGATTCCACAGAAACCATCATTCAAGGGAAAAGCAATAATCAGGGCAACCAGATAAATCCACATTAGGAGATCAGTAAGCAAGAATCGATATAAAGAGATCACTTCTATATAATTAGTAAAAAGATAACTTTAAAAGGGAAAGGGAGAGGTCGGTTCAAGCCGATATGATAAGAAAAACATTTGGAACCCATCTCTTCTGGGCATCTCTTCCAGGAGGAGTCAAATAAGAAAACATTGCATGTTATGTATTAACCGAGTCCAAATGCCATTTAATTAGTAAAAACGCAGAAACACATCAACATTCAGAAAGAACCCACATCTGATGATCAAACCAAATTGCAAAGGTTGATTTATCCAAATGCTAAAGGAGATAGATCATTAAGAAAGAGTTAGTCTTATCATGCCTGTTTGGGGCTTCCTCAATGTAGCCATGTCGAACCAAGGCTCCAGCAGCTACAACACATTTCAAACATTCCCTCTCCTCAGCATGTAGATCTCTTAAGCAAGCTTCAAGGCAGCTTCAGGAGCACACCCAAAAGTCTGACTTTCATCTTCCCATTGGAGTAACAAGACCCACACGGGTACCAACCAAAAACGCTCGTCGGATTAAACTACAAAGCAGAAGACCCCTTCAAAATACCAAACAGAAAACTTATCTAAACCAATTTAAAGTGCCCAAAGGCTTGCTCACAGCACCTCTGTCTTCTTCACATTGCCTCTGCTTGAAACTCGGTGATCTCCTTCCATCTTCAGTCAAATTTTAAACACTTCTAAAGAGAAGTCTCCAAGCTGGCCATGTGGCAAAAATACCAGGTTGAAAGTAGATTACGATAATGCACCTTTTTACAAGGTTCAACAACTCAAAGCCACTCCAAGACCACTAACCCCTAGTATCATTTTTACATGCAAACAACGCAGACAAAAGAGATAATAAAACAAATCAGCAGTTGCTGCCAAACTAATACTCCACTTGTGTTGTTACAGCACCCTGCAGATACTTGCACCAGTCTTGGCACGGCTAGAGATAATGTCAGAAACTAAAACAAGGTTGATTCGTTGTTACCAAAGGGAGCCTCACCCATTATAGCTTGCTTCAAAAACCATCATTTTATCCTCCAAGCTAAGCAGAAAAAACTTGATATTAAAGGCCCGCAGCCTACCTGCCGCTCAACCCTAATCTGCCTGGCGGATAGACACAGCTAAAGACAGAAGAAGTCAATCAATAGATCCATGAAAAGAAAATAAAACTTCTTTTACCAACCCCGAAACTGATAAGGAACAGATCCGCCTCCAAGAGCCACCCTTCTATGGGTCACAACGCAGAACAAGAAGGAAAAACAAAAGGGCACTTCAGCAATAAATCTCCTCGGGTCTCCTGGTCAAACCCTCACTGCCACAAGGACGAAAAGAACAAAATAACTTGAAGGAGGGTCCCGAATTTGAGGATGCATTCGATACAGAGCAGATAACAACCCAGTTGGAGATCCTGCTTGTTGGAGGTGCTCACAAAGGCTTCAACTATACTGCAACATGCTTGTTGCCTGGCTATTGACTGGTACAGGCTGTCACTGTGGATCCCTGACAAGAACACACCTCGCAGCACCCAAAGGGAGTGGAGGTAACACGCCTACCTCTTTAGCTGGTAGTTGTGCGCGGCTAGCAGAAGGAACAGTGCGCTTTTCCACCCGAAACGCCACAGGAAACAACAACAAAACCCACGTCCATACCTTTAATGTTAACAAGCCCTCATCCATGGCAGAGCAGAAGAACAGGCACGCGAGGAAGGGAGATAGGATCCACGAGGCACAGAAAGGAGGAAAACGCAGCAAGGCAGAGACAGAAAGGAAAACCATGGCCACCAAACACAGTTTACAGTCCGGCAAAAACCCAAAAATGCGCCCATACGCAATAAAGAAGGAGATCGAAATAAGATCATGGTGGAGGATGTCAAAACTCTACCAACTCTCACTGCCTCACGCCAACCAAGAGCATTAAAAGCTCATTAATGAATAACCAACAATACCTCCCATCCGCCAACTAACCACATCACAACAATATTTTATTTTATTTCATTTTTGGGAGCCCATGCTTGGGGACAGGCCGCTTGCCAGGAGTAACAAGGCTGATATACATATATACAAATATGCAAAACATTAATTTTAGAGATTAACAATGGTCCATCAACATTCTAGAAATAGTCCCCACCTTCAAAGGCGCCACCACAGGTCGTATTCTTCCTTGTCCGCGCAACGAGGCTCGATCAGCGAGAGCGACAACAAAATCAAAGGATGATGTTGATCACAAACGACATACGAAAAAAATAATAATAACTTACAATCATTGATCGATATTACAACATAATTTATTATTATCATTATTACTGGTAACCATTATTAAACTCGACAAGGTGAAACACTAACGTTACAAAGGAACAAAGCAACAACGTTCAATTCTAAGAAGAACGGTCGTCGCAGCAAGGGGAGCAACGAATTTAAGCGGGCATTACACCATTACTTTTATACATTTCTGCAACCTTTCATGCATTGGGTGCCTTACTTTCTCAAAGAGGATGATGCTCAAATCGATATCACATGTTCTAATATATAGACGCATATTGTTATCATATGAATAAATTTATAATTACATTGAGAAAATTTTCTTAGGAACTTGTTTTTCATCATGTACAAACTACTGATAAACAGAGAATTCTTGTTATTACTAAAATGGACTCATTGTGATATTTTCTTTCACAAACACATTTATCATGCCATTTAGCTTGATCGGTGATATTTATGACTAAATTTTATCTCAATTTCATTCCAAAAAAATTGATAAAGGGAAATTTATCTTTGATTAATTAGATATAGGTCTAGTATATGCCCCTTTCTCCTATTTACTGACGTTTTCATGATAGTTATACTACTCACAACATTGACTCATAAGTCTAGACTATGTATTTTAATGGTTCTCGTTGTGCCAAATAAGATGGGGTTGAAATTTTCATCATCATGCCACATGGCGAGTCCATGCCCTTTTCTTACCACTTAGGATTTTCCTGCAGAGATAAATTTTCCAAATATGCATCACTCATACTTGGCCTATCAATAACCTGCACTCTCCAAATACACCATCTTCAAATCTGTGGAAATTCTCAACTCATTGCCAACAAGGTTAGTGATGTTTATCAAATAAAGGAACAAAAATTGATTCCATACAATAGATTTTTTAAGAACCTTCTAGATACATTTGATTCTTAAACTATTTCCCCTATCCCTCACAAAGATAATAGACACACATATTCTATGGCTAGTGTTTCCTCTTTTGTCCCACTCGAAATCATGGATGACTATGTTAAATTTACCATTCAACATTTACAACATCCTTCTATTGAATCTCACACACTTTGTTAGGAAATAAGTGATAAAATATGTGGAATAATCCCTCACGAGAATCATAGCAATGTATAGAAACTAATATGCAAAAATTATTACAAATCTCAAATAAAATTACAAAATAAAATAACACAACACAAAGAGACAATATTTAACGTGGTTCACCCAATTTGGGCTACGTCCACCAAGAATCACTTGCTCAGATTTTATTACAAGCCACCACTCTCTCAATACAATACCCAGATCCGTTTGGAGCTATGCTCAACAAACTCTACAGAAAATTCACAACCGAATTCAAAGCACATCTGCAATGTTTTTCATTATACCCTACCATATGCATAAAACCATATAAGTAGGTAACTGCTTAAGTAGTTTTACAATCATGGTATCAAAACCATGGGCCAAAACTAGCCCAAAAACCTATGGGTAAAAATCTCACCCATATGAGAAGAGCACGTTTCCCGATATGTTGGGTGCATTTTTCGAGGCAAAAAAAAATTACGCCCAAAAAAAACAACCTGGCGAAAATGGGGGCTTTCAACACTTTCACACATGAAAATAGGCTCCACAACCTAACAATCTCCCACTTGGAGACTAGTTTTCCTCTAAGCAAGCTTCTCAACCCTTCACTAGTTTCTGTGAAGACCAACCAAAGCTGAACACAACTTCAGTTTTCCCTTGTGACCACCTTGGTCATCATGTTATGGATTATGACTGTATGAATCTTCTCTAACTTCAACTTCTCTTCCTCCAAAGTTGTCCTGATGAAATGGTACCTTAACTGTATATGCTTTGTCCTAGAGTGGAAAGCAGAGTTCTTAGCTAGGTGTATAACACTCTGACTATCACTATACAACTTTCCTTCCTCCTACTTATGCCCCAACTCCTCAAGTAATTGTTGTAACCAAATCATTTCCTTACTTGCCTCTATGGCAGCAACATACTCAGCCTCGTGGTTGACAAAGCCACCAACTTCTATAGTCATGAAATCCAGCTTATTGTTGTTCCACCTACAGTGTAAACATAACCTGTTGTGCTCCTCTTACTGTCTACATCTCCAGCCATATCTGAATCTACATAACCACACAAAGTGGTGTTTGATCCATTGTAGCACAAAAATTATCCCCATGGTCCCTCTCAAATACTAAAGGATCCACTTTACTACCTGTCAGTGATCTCTACCTGGATCACTCATAAATCTACTCACCGCTCCCACTGCATGGGCAATATCAGGCCTAGTGCACACCATGGCATACATCAAACTACCAACCGCTGATGAGTAAGGTACCTTGGACATCTAGTTTCTCTCCTGCTCTATCTTGGGACACTGTTCCTTTGATAACTTGAAATGGCCTACCAAAGGAGTCCCAACCGGTTTAGCATCCTGCATATTAAACCTCTCCAAGACCTTCTTAATGTACTCTTCCTGAGATAAAGTCAGCTTCCGTTCCTTCCTATCCCGAGATATCCTCATACCAAGGATTTGTTTGGCTACCCCCAAATCCTTCATAGCAAAGGATTCACTTAGCTGCTTCTTGAGTACTTTTATTTCCTGCATGTTTTTACCTGTAACCAACATGTCATCCACATACAGACAAAGGATAATATAACTGCCATCCTCAAATTTCTTTGTATACATGCAATGGTCAGAATGACATCTAATATAACCTTGCTCCATCATGAAGCTATCAAATTTCTTATACCATTGACGTGGAGCTTGTTTCAAGCCATACAAGCTCTTCTTTAGTTTACACCATCTCCTCTTTACCTTTGACCTCATAGCCCTCTGGTTTTGCATATATAGTTCCTCCTCCAAATCACCATGGAGAAATGCAGTCTTTACATCAAGTTGTTCTAAGTGCAAGTCTTCTGCTGCAACTATTCCTAGAACAGTTCTAATAGAAGTCATTTTTACTACAAGAGAAAAAATCTCATCAAAATCTATACCTTTTTCTGTGCAAACCCCTTGACCACCAACCGGGCCTTGTATATTTTCTTGCCTCCTTCTTCCTCTTTGACTCTGAACACCCACTTTTTCTGTAATGCTCTTTTGCCTTCGGGTAGCTTCACCAAATCCCATGTCTGGTTCTCCATGAGATCCTGATGCTCCTCATCCATGGCTTGCTCCCACTTCTTCTAGCATCTACCTGCATTGCTTCATCAAATCTCTCGGCTCTCCACTATCAGTGAGTAATAAATAATAAAGAGAAGGATAAAAATGTTCAGGTTCTCTTCTTACCCTAGAAGACCTCCTCAATATAGGAGTTTGGGGTTCCTGTTGAGGGGTTCTGAACTGATTCATGTGTCACTTTCCCATCTGAAAGATCCTCTACCACTACATATTCTTTCTTGGATTCTTCCCTATTTTCCTGCAACTGTTGCTTATACATGACTTTCTCATTAAAGACCACATCCCTAGATCGAATGATTTTCTTGTCCTTAATACTCCAACATTTATATCCAAAGTCATCACCACCATAACCAATGAAAGTACATTTTTTGATTTAGCCTCTAGCTTGGTCCTATCATCCTTGTCTATATGAACAAACACCTCACATCCAAAGACTCTAAGAAATGAATAATCAACTTTCTTACCATACCAAGCCTCCTCAGGTATGCCTCCATCCAAGGCACTTGAGGGTCCTCTGTTTATCAAGTACATAGTTGTGCTCACTTCTTCTGCCCCAAAAAGAAAGAGGTAGTCCTGCATGTAACCTCATGCTCCTAGCACGTTCCATTATTGTTTTGTTCATCCTTTCTAATACCCCATTCTGTTGTGGAGTTCCTGGAACCATATTTTACTTGCAGATTCCATTCTTAGAACAGTAATCATCAAATTCATTGTTGCAATACTCCCCTCCATTATCTGACTTGAGACATTTTAACTTAAGACTGTTTCATTCTCTACCAAGGCTTTCCATTTAACAAAAGTGTCAAATACATCATATTTTTTCTATAATACAATAAACCCAAACTTTCCTTGTTGCATCATCAATAAAAGTAACATAATAACTTGAACCCCCAGAGATGATACAGGCTGGCCCCACACATCAAATGCACCAGCTCTAACTTACTCTCTTTCTTTGTAGGTCTAACCTTGAGAAACCTTACTCACTTCATTTCCCATATATGCCAGTCCTCACAAAACTCCAAACCTATTTTTGTATATTCGAGTAAATCCTTCTTTATGATCTCCATGCCCTTATGGCTCATATGACTGAGCCTATATAGTGCCACAATGTTGTATCTACTTATGAAGCCACAAGATTACAAACATTAGTGTTATAAGTGGTTAAATACAAGGTTCCAACCTTCTTACCTCTTTCCACCACAAGAGCACCCTTGGTAACCTTCCAAGAGTCCGCTGTAAATATCACAATACAACCATCACTTCCCAACTACCCTGCCGATATCAAATTTCGTCTTAATGTAGGCACATGTTTGACATCCTTCAATAGCCAAGTATTCCCATTCTACATCTTAACCTGAACAGAACCTTTTCCAACTATGTTGTAAGGCTCATCATCACCAAGAAAAACATGCCCAAAATCTCCTTGAACATAATCAACAAAATAATGCCTATGTGGAGAAGCATGGAAAGAAGCCCCGAATCTAAAACCTAAGATTCAGTAATATTGTGCAAAATAAAGAATCAAAGCATCCTAACATACATTACCCATTGCCACATTTGCCTCCTTGTTTTCTTCATGTTGTTTCTTCTTGTCCCGAAGCTCCCAACAATCCTTCTTTGCATGCCCAGACTTTCCATAGTGCCAGACATACTATCTTGCTTTTGGATTTTGACCTTTCCCAATCCTTTGATTTTCCATGGCTTCCTCTATTCTTCTGTCTCCCTCTAGTTTCCACTTTATCAAAGCATTCCCTAAAGTAGAAGATTCACCAGAGCTTTTTCTTCGCATTTCCTCGCTTAGAATCACCCCTACAACATCCTCAAACTTCAACTTTGAGTTAGTTGGAACCGAGTTGCTTACCACCATTACCAAGCTATTCCAACTCTCAGGTAAAGAGCACAGAACTAATAAAGCCCTAACTTCTTCATCAAATTCTATTGTAACTATGCTAGCTATCCGTATTAAAATCATTCAGATAATCTGCTACTGAACCATTCTCAGGACATCTTCATATTAAACAACTTTTTCATTAAAAATATCTTATTAGAGGCGGAGGGTTTTTCATACAACTTCCTAATGTATCCATCAATTCTTTTGTAGTCTTTTCTTTGAAACATTAAATAATATCGAAGATGCAAGACACTGTCGGATTATCCCAAGTGCCTTCCTATCTAGCAAATCCCATTCCGCATCTGTCATGCTTGAGGGTTTGTTCACCTTCTCAGACAGCGGAGTATAAAGATCCTTCTGATAAAGGTAATCTTCCATCTGCATCTTCTAAAGACTGAAATTCTTCCCGTTGAATTTATCAACCCTAGATCTTCCATCATCTGCCATAGCTCCCACTCAAGATAAAACTTTCCTTGCGATTCAACACTTCAACAAACCAAACCATGCTATGATACCAATTGTTAGGAAATAAGTGATAAAATATGTGGAATAATCCCTCACAGAATCGCAACAGTAGAAACTAATATGCAGAAATTATTATAGATCTCAAATAAAATTACAGAATAAAATAACACAACACAAAGAGACAATATTTAACGTGGTTCACCCAATTTGGGCTACGTCCACCAAGAATCACTTGCTCAAATTTTATTACAAGCCACCACTCTCTCAATACAATACCCAGATCCATTTGGAGCTATGCTCAACAAACTCTATAGAATTCATAGTTGAATTCAAAGCACATCTATGAATGTTTTTCATTATACCCTACCATATGCATAAAACCATATAAGTAGGCAACTGCTTAAGCAATTTTACAATACCGTGGGTATCAAAACCATGGGCCAAAACCAGCCCAAAAACCTATGGGTCAAAAATCTCGCCCATATGAGAAGAGCACGTTTCCCGATATGTTGGGTGCATTTTTTTGAGGCAAAAAAATTTACACCAAAAAAAAAAAAATTGGGTTACGCCCGAACCCCAACGAGGATACATGAAAAGTTTCCAGTATAATTAGTGTACAGCCTTGAACACTTTCACACATGAAAATAGGATCCACAACCTAACACACTTGAATCCCTACAGGTTCTTGCAGTCACATGCAACACTAATAGTCCTACATATTGATATCTACAACTTTATTATAGGAAAGCTTTACCAAATAATACATCAACACAAAAGCACATTGATTACACTGTGAGGCTTTTCCTTATGTTGTCACTGGGGCTCATTATTTAAATTTGATTTTGATGAACCTCTGTATTTTTTGAGGTTAAAAACATTCATATGGACCTATCACAAATCCACTACAGTGTATGTGGAGGTCACTTTGGCAGCAAGGTTATGTCTCAGAAATTGATGCAATAAGGATACTATTAACCTAACATGGAACAAGATTGTCTCAAATATGACAAAAGATGTGACCAATGTCAATGATATAGTAATATCGGACACACCCCGACATATGAATTGTATCCTATTGTACCTCGTGGCCTTTCTCTCTCGGGGATTTGAACTTGTTGGAAAACTAAACCTTGAATTGATTGATGGACATAAATTCATTATCACTACCACAAAATATTTCACTAAATGGGTCAAAGAAACACATTTGCAAACCATCATCGATGAATATATCTATCAACTCTTAGCCACACATTTTCACCCATTTTGGGTTTCCATATGCAATTGTCACGTACATTGGGTTGTCCTTTAAAAACCGTATGGTCAAGAAATTTTATATTAAGTTCAAAATCAATCATTTCTTCTCCAGTCCATATTATCCTTAAGGGAATGGTCAATATGAGGCCACTAATAAGATTGTCATCAAGACACTACATAAAACTACGGATAGGCATGACATCAATCGTGTGCAATCAATCGATATATGCCCTTTGGGCACACTTTGTGACGAGTTTATGTACTCAATGCCACCCAATTCTCCCTTGTCTACAATACCAAAGTTATCGACCATTAGAATTAGATATCCCATCCTTACATGTTTCACTCAAAGATATTATCAAAGATAATGAGTACACTGAGCGATGCCTACATGAGTAATAAATTCTAGATCAATGACACATAGAATCTTTATAGAATCTTCGTGAGTACCATGAATGTATCAAATAGGCTTATAATCACAAAGTCCACCCACAAAAATTTAATATTGGAAACCTGGTCCTCAAAAAAAATCAAAAGAATACTAATGCAAAAGATTTCATGAAAGGAAAATTTGAACCTAATTGGCTAGGCCCATTCATTATTAGTATTACGTACAAAATAAAAAATGACATGTGCGACCTCATGACTCTTATGAGAAAACCCATTAAAAACCCCCATAAACATTATGCATATAAAATAATATTATGCATAGATGGGTTTCCTTCATCAAATATACATGAGTATTCATAGATCACTCTCCCTTCTCTACTAGCAGAATATGTTTTTATGAATTTTACATGCTCCAACAATGGGACCTACTCTAATTCCCACACTAGGGGGCATCCACATTCCCCCTCATTTCTCGATGACACACTTTGCTTATAGTTTCAATTTGGTGATCACGAGGGAGCAGCTACACACTTGAACCTTACTTTCCACACACACATTAGGGGTAAACCTTGTGTCCCATATCCGATTATCTAGTATTTATTTATCAAAAGCATTAAGAATCTAAATATTCCTCCCATGGGAGGATTCTTGATCACCCTTCCTTCTATCTATAGAATAAGTTTCATCTACACCCGTAAGTGGCCTAAAAATCCAAAAATAGTCAAACAATATATAATCCTCCAAAAATATTGACATCACTCTTGCTTGGTTGTTTCTATTACACACTTACATTATGCATGTTGCAAATTCCTTATCATGTTAGCTTGATACATAGTATGTTATATAATTTTTTATAGACATGTGCAAACATGTGCATTCACATGGTACATTGAGTTGAATGTGGGATACACACGTATTGTTATAAGATGCAATATGTTTGACACTTCTTTCTACCAATTCTTTTTAGCTACTGGAGGCATCCACTTTACACTTTCTCACATACAAGTGTTATTATTCCAATATTTTCTACTTTACTTTCTCTTACCTCATTCAATCAATACATATATCGTGTCATACTATTTCTCACTCTAACATGTTAATGGGTTCTTCATGTGTAATATTTGTTTTGCAGGTTACTTCCAAACTAGGATCTTTTTCATCATATGGCTTGTTTCTTATTTTATACGTTTACTATGTGTTTTCACTTGTTTGTAGGAAATTCCTTGTGTTACTTGATTGTTGTTTGTTTTCCTTGAGTTCCTTGATTATCTTGTAACATCCTAAGTGGTGTCCCAGTATGTGGCATATTGTTTTTCATGTTTTTTTATTGCTTGCTACTACCACTTTACTATTTTTTCTATTATATTACTATGTATGCACTATGGTATACACCATGCGCACTCGTCTATTTCCCCTGCAAGAATCCTAAAACACATGTGCACATCAGATACAAGTCCTCTTGTTTGGGCCACATTGAGATTACTCTATCTCCCGCACCCCAAACAAGGGGGTAACCATTGAATGATATCTCACCTTCATGGTAGTTAAAAATCAGGAAACATAATAACAGGTACAAAATAAAACATTTTAGAGGTTCAAAAAAAGGCTCAGAAACAAACTTGGATCGGAAAACATGCATAAAATACCATAACATCCAGATGTTATGGCCCATTTCATAAACTTCCATCCTGGGGGAAGATTTAATAATTTTTTGTTGGTATAGTTTCTTAGGGAAATTTATAGGATTTTTACTCAGTTTCAATCACAGAATGCATGCTACAGTTCAGATTATGGTAGCCCCAAGGGTACGTGCAAGCTAGCATTTCCCCAGTACATTGTGTCATCATTTTTAAATCAATTGAATTTGTGTTCATTTGTAGTGACACTTATCCACGAGTCTTTGAAAGTGTCAAGGTGATTTTTATCCTTGTAGGATTGACTTCTCATTGCTCATATTTTTTGAAGGGATGCACAAAGAATGGAAATGCTCTACAATTCTCTTCACCATACAGGGCACATTTGCACTTCTTTATATTCTTGGCACATTCCACTCAAACAAAAAAATTAGCAAATCTCCATGGTAAAGGTAGTAGGAGTACTCTCTCCCCTCTCTCGCAATACAATCAAGTGTACTCTTTACTTTATTTTTATTTTCTATTTACACATTGTTATTTTCACACTAGGTTCAAAATTTTCAAGATAAATTTTGATTTCCTATGATATGGACATTGACTACACTTTTCTTTGCGGTACTCATCTTGGAAAAACCAACACATCCAAGACAAATACAAATTCCTATCACAAACATGAGGTAGTCCAGATGAAGGAAAAGTGTGTCTACACACTTAGGAAATTTTTCCTTTAAGCACATAATTTTCAATCCCATACTTAAAGGAGGGGGAATTTAGACACTCATTTTGGTAATTCATGTCTTACAATAACACAAATTGTACAACAATCTTGCATTAGCCCACACTTTCTCAATTTCACCAATTAGTCTATCCCTAACTATATCTCACTCATTACTTGCACACACAACCCATTTTTTTCTCATAACATGCATTAATCCATCAAATTAGGCTATACCTCGCATATTACAATTTCAACTTTCATATTACTCACACATGCATCTAGGACCACAACGTCCAATAAGGTCCATAATGCCCATATACTTGTGGGCCGACTTGGATGCTTTGGTCCCTCTTCCTCCAATGATACCTTTCTCAATTTGAATTCCTTAAGTACACTTCTAGTCAGATTTAATTGATTTTTCCGATCTAGAACACATATAACAATCTAACGAGCACACACTAAGAGAAATCACAAGAAAAGTTACTCCAAGACTCCCTTGAGATTCATCTACTCTCCATAATCATTTTAGGGTAATCATCCACTCGGATATGTAAGCACAAAAGGCACATCTTCTTAAGTTGAGATAGGTAAAATTTAAAGTACAATCACATTATTGTAAGGTCATGGTTATTAATCTAGTTGCACATATTCTAGATATAACATGCTAGGTGAGAATGAAGTGTGGTTTGAGCATTCTTTATAGTAGAGTGACGTCAGCAGTGCACAAGGGTTCTCACAACCCAACTAATATTTGTTTTACAAGACTCCTTCACCATCTAGGGTTTGAAGATTCAAACAATTGAAAAATGAGTATCACATAGTTTCGAAGGTTTAAATCACGAGATAAGACTAGATCGAAGCAAGCACAGACTCCAAGAAGTTTTGAAAGTATAGAGGAACAAAGGCATACAAAAAGGGGCATAATCAGGGTATGCTTTGGTCCATGAAGATGTTTAGGACTTAGTTTCAATAACGAAGCTTCGTCAGTCATTTCCAACCTTCTCCAAATTAAATCAAGTTAGCCTGGATCAACACATACTATAGAATATCAAATAAGTCTTCTTCTCCTTCTCATTGCTAGTACTTTATTGCATTGTCTATAATTATTTAGCTTTGTTCAATGATTATTATATATATTTCTGAAATTATCCTTGGAAACAAATTGATTAGGATAATCTACGATCGATTACTACCCCCTTAAAGATTGACCATTTAGGTTAAATCTGAAGGCATTAATTTGACCGTGCTTCAAGGGTAGTTTTCCTTGATCTAATTTGGAACCCAACCATAGTTAAGAAAGCTCTTAGCCATGAATTCAAGTTGGGTAAAAGAAGCATGTGTACATATATCACCTCATTGCATCAGGGACAATGGAGGAAGAGAAGTATGAAAGGACAATTTGAAAAGACTACTTATCAACATTAGTTTTTGTTTCTCCAAAAGAGGGAGAAGATGTAGATGCTAGTGAATGCACATAGACCATACACTGTGAAGATAAAATCCTCAATAAACTTGTGGAATTGGATAGAGAGACCAAGGCATTCCTTACTATTTTTGAATAGATGAATTAAAAGGGAAGAGAAACCCAAGGTCAAAGTGCTTTCAGGAGTATCATATCTCAAAATATAAGCTCTATATATTTGTTAATTAGTGATTGGCCATATTGCCACAGAGAAAACAAGGGTTATGTGATGTCGTGATATGCCCTTGTCCCATATACTCAAGTATATGACATGTGTTTAAGGGGAATCTCTACTACACACAAGAAAAATATAGAATGAGTCAATATGTGATTTTGATATATCCTTGAATCATATAATTATATGCATGATTTTCAAGGTAAATTTTTGTTACATAAACGATAAAAAAATATAACATGAACAACATCCAATGAGTCCATATGAGAAGATGACTCTTTGCATGAGTTGGCTTATTTAAGAAAATGAGTTTTTTTAATAATGATTTTGAGGAGCAAGATGACTGATAGAATTTGAGATTAGCATGTGTTTTTTTGTTAACATCCAAATACATTATGTTTTTACATAGAAAAGTTGAGCATAAATATAGATGCAAATTCGAGCATAAATATAATTCTATATACGAATTTTCAAATTTAAGAAGTCATAATTCCTATCTGTGGAATATAGCATGGAATGCAAGGTCCTTGTCCTATAGAGGCAAGGACAACAATGTTCTTAAGGCTTAAATGGGTTGCCAAAACCTTGTAATAAAAATAAACTCTAATATGATGACATGTTTTGAGAATTTTCACAAAATAACACTTTACTACTAAAATAGAAAATGATAAATTGAATCGGAGTTTTAGCCATAATCAACTCGTATATGTATCCCTTTGCCTTCATCCTAAAAATTTATGCCCTTTTTGAAATGTGGATTGTGAGCAATTATTCTCAATTATGCTTGGTTTCTCAGCAATCCAAGGTTACATCTACTTCACTATATTTTTTTTTGAATTCAATCGTAATGCCCATGTAGTTTTTGGGCAATTGTCATAATACTCATCCAATCTTGGATTTTCCAATGTAGAAATCATAACTTTTTTAATCCTCGCATGGATTTCGTGGTCAATACTTTCTAGGATCAATGTGTTTCGAGTCACCCTCTTGCATGTGTGTGTGTGTGTACCAATATGCATTTAATTGTTTATATATATCATTTATATGGGTTCTGGAACATGTGCCTTTTGCTTGTACTTGTGTTATTCATTAATGGATATTGATGGTGATGGGATACTCATATATAGGGTTGTGGATTGATGGAGCCCATAATTTGGCATGATGGGTCATTCCCTCTTAACTCGATGAGGACACCCATATCCTCGTAATTTTCGTATCATTGCTAGAATTTATGGCCATGCATATGGTGGACTGCTCTAAACTTTGATTATCGAGTTGAAATTTGTACCCACATATATGTGTTGAGCATTTTGTATTGGGTGTCTTAAAACTTTTATGACCAATGTATGTTCATTTATTGTGGGTGTGGATGCTAATGGTCCAAATGAATTTAGGACATTTTAAGAGTTTACCCTTACTAGTAACTACTCATTGCATCTTCATGAATTCTTGTTTTAAGTACACACAAGGTCTTGTGAAGTAAGTGTTGATAAAAAAATAGTAATTGTGCCCGTGATCTAAGTATATAAATGAATGAAATGAAATGAAATGTTTTCAATTACGTTTTAAAACCATCTAATCCTATGAGAGCTAGTCTTTAATTGAGAAATGATGATTTATTCCCTTCATTTAATTTCAATGCCTACATATGTTTTTTAATTCCATGTATATTTATTGTATCATTTTATAAATTTGTGATTATGGAATGAGATTTTAAACATTAGGGTGTCGTGTCAGTGTGTCATGTTAGGGTGCCACATTACCTCTAAATTGACCGTAATCGAATCCCCTATTAACAATGTGCATTGGATTATTTGTGATTGTCACAGAGTTATAGGGAGAAATAATTTCAACATTGTAATTCCCCAACAAGTATTAAATCAATATTACTTGGAAATCAACTATTTTCAATTTTAACTCCAATTCCTTTTTGTCGCATATTTCTATTATAATAAACTAATTGTAAAATGTTTAAAATTTCTATTAGATTTACAATTTTGAATATATATGAATACATCTAGGGAAGGAGAGCACATCCACTCCTCCTACACAAAGGGACATAAATGGAGGGTTATTCTCCATAAGGTATTCTACTAAATATTAATTTTATTTAAGTAAATTGGTTTGTTTATCTTACTATTGAGGTGCATATAATGTGTCTCATAATTCCTTCCCTATGTTTTTTCGATGTGTCATATCTACTTGTCAATGGATACTATAACGTTTCTTTTTATCTTGCTATATTTTAAAAAATCCAATTTACAACCCTAAAATTGATTAACTATTAAATTGTTGACATTTGTTTTGTAGAATGCTTTCTAGTTTGTATTTTTCTTTTGGTCATGGGTAAGCCTTTTCTTTAATTGAGTAGTAAATTATATCTATTATTCACGTTATATTGATACATCTTTTATGTTCATATAATTAATGTAGTATAAGTACGACCTAAAATATTTCTTTCATGGAAGTACATAATAGATTGTAAGTACATTAGGCATGGGGTAAGTAGTTATAAGTTTTGGACCCATACCAATTCACTGAATTCCATTACTTGAAGAACAAATACAATTTTTGCACTTATTTCCTAATAAAATATGAGATTGAGGATAATATATGGTAGCCTAACCAAGGGTATTTATTACTAAAATTCATGACTATTGTTCAAATCATGTACAACTATGTGAATATTCCCTTTATGCTCTTGTGACATAGGTATAGTTGTCACCTTAGCCCAAATTGAAACCAAATTCTATTTAGATTTTTTTACAATAATACGTTTCAAGGAAAGTAAAATTTAAATTATGTTATTGTTGCACTTGCAGATGGGAAAAATGTGAAAAAAAAAAACATATTTGATGAATGAGTGGACAAGTCTTTGATGATATAGCACTATGGTGTAAAGAGAAGCCCGGGGTGTAATAAGAGAAAATCAAGCACGGGCAATGAGAATTTAACAAGTACAAGTGGAAATACTACTAGTGTAGCAGAGGGATCTTCGCTCAAAGTAGCAGAAGCATATATGGTCATAGGTTATCTTCAATCAACCATGCAGATTAAATATGGAAAAAATTAAATCCCTGCCCCATCTCCAAGGGACCCACAAAAAGATAACCATGTTAGACCTCGTATTTGTCATATTTGACTGATATAAACTAGGCATCAAGTAATGGGGAAATAGATCAATCAAGAGAGTACAAACATTCCTTATCGTCTTTTCCTCGACAATCCAACCCACTTGCTAGCCACAACAAACAAATAGGTCATGTTTAGGCGAATTTAGCAAAAAAGGAAAAGAACTGCACATCGCACCAAGAAATCTTACTAAATAAAAATCTTCACAAAGACTAGAAAAGTTGTTATGTCCATCATGATCCTAACAACTACTTCTCCCTCCTCAAAAAACTTAGCAAAATCCTAGAATGAGATTAATGCACAACCGTAATCCTCAAAAGATGCCAACAAGGGAGAGGTAAGAAGTGCACTTAGATAAGGGCCACATTTATATCTATATCTATATAAGTTCCCACCCCACCTCCGCCACCTTATTTATAAGTAACTGGTAACTTGACCTACCCTTACATTTACGTGTCTCAAAGTAGTCTCCTTCCAATCAATGAAACATGGACCAACTTTCAAACTTGGTACTAATTTGAGGAGGGGTAGGGCCCTTATCTCTATATGCCAAAGTGTAACAAACTACGTGAGAGAGTTAATATCCACTTCACCAGGTTGGTCGTATCTATATAGTTGATTAGATAGTCCCATGCTTGTAAAGTATGTACTCATCCATAATACAATGCTACCCTGATTCCAAGATGAAGTTAAGGCTTCAACTCCATGCTCATTAGGAAAATCATGAGTTTGTATATTCAATCAATTATCGTTATCTTTGGGTAGTGTGAGATTTGTAAAATCTAATTTTGACACATCCAAAACTCCTACAAATGCCAGCAATCGATCTAAAAGGAACCAAAATCTACAAAATGACTATATGTTTATCTAAAACATACACTGATTGCAAAATTTACACCCTAAAAGATTTCGGCTCAATCTCGAAATCCGAAAAACAACTAATCTCGAAAAACAACTAAGTACCGATTAGATCGGATGGTGAAAACTATTTTCTAGACCGAAACTCTTGGAGTTATGAGACCAATTTTATCACGTGCAGAGTAACCCTAATTTCTTATATTTACTAATATAAATTTAAAGTATAAGAAATAATAAAAATATAAAGAATAACAAACTAATATAAATTTAAAGTATAAGAAATAATAAAAGTATAAAGAATAACAAAAGAAAAATTAACAATTATTTTAGTAAATATGGCCCCTATATAATATTAATGATTTTTATATATTTAACAATTATTTTAGTAAATATGGCCTCCTATATAATATTAATGTTTCTTATATATTTAACAATATTAATGTAATATAATTATTTGATATATCATATTTTTTTAATTTATCGCACAAATTTTGCGCACTTTTGTGCCACATGATAAATTTATCGAATGAAATTAGTGACACAAACATGACACAAATGGTAGCACAAAATAGATGTAAATGTGGCTCAAATGTGATACAAATGTGATGCAATTAAAAATGTATAGTCACGTCAAGTTTGCGTTACAATTTGCGTCACATCCATGATGCAAATTCCACAAAGAAACACAGCCAAAAACCTCAAAAAAGGTAGATTTTTGATGCAAAATTAACCCAAATGACGGTGCTAGTTACACAAAATGTAGCAGTGTAGCTTTGTCTTGTCTCTTTGCTTAAAGATTGTTCTGACCTACTGTTAAGTTGTGATAAATTTGTGGATTATAATTACATTTTTAATATATTGTGTTATTCTCAAACAGGTGGTGGAAGGAAGATTTCTATCTCTCTTGGTGCATCGCCTACCCCTTTTATGTTATTTCCTCCTCTCTTTTCTCTTTGAGTGTTGGATTAGGTAAAGCAGCAATAATATTAAGAGAAAAGTAGATGGGAAACCAACTTTCTTAGAAGAATTGCTTCGGGGTGCAAGTACCACGCTTGAGAATCAATCCCATACTGTGTTGTTTAGTGAATTCAGTTCACAAACACCTCTAATACCTAGTTTCTTATCAATATTTGGATTCAACTTTATAAAAATGTTTTAAGGTCCACCTTCACAGGAATAAGAGGTAAACCAAACTCCTTATTTCCCTGATCTTGAATATCCCGTAAAGTGTTTATAATCAACGAGTACAGTTTTTGACTGGTCATAAACGTGTTTGACTATATGCTCAGCAAATACCAGTAGCTTCACGGAACCAGGGAAATAAGTCAGCCATAATATTCTGATATGTGTATTGCATAAACAGTAACATGAATGCCACTCAGTAACTAGAGTTGAAAATGGAAAACTCGTACATTTCTAAAGGATGAGGTGGGAGGTCACCATTCAGTTTCCAAAAGAGCAGTGACTGAAGAGGGCAGCATCCAAGGTTGTGTGAACAAACTGATGTCCACTCATAAACTGCTCTTCTGCATGCTAAATACCCTTTTCCAAAGAGAATCCACTACCAATCAGGATGTCTCCTCATCATAGAAATCCTTGCATTCTTTTTCTTTATAAATGAAGCAACCAGCAAGTGACATATAGATGCAGAGAAACAGTGCACTTAATGCAGCCAGAAGCCAGTAAAAAGTCCACATGAGCTTCATTTATGTTATCTGCAAACCAGCTCTGTCCTTTGCCTCTGCTGGTGATATCCTCTACAATGGAAATTAAGATACTGCTTAGGAAACTACCCACTCCCAAAATGCTCAAGTACAGAGCAATACCCAAGCTCCGCATTGTATCAGGCATCTGATCATAAAAGTACTCTTGCAATCCCACCTGTGCAAATACATCTGATATGCCAAAGAGAATGCATTGTGGGAGTAGCCAAATAATGCTCAATGGAATTGTTTCATTGGGCTTGTCTGCTACTCCATAGTCTTTTGCTGCCTGAAGCCTTTTCATTTCTATCAATGCTGCTGCAACCATGGCCAGAAGGGAAGAAAAGATACCAACACCTATTCTCTGAAGCAAGGTTATACCGCGCTCATTACCAGTAATATGTCTAGCAAGTGGAACAAAAATGCGATCATATACAGGGATCAATACCATAATAGACAAGGCAATAAATCCTTGCAAGCTTGCTGCAGGGATCTCAAAGCTTGAGCCAATCTTCCTATCCATGGTGCTTCCCTGCTTGATGAAAAATGTTGGTGATTTTGCAAAGATTACTCCATACATCAAACAAGCCACCCAAATGGGAAACAACCTTAGAACAAGTTTCACCTCTTCAACTTCTGTGACTGTGCAGAGTCTCCAGTTGATTCCTGTTTTATGCTCATAGTCCGAACTAATTGTCACGGCTGCTTTGTCAAGAAATCTGAGAAACAAAAATCAATAAACTATGGTTCATGGGTTGCAATTTTCAGAAAAAAGAATGAAATTATATTAATGCCTGTGAATGGCGAAAGCACAGCAATGGGTATTCAAAAATACAGCAAGTCATAACAGTTGATTAGGAGTGCTAAGAAGGGCTAAAACAAATAAAAAATTGGATGAATAAGATCTTATATTATATTAAAAAGTAAAATGATACAACATAATTCACAAAAAATCGGGTGGTATGGAAGCACGCCTCAAAACCACAGTTACCAAATACGGTCGTTTTATACAAATTTACCGTATTTTTTCGTTTTCTAAAGTCCACCGTATGAAACTGCGAAACTTTCGGGATTTGGTGGTTAGAAATTTAGAAAAATCACAACTGTAAATAATAAAAAATTACTAAGTCTGTTTCCCAAAAAGCAATAGCCAAAAACTGCGGCAATTAACAAAAACTGCGGCAACAGTCACCTAAAATCCAGCGAATCTGTTTGGAACTGATTGTTCTGTTATTATAATAGCCCGTTGGTATTTAGTATTTACTATTAATTAAAGGTAATTACACAGTGAGAGTGTCTAGTGAGCAGCAGGAGCTAAAAAAGATTATTTTCCAGAGCTCTCAACAATTATTACCATATTTTTATATATATACAATTTACCATATTTTTTTCCGTATTTATCGTATTTTTTCAATGGATCGTATTTTTTCCATATTTTTCGTCCACCGTTTAATACTCTTCGCATTTAAAGTTGCTACTATGCTCAAAACCATGAGTTTAGATTAGGCAAAAATAAAGCTTAAGAATACATCCGATTACAAAACATCACAGAACAGAGAAAGCAAGAAAGTTAATCCGCTGCAGCGAATTACTGTCCTGCCAAAAAAGACTGAAATTTTTTTGCGCAATCATTCAATTAGCATGAGACTATGCAAGTAATCAACCATAAATAGGACCAAAGCCATTCTTTAACACAAGCATTTGGTTTGAACATAATAATCAGGTTTCAGATACATATGTAGAGGTTGAGAGAGGCCTTACCTCAACTGTTTTGTAGGCAAAAGCTGTAATCTCTCTTCAACCTTCAAAGTTTCTTCTTCGACTGTAGAGATTTGTTCTTCTTTTGAAGGTAAAGAGACATTCCACTTATGAATCGCTACAATAAAGACTCTGATAATTTGAGTTAGTGAGCTAGCACAATGAAGTTTATGGCGGTACAATTTTGTTCCCCAAAAGAAAACAGAGAGTGCCATCGCCATGGTCACAATTGGTATACCAAATCCCAGACCCCAACCAACATTTTCTTGAATATAACTGAGCCCAAAAGCAGAAAAGACAATCCCACTGCATATACCAAAGTACCACCAATTGAAAAATGAAGCCTTATACTTTCTTTCTTCTGGGTCTCTGTCATCGAACTGGTCTGCACCAAATGCTTCTAAACAAGGTTTGTGACCTCCTTGACCCAGAGCAACCAAATAGAGGGAGAAAAAGAAAAACCCCACCTGGAAAACTGAGGCTTTGGGACAGGAATATAATGTGCTATGACATGTAGGGGGCCTAAAAAATGTGATAGAGGTTGCCAGAGTCAATGAACAGAGCCCCTGCAACCAGGGAAACTTTTAGTGGCTAATAATCAATCTGAAAATCAACTGAATTTTGTACACAACAGAATCCCATTATATTTCAAAGTAAGAAAACCTCATAAAGTATTAAACACATAATTCCAGGAGTGTTTACCAATTTCACAAGGTTGTCATCATTTACCAAGATCTCTGCATATTCAAAGTTTAGGATTTTAGTTTGCAGAGATTCATTTCATTTCTCATGCATTCTGAATAGGGTTTTCATGAGGCTTAACCAACTGCAACAACTACTATAAAATATGCATGATGCAGTTGGGTTCAAACATATATGATGGAAGCCTAATGATGATTTAAGCCTGATGATAAGGATGATCTAAGTTGGGTTATCATGATCCTTAACAACTTGATAAATAACTGCAAAATATGCACAAGATGCAAATGCGCTAAAACTTCAAACTCATGCATTAGAAGCTTATTGGCAAGTCAGTTAACCAGAAGATGGCAAGTAAATGAGCCATTCAAGTTCATGAAAGATGGTTTCTTCTGATTCAGTACTCATGAAAGATGGGTCATTGAAGGAATCACTTGATCATCAAATACTCTACACAGGATGCAGTTTGCTTTTAAATAAACATATGCATCAAACACATAGAGAAATTGAGTATGTTTCTGACCAGCAGATATACGAGAGATGACACAAGAATGGTCCAGTAACGACCCAAATAGGAATCGGCAACAAAGGCTCCAAGGAGGGGAAGCATAGTTGCAGCACCTGACCAGACATTGACATTTTTGCAGCAGTAGCAGTGCTCTCATGCAAAATATTTGTAAGGTATGTTACCAAGTTAGAATTTATGCCATGGTAGGCCAACCTCTCTGCAATTTCAACACCAATTATGAGCAGGGATGCTGTCCATCCTCCTGTGAGAGCTCTGCAAACAGGCTTTCCTTTGAGGTCTGTGGATCCATTCTCAACAACATTATGATTGTTGCTGGGTGTAACAAGGAGAGGGGATTTACAGGATGAGGAGTGCTTCTCCATAACTAAAAATGGATGTCTGTGTTGGCTTCTCTGTTCTAGTACGTCCCACTAATATGGTGGTTCCATATCCATTTTTTAATAATATGAGTGGTGAAGTTAAAGCGATACTTTTAAATTACTAATTAGATTTGTATCAATGTATTTACTACTCTAAAATAGTGGAGAAAGTAGGAGGATGTTTTATTTGGTATTCAGGATTTAATACAAAACTGACAATATTATAATTATAATTATTTAGTCATAAAATCAGAGTTTTAAATAAATTCAAATAAGGTATATATAAAAATGACAATATATAACTATTCATGTCATAAAATTAGAGTTTCGAAATAAAATTAATTAAGACATATAGAAACATATTATTAAGTATTTACATTAGGATTATTATTAAAGATGATTAATTAATGTCATTATTTGATTTGAGATATAAGTGGAATGGGTGTTTCAAGAATGATACATTTTGACGTTTTTATGAAGATTTATCTATATCCTATTTCAATTAATATTTTTCTATTTTAATTAAAAATTAATTTGACAAACTATGCTACCAACAAAAGTGATTTTAGAGACATGAATTGCTAATCTATATTTCAAGTTTCATATTCCCGTCATGTGCATTGTAATTGTGATGGTCAAATAGATGCCAAATTTAATGGTTAATCTTAGTAGTTAGTAGCTTGACAAATTGTTGTCCTCATCCATTTGTTATGGGTAGTTTGGACAGCCTAGAATTTAGAGAAATAGTTGTTTTTGTCAAACAAATATTGTTAGGATAAGAACAATTGCTATCTAATATTGACTCCTTTTAGGTGACACCTCATAACCAAGGTTGTTATGGTTATCGAGTTGTCTTAATCTCAGCCGTTCATTTGTATTAATCTCACCGTTGATTTTCAACGAGAGTAGTATATAAGGGGGTCATTGGGGTCATTTGTAACAAGGAAGTTTTGAGAGAAACTTGCAGCAGTAACAAATGTGTTTGTAAGTTTGCGTGATAAGAAATAGTCTTGCAGTGTTAGCAAGGGCGCAGTGATAGCGTTGGAGATAGCAAAGGAGGAATATCACAGGAGGATTAGGAGATTGTCGAGCTCGCCAAGAAGAGGCAAGCAAGATTTGTATCTCTTGATTTGGTCAAGTTTAATATATTTCTCATCCGTAGTATCGGTTTTCCTACGGGGTTTTTCCAGGGACAATTGTCCGAAAATATTGTGTTCACCTTGTTGGGTATTTTTTATGTGTTTGTATTTGTGAAGTTACAGTTGTGTTATTTTCCAATATTTGTTGATCAAATAATCTTACAAGATAGGAGGTTAATAATCAATAACTGTAATAGATTTTTCACATGGTATCAGAGCTAAGTTCGGGTAGAAGAGATTTACCCTAGGTGAAAGAAAGTGAGGGTTTATAAAACCCAGCTTTAACCTCTTCAAAATTATTATTATTATTTTCTTTAAGATGGCCTCAAAGCAGGTTTAAGAGATCGTGATGATTGATGGAGCCTCGAATTTTGGTGTCCTGAAAGCCAAATTTCTCTATCACTGAAGAGAATGGTATCAAGGAATATGTGACCACCGTTGTACTTGCATCCTGCAGATGCAACACAACTCTTAGCATATAAGAAGGAAGATGCCAGGCGAGGAGGTGATTCTCGACGGTGTCAAGGATCATATTGTTCCGCATATCAGAGTTAGATACAAAAGAAGATGATGTGGGATGCCATTATGAATCTATACTGCAAAATGCTACCACTAACCTAAGCGATTCTCGAGAGAAAAGTTGAGGAATACCCGATGAATAAGGGAGAAGACGCACAAGTTACCTCACCAGACTTAGACTTGTCAAGGATGAATTGGCAACTATTGGAGACAAACCAAGTGATGACGAGCTAGTGAGAATAGCCCTAAATGGGTTTACTAAGTAGTGGGATGTCTTTGTTCAAGTCATCAATGGACGAGACACCTTACCGAGTCGATCGACTATGGAGTGATTTCACTCAGGAGGAGCTTAGACTAAGTCTTGTCAATGGAGCCAACAATAAGAGTCAGAAAAGTGAGGTGGAACAGGAAAATGTTGCCCTAGCGGGTAAAGGGAAAGCAAAGAAGGGGTCTAGTAAAGGATCAAATTCACAAGGTGAAAAGAAGAAGAAAGATTCTTCAAAGATCAAGTGCTATGGTCATCACGAGTTTGGCCACTATGTCAACGATTGCCCGTAAAGGAAGAAGAATGAAAAGAAAGGCAAGAAGCAAGTCATGCGGCTTCAAAGCAAGTGCGTATGAGCTCTCTAGTAGAATGGAAGATGAGTTTACACTCATAAGATGTATGGTTAGCTCAACCTCACAGAGTGTTTGGTACATAGATAGTGGGGCGCATATCATATGACAGAGTTAGAGAATACTTCTCCGCTTATAAGGAAGAGAGCACCGTAATCCAGATTCTATGGGGAACATGTCCAAACTCAACTCACTGGGAAAGGGACTGCTCTGGGCTTTCGTGAGGGAGAGTGGTAAGATGATTCCCTTCATGATGTGTCATGTTCCAGCTTAGGGATGAATTTGATTTCTCGTATCTCGTCCTTCAGACAAAGGGTACAATGTACTCTTTAGAGGGGCACATGTGTTGATCAAGCACAAGGATTGGAAATCACCCATAGCTATTGGAGTTAGGAGCGGTCGGCTTTATAGGCTGCAGTTTGATATTCCTAAGGCACTCATGAGCAACAATAATCTTAGAGATCAAGGAGAGCTATGGCATAGAAGGATGGGCCATATCCATCATGGAGCCCTTAAATTACTTCATGAGACAGTGACAGGTGTTCCTGAGGTGAGCACAGAGCACGATGATGTATGTAAGGGATGCGTGTTGGGGAAGTTTGCTAAAGCATCTTTTCCAAGGAGTGACACCAGATCCAAGGGCGTTCTTGATCTAGTACATTCAGATGTATGTGGACCAATGTCGACGAAGTCTCTCAGAGGGTATGAGTACTTTGTTACTTTTATTGATGATTTCTCCAGGAAGACATGGATATACTTCTTGAAGACCAAGGATGAGGTTTTCAGTCGCTTCCAAGAGTTCAAAGCTCTTGTGGAGAATTCGACAGGAAGGAAGATAAAAGTTCTTCGGTCAGACAATGGAGGCAAGTACAAAAGCAATGAGTTCCAGGAGTTCTGTACCAGAGAAGGAATCAAGAGAGAGTGGATTGTTCCTTACAATCCGCAACAGAATGGAGTTGCTGAGAGGAAGAATCGGTCTATAACGGAGGCATCAAGGGCTATGTTGCATGACCAGGATTTACCCCGTTATCTGTGGGTAGAGGCATGCAATACAACAATATACATACAGAATAGAGTTCCACATAAGGTACTAGGGAAGATGACACCAGAGGAAGCATTCACTGGGAAGAAGCCGATGTCACCACTTTAGGATCTTTGGGAGTTTGGCATATTGTCACATTCCTAAGGATACACGTACTGTTAGATCGATCACAGAGAGAGGGTACTTTGTGGGGTACAAAGAAACCTCTAAGGCATATCGGATATTCATTCCTGGGGACCAGAGGATTATTGTTCGACGTGATGTCAAGTTCATGGAGGACAAGGCATTTAGAAGGTCTAGAGATTTGCCAAGAGATGATCGTAGTAGTAGCAGCCAACAAGCTCCAAGGATCACTCAATCGAGTCAAGGGCAAAGAAAGCTCGAGTACAGTTACTAGTACAAGCATAGACTCAGGAGGAGAGAGTTTTCAAAGTATGGAGCAACAGTGCAAGAAGAGATGCATCAAGAAGACATGGAGGTTGATATTTCATCCTCTACAATGGCAAGAAGAACCGTGAGGTTCAACATGATACGTAAGAATACTCGTGAGTTAGTGGGTACTCCTAGAGGAGTGATAGACAACGGAAACCACCACCAGTATGATGACTATGTTGCATTAGTTAGTATGTTGGTAGATAGTGAACCTTCTAGCTATCAGAGGCCGCACAACATCAAGTGTGGCAAGAAGCAATGGTTGAGGAGTATACTTCAATTATGCAGTAATGATGTGTGGGAGGTAGTGCCTGCAGACCAACACATAGGGCAAGTTGGTTGGATCACGCCGGATCTATAAGATCAAGCATGGTGCGAGATGGTAAAGATCGAGAAATATAAGGCAAGGTTCGTGGCAAAGGGGTTCTCTCGTAAAGAGGGAATAGACTACGAGGAGACATTTGCTCCAGCTTGCCAAGTATACTTCTATACGAGTCAGAATCTCACAATTTCAAAGACAGATGGGATGGCAGATCCATCAAATGGATGTCAAGACAACGCTTTCTTAATGGTGAGTCAAAGAGGAGGTATACATAGAACAACCGTAAGGCTTTGAGCACACAAAGAAAGAGACCCACGTGTGTAGATCAAGAGAGCATCAGACGGACTCAAGCAGCTCCCGCAGCGTGGTATGAGCGCATCGATAGTTACTTGCAGAAATGGGCTTTGTGAAGAGTGAGGCAGATGCTAATCTCTACTACTTGGTAGTTGGAGGTGAGATTCTCATTCTTGTTCTATATGTAGATGACTTGTTTCTTACAGTTCACCGGGGCTCATAGAAGAATGCAAGAGGGATCTTGCAAATGAGTTCGAGATGAAGGATTTGGGACTTATGCACTACTTTCTGTGCATGGAGGTATGGCAGTAAAGATGGAGAGATTTTCCTCGGGCAAGGGAAATATCAGCATGGAAATCTTGAAAAGGTTCAGATGGAAGATCGCAAAGCCATGTCTACACCCATGATCATGAATTGAGGAAGGTAGACACATCCAGGAGAAGGATGTAGACCCCACCTTATACAGTAGTTGATTGGTTCTCTCATGTATTTGGTCAATACTGTGCCGATATAGCTTTTGCAGCTTAACTCTCTTAGTCGGGCTCATGGTCGAGCCAAAGAGAGTGCATTGATCGCTGCAAAGCATGTGCCGCAAGTTATTCGTGAGGTACAATCGAGTATGGAATTAGATATGCTCGAGGTGAAGGAATCAAGTTGATGGGCTATACTGATGCAGATTGGGCAGGTAGTACAATGGACAAGAGGAGCACTTCAGGGTGTTGTTTCACGGCCGGGATCGGGAGTCAGATCTTGGTTCAAGCAGAAGCGTAGTAAGTCCGTGGCTCGAGTTCAAGCAGAGTCGTGAGTACATAAGCAGCTAGCATGGCAACATGTGAAGCTATATGGCTTCGGAAGTCAAGCTAGTAGCTTTGTTTGGTCAAGGTCGAGACTACGGTGATACACTCGCGACAATCGTAGTCGCATCAAGTCGACGAGAATCCGTGTTTCATGATAGGTCAAAACATATAGACATCAAGTATCACTTCATCGAGATTGTGTACAACAAGTGGGCGTTATTAAGCTACAACAGTACCTACAGATCAGCAGGTAGTAGCATATTCTCGACAAAGGCATTGGGAAGGCAAAATTTATCTTCTTCGAGAGATGTTGGGTGTCATGCAAAACACTTCCTAAGAGGGAGTGTTAATCTTAGTAGTTAGTAGCTTGATAAACTGTTTGTCCTCATCCATTTGTTATGGGTAGTTTGGACAACCTAGAATTTAGAGAAATAGTTGTTTTTGTCAAACAAATATTGTTAGGATAAGAACAATTGCTGCTATCTAATATTGACTCTTTTAGGTGACACCTCATAACCAAGGTTGTTATGGTTATCGAGTTGTCTTAATCTCACCGCTCATTTGTATTAATCTCGGCCGTTGATTTTCAACGAGAGTAGTATATAAGGGGGTCATTGGGGTCATTTGTAACAAGGAAGTTTTGGAGAAACTTTGCAGTGTTAGCAAAAGTAGTCTCAGTGATAAGCAAACAATCTTGCAGTGTTAGCAAGGGCAGTGATAGCGCTGAGATAGCAAGGGAGGAATATCACAGGAGGATTAGGAGATTGTTTGAGCTCACCAAGAAGAGGCAAGTAGTATTTGTATCTCTTGATTTGGTCAAGTTTAATATATTTCTCATCCGTAGTATCGGTTTTCCCTACGGGGTTTTCCAGGACAATTGTCCGAAAATATTGTGTTCACCTTGTTGGGTATTTCTTATGTGTTTGTATTTGTGAAGTTACAGCTGTGTTATTTTCCAATATTTGTTGATCAAATAATCTTACAAGATAGGAGGTTAATAATCAAGAATCGTAATAGATTTTTCACAAGGTTTTAAATTTTAATTTAACCATTTTTTGGTGAAAAAAATCCGGTCATGGCGTAGGCTTGCTGAGCCAATATATTCTTGATTGGGATGTTTAAGCCGCCTTGTAATTATTGTTGTGTGGTGTACATTAAAATAATAATTTATTTTAAAAACAAAATGAAGTAACATTTGTAATTCAAGAAACAATGCATTATGCATCTCGCATTATAATTTAATTAATAAACAATTAATTGGGTTCATGTAGTGGAAAGATTCCTTTTATTTTTGGTTCTTTATTATTTGTCATTTCTATTGAATTCGTAAAGGCCATTCTATTGTATGTTTATTTTAACATATTAGTTTGGCATATTTAGATTGAGGTCAGTCAATGGAATGTGGAGTTTTATGTAAAAAAATGTATATAGATGTGAGATGACATATCATTATTTTTATTTATTTATTTTGGACGTTCGAATAATATTATAATAGGGTGATGAAGGAAATGAAGATGATTTATACATGGGAAAACAAATTTCTATATTTTTAAATAAATAATGGGAAGCTATGTTGATCAATGTTGTCAATATTGATTGTTTCTTTCTATAATGTCATTTCTAATGATTTATCTATTATTAGATCCTAAAAGAGGTGACACTATTTTGCAACATCTTGGGTTAAGTGGCAAAGTTGGTATCCATCTTGGATTGTTAACATCACATGCTTGTCCAATGTAGTTTTTGAAGCTAACAACCATGAACACTATTATTGTAACCAACAAACCCCTATTTCTTTAAATAGGGTCTCTTTTACATTATTGAGATATGAACTTTGCCTTCGGAAATTCAACTTTTATCTCATTTCACTATGTTGAAATTGTTGTGTTAAATCAAAATTAAAATGCATAAGAGGAGAAATTAAAACTTGTTTTCTTTAAGTATGTTTTTCAAAAAAATTCATCGTGCACTAAAAGGTTTAATTCACGTCATAACTTAGTTTAGTTTTTTTATTAAATTAAATTAAATCTCTAAAATCTATCTTTATTGTACCATTGTAAATCATTTAGGTGATATGATTACCACTACCATGCTAAAATCAATTTAAGAGCATTGCCATCAAATTCCAATGTCCAAACATCATTGGGGTCATTCTAAATTAATTTAGGGACATTCAAATATTATTATATCATCATCGAGTAGGTGCCATGATTCATTTGATTTTGCATAGTATACTTGGAAATTTCTTTCAAATCACCTTTACTTGACCCTTCAAAGAAGAATATTGAGATGTGATCAATCCATCTAAATTTCTCCTCTTACATCTCTACAAAAACTATGGTGAACAACATACCATATGCATTTGGTATGTTGGCTATCAAAATAGTCATCTTCATTCTTTCATTTGGATATGTGGCCAAAATCGCTTAAGCATCTTTTATTTTCCCAATTAAAGGTGCCTGTTTGGTTTGCATGGAGAAATATTAGAAAAATTTATAGTTAATGTGGGCCCGAATGCATGAGAAACTTTAGCAGACATCACATTGTTAGAGGCTCTTGAGTCAATTATATAATAATTGATCTTATATCCGTTAATGATTAGTGATAAATAAAAAGGGCCAAATTCTCCTAGAAGTGAGTGAGGATGTGATCATGGGATTCCAAGAAGGAATTTTAGAACTGGGAAAGATACCTTTGGAAATGGTTTTGAAAAGTGTAATGGATCTTAATACACTTGACTAGTCTATGTAATTGATTTGGGTTGGCTTGAGTATTCAAATTTGGACATCTCGAATCTTATATTTCTTTACATTATCAATGAGGAAAAAGAATAAAGAGATGTGGTAGCGAGGAGCTTTGGGGGTAAAACTAACATTATTTTTGGGCTAAAAAGGATGAGTTCCCTTATGAACAATGACAATGCTAGAATTTGGAGATTCTTTATCTTTTGATTTATGTGTGGTCCTTTCGTGATCTTGTAAACATAACATAGTTGTGACCATAAATTTCTCTAACAACATATTCTTCAAATTCATATTTCAAATACCCAATGTTTGATTCGACATTTGGTTCATTAAATTCTTCCTTGACATATCTAACATTTCTTTGTTCATCTTCACTTTAAAAACTCTTCCACCACTTAACTCTCTTTAAGCTCACAAGAAGTGTCATGTGGACCCGTCACATTAGGAGGATCTTCAAGATATAGTTTTTACTAAGGCGTGAGTAAGTATTCGCAGATTAACAATACTAGTATTGCCAAAGTTACTTCTCGATATATCTTTGTACATGGTGATCAAAAAACACTTTGAGATACTTCCTTCTTCAAAGAAAGGACATTTTCCGTATTTTTAACTATAGGGTCTATAGAACTTTGGATCTAACATCATCATTTTCCTCGATAAGACCTTCCTTAGTTTTCCGACCATGATTTAATCATATTTCAATTTGATGGCCAAGTATTGTGTAGCATCAAAATTTTCTATTTGTGATCTACAAAGGATAAACCCTACTTCAAAAAGTGGGACATTGACAAGAAAACACTTTTTATTCTCCAAGGTTGGTGTGGTAGTAGGAGGAATATTATGTAAGAGTCTATTTAACTTAGCCACAAATTATATCATGGGTTCATGATTTTCCTTCTTCATACGAGTCAATTTTGCTAAGAGAGCATGTGCACCTTCAACTAGTTTTAATCTCTCTTCAAACTTAGTTCTCATGTCAACCCAATTAGTGGGTAAATGATAATACCATTATAGTAACCCCTCTTGCAATGTTTCCATAAAAAAAATTGATGGAGACATAATCATGTTCCACTCCTAATACCCCACATGCAATGAAGAATGCAAAAATATGTCCATCAAGGTGTTGATTATATTTTTCTCTAAATTTGGGGAATTTATCCTTGAGCCTCTAGGGAGCTCATGTAAAGGTTCTGCTAAGGCCAATGGCCCTATGGTTGGTCCCCATGGTACTTACAAAATTTTAGGAAAGAGAACATATAGGGGAAGTACCATGCCACAACAAATAAGGGAATCACTCAGGCTTGTTCCTTTTCAAATGCTTTCTTCTCATGTAGTTTGGTAGAGTCATTTTTGAGCTCTCTTTATTTCTTATTCTCTTGGATGTTAGTTTGAAACCGCGTTCTTGTTGAAGTTAAAAGAAAGGATTTTTGTTCCTTTTAATTTATTGTTGTGAGTAAATATTTTAAAACAAGTTTTCTCTAATCTTGAAATTTAAGGGACAACAAGAACTGCACTTCAAATCTCTCAAGCCACTAAAAAATCCTTCTTGTGAGATTTGTAACTACTTCAATATTTAGTTGCAATAGCAAGGGTAACCTTGAATAGCCATGTATGATAGAATTTTTTTATTTTTTAGATGGTTCTACATACATGAGCAAGAACATGCCCCACAAAGGGTACTAAAAACTATTAGTGAAATATTTTTCACAAGAAAAAATGGGAATTTCGAAACAATTATATGGGAAAAATTCCCTCCTCTACTATACTGGGAGGATCCCTTATTAAAAAATAAAAGTGCAGAAAATGAGCATAAACATTATTTATAATATTTTATCCTTTGGGGTTTGGGATTTTGAACAAAAAAGTAATACCTTAGGAGAAAGGAAAATGTGAAAATAGGGAGAATAGAAGGAAGATGAAAGAAGAGGAAATAAAAAGGGGAAACCTACACTTCCAAATAGGTAAACACGAAACCTATCTTAAGATGCAATAAATGTATTCAATATAGACAAATTATCGGGATTGTTCATTTGAAAATTAAAGAAAATAATCATATATTTTACAATATCTCGAATCAAAATCAAAGGATAGACATGCAACACATGGTTTCAATATATCTCATTTATTATATTCTTGAGAAGTGAATATAAAGTTTCAATTTTCTTATTCTCTCCAAAATGTCCTTTCACCAAAAGTCCCCTCAAATGTCTTACAAACACATATTTATTATGCACTTTTATGAAATAAAGAGACATAAACAAAATATTAAAGTGAACAACTTAAAACCTACAAAAATAAATTGATAAATATGCAACTACAAAGTAGAGGTTTCCCTCAACCCATAGTTTCTTGATCATTTCCCTTATGATGTGAATCTAGCTACAAGAGGTTGAAATACCTCCAAAACACACATAAACAACTTTGCAAATAAAAACCAAGAGTTTCAAAATAGATTTCTTCTCATTCTATAATCCACACTAATCTTTTACATCATTACAATCCACCTTTTATTTCACGTCTACTCTAAAAACCCTAAAATGCCAAAAAACCCTAAATTGCCAAAAACCCTAAAATGCTAAAAATTACCTACTAACAAAATAACTTGGATGGGCCCCAAAATTTACGTGCAAAATATACCTTCATAAATTAAGTCTCATATGAAATTTTGACTTATTCTAACAAACACAACAAAAGTTATTAAAGTTCTAAGACCTAGTCAAAAGCGAAAAAAAACGTTCGAGCCAATTTTAGGCCACTAGATGAAGGAATCCGGGCCCGAAAATGTGTCAAAATGGCCACAATCTTGCAAGCATACAAACAAGTATACCCCAGCATATTACTAATGTATAAATACCACCTGTAAAATTTCAAGACGATCCAACTGGTCGGATCAAAAGTTATGGTCTCCGCAAGTTATGCTCCCGCATCATTCTCCCCGGTTGAAAAGACCGTGAATTCATTGACGTAATTCATCTAATTTTGCACTATCGATATTTTTAAATCCCACTCGGAATCCAAGTATTTTCTTCTTGTTGCAAAACCTTCCACCGTACCAAATATCATTGTAGCTCCCATGTCTAGTAGTAGTTGATCTTTTGGTCAAGACACGCATTACGCTTTCCTTTTTCTTCTTCTTAATCTGTTGCCCCGCTTATTTATTACTCCTCTCAAACATTTTCATCATGACCTAGAAACTTATATAAGTCAGAAACATTAAAAATTGGTGAGATAGCAAAGTTGTCAGGTAGCTCCACCTTGTAGGCATTATCACTCATTTTCTTCAAAATCCTACACGGCCCAATCTTCTTATACTTGAGTTTATTATATGTCCCTTTTGAAACCTCTCCTTTCTAAGATGAACCATCACCATATCTCCTTATTTGAATACACTTACTCTCCTACTGCATCTGCAGCTGTCTTATATTGTGCATTACTCACTTTTAGCTTTTCCCTCACTTCATCCTGCAACTGTAGAATGTGTTCTGCAAATGCTTCTGCATCATCACTAGTTTTATCTTCATTGGGTAGCACAATCAGATCTAGGACCCCCTTGGGATTCCTACCATATACAATTTGGAAAGGAGACCTCCCTATTGACATGTTTACCGAGCTATTATAGGAAAACTCAACTTGAGGTAAAGCTAAGTCCCATTGTTTTGGCTTTTCTCCAACTATGCAATGTAGGAGATTTCCCAAGATTTTGTTCACTACTTTTGTCTACCCATTAGTCTGGGGGTGATATGCACTACTAAACTGTAGTTGTGTCCCCATTTTCCTCCACAGAGTCTTCCAAAAGTGACTCAAAACTTCGTGTCGCGATCTGAAGTGATCGTTCTTGGAACTCCATGCAATCTAACCACTTCGAAAAAAAAATTGCAACTCTGGAAGCATCATTAGTTTTTTTACAAGAAATGAAATGTGTCATCTTAGAGAATCTATCAACCACAACAAAGATAGAATCATTCCCTCGTTGTGTGTTAGGAAGTCCTAACATGAAATCCATACTCAAATCAACCCATGGCCCTGTAGGGACAGGTAATGGCATATACAACCCAATATTTTGTGCATGGCCCTTAGCCATTTGACACACTCTACATCTTGCTACAATCCTAATTATGTCCCTCTTTACCTTTGGCCAATAATACTTTTCTATAATAAGATCAATTGTCTTACTTATACCAAAGTGTCCAGCCAAATGCCCACTATGCAATTCTCTTATAATATTTTCTCTCATTGAACCAACAGGGATGCACAATTGTTTCCCCCTGAACAAATAACCATCCTACATCAAATAATCAGAAGAACCACTACCTACTTTGTAGGGTCCTTAAGTTGTCTCACAACATCACCAAAATCTGGATCACCTTCATACAATTCCTTAACTAGCCTCAAACCCTACTACTTCATTTTCCATTGTTATCAAAAGTGCTACACACCTACTCAAGGCATCAACAACTTGATTCTCGCTTTTACCCGACTTATGCTTTAAGACAAAAGTATATTCTTGCAAAAATGAAACCCATTTTACATGCCTACTATTTAGTTTCTTCTATGTGTTTACATACCTCAAGGCTTCATGGTCAATGAAGAGTACAAATTCTTTTGCTACCAAGTAATGTCTCTAGTGCCTTAATGCCTGAACAATAGCATAAAATTCCACATCATAAGTAGAATATTTCCTCCTGACTTCATTTAACTTTTCACTGAAGAATGCCATAGGTCATCCTTCTTGACTCAATACAACTCCAATCCCGACATGTGAGGCATCACAATCAACCTCAAAGACCTTGCTAAAATCAGCAATACCGAACAAGTGCTTCTGACACTTTCTTCTTCAACAATTCAAAACTATCTGTTGTTTCCTTGGTCCATACAAACTCCTTCCCTTTTATACACTTTGTTATGGGTGCAACAATGCTACTGAAATTTCTGATGAACTTCCTATAAAAAGTTCCCAATCCACGAAAACTACGAACCTCTGTCACATTCCTTGGAATAAGCCATTCCAAAATTGCCTTTACTTTTTCCTTATCTATCCTCACTCCATCCTCTGATATGAAAAACCCCAAAAAAAATGACTCTTCTGAATAAATATACACTTCCTTAAGTTTGCATATAGATTCTCTTTACGTAACAAGTCTAACACCAATTTCATATGTAACAAGTATTCTTCCACTATCATACTGAATATGAGAATATCATCAATTTAGACAACAACAAACTTACCATTGTATTCTCGGAGTACTTTGTTCATCAGCCTCATGAATGTATCAGGGTGCATTAGATGCCCTAAATGGCATCACCATCCACTCATACAATCCTTCTTTTGTTTTGAAATTCATTTTCCATTCATCCCCTTCACAGATCCGGATCTGGTAGTACCCACTCCGCAGGTCAATCTTGCTAAAATATCGAGCTCCCACTAGCACATCCATCATATCATCCAATCTTGGAATTGTGATCTTATTTATGGCCCTGTTGTCTACACACATTCTCCAATCTCCATATTTTTTAGGATTCAATAGTGTTGGAGTTGCACATGGACTCATGCTTTCTCTCACTAACCCTTTCTGTATTAGATCTATCACTTTTCTATTCAACTCTTCACTCTGTGTCAAACTCATCTAATAGGCTACCTAGTTTGGAAGGGCTAATCCTGGGATCAAATCAATATGGTGTTGAATATCTTGCTTCGGAGGTAACCCATCTGTATGACATCTTTGTATTCATTTAGTACCTTTGCCGCAACAACGGGTATATTAAAATCCTCTATTTCCACCTTCTTTGACATCAGTGCATAACACCAGCCAACTTCTTCCATTTCTAGTAACAAACTCTTTTGTATCCAATAAGCCCTCACTCTTCTCTTCTTCCTTGAAGGGTAATAAGACCACCTTTACACCATCCTTCCAAAAAGTATATGTATTTTTCCCTCCATCATGTGTAACCTTTCTATCATATTGCCAAGGCCTCCCCAATAATATATGGAATGCATCCATTGGGATAACATCACACCACACTCATCCTTGTAGGTATTCCCAATCAAAAACTTTATAAGGCATATTTTATCTATGGTTACCTCATTCCCTTTCTTAAACCATGATATACAATAGGGATATGGGTGCTTCTCACATTTCAAATTGAGTTTATCAACCATCACAATTGAAACCATATTTTCACAACTACCACCATCAATAATAATTTTACATACCTTTCCTCCGAGGTTCATCTTGTTCGAAATATATTTGTTCGCAACCATGAATCAGCACCAACAACATCTTGTTCTTTCTCCTTCCTTGGAGTAATCATCGTCCTCCTTATCATGAGGGTTTCACCCAAGTCTATAGCAGCCTCCATTTCTTCTTCCCCTTCAGCTTCAACCAGATTTACTTGTGGTTGTTCTCCTTTCCATCTATCTTGTGTAGGATAGTGCGGACACTCAAAAGTTATGTGCCCCTCTTCACCACATCTGTAACATGTATATTTCCTTTGGGGCTATTCCACCTCATCCTCCATTATAACCTCTTCCCCTATTAAACCCCCTACCTCTTTGGTAGTTACCACGGCTTTGACTAGATAATCTTCATGCCCTTCTGCATTAGAGGATTCACCTTTTGTAGATTCAAATCTACCCCTGCCTCTCATTGGAGATGATGATGGCCCTCTCTTCACACCTCTTCTAAAATTATTCCTCTTTTTATTTTCTTCGCATTTAATGTGAGTTGATAAGCATCATCCAGGCTATGGATCCGAAGCATACTCAACTCATCTTGTATGGTGTAACTCAAGCCATTTATATACCGTATAGCCTCTTGTTCTTCAAAATCCTTGTTCCACCCTGATTGACAACTTGTAAAATTCATTGATATACTCCTCAATACTGATATCCTTCTGTCTTAGGTTTTGGAACCTTCAAAAGAGTGTCTAAGCATAATCTACAAGAAGAAACTTTTCTTTCATCTTCTTTACCATTTTATTCTAATTTTGGATCTTGCCCTTTCCATTCCTTTGTCTTTCATTTTGTAGGTGATCCCACCAGATCAATGCATGTCCGACCAACTTAGTGCATGCAAACTTAACCTTATTCTCCTCTGAAATGGTTTTCCACTCAAATAATTTTTCCATGTGATTCAACCAATCAATCAACTCCTCTAGTCGTAACCCTCCACCATAATCAGGAACATTAATCTTGATGTCGTCATTCTTTCCCTCTAAAGCCTAGATCAATCTCTCCTCAAATGGTCTCTCATTCACGGTTTCTTCATCTCTTTCATTTTCTTCTTCATCTCCTCCTTCATTCATTAATGGAGGTACTTCTTTAGTGTCACTATTTGGGTCTACATCCCCATTTACATGTATCCTTCTAAGGTAGGTAACTTCTCCTGTGAGCTCAAAGAACTTATCTCTGTAGCTCATGCATATGCATATTCATCTGGGCATAACCTCCCCTCTCGCGTCTAGCCAGGATTATATAAAATAGAGGTAAAAATTACACAAAAAAATGTAATATGTTACCTTAACTATTTCCGTAAGATCTAAATCGCTTTGATACCAATTGATGTGAATCTAGCTGCAAGAGGTTGAAATACCTCCAAAACACACATAAACAACTTTGCAAATAAAAACCAGGAGTTTCAAAATATATTTCTTCTCATTCGGAATACACACTAACCTTTTACATCTTTACAATCCACCTTTTATTCCACGTATACTCTAAAACCCCTAAAATGCCAAAAACCCCTAAATTAGCAAAAAAACCCTAAATTGCCAAAAAAAACCTAAAATGCCAAAAATTACCTACTAGCAAAACAACTTGGATGGGCCCCAAAATTTTTGTGCCAAATATGCCTTCATAAATTAAGGCTCACGTGAAATTTTGACTTATTCTAACAAGCACAACAAAAATTATTAAAATTCTAAGACCTAGTCAAAAGCAAAAAAAAAAGTTGAGCCAATTTTAGGCCACTAGATGAAGGAATTCGAGCCCGAAAATGTGTCATAATGGCCACAACCTTACAGGAAGTTGAACCTAGCATAGTACTAATACATATCTCGCCACCTCAAAATTTGAAAACAATCCAACTCGCGATCAAAAGTTATGGTCTTCGCAAATTATGCTCCCGCATCACCTTAAAATCTATAATGACATTTTTCTTTGTAATTAAAGTCTCTTCCTCTATTCATCAAAATTATTCAATACTTCCTTCACTTTATCTTCATCCGAGCATTTTGAATGTAATTAATTAATTTCACTTTTGATCATTACATCTACCATTTGATTAGGCATATATTCCTCAAATCTTTCTCAAATTTCTTTAAACTATTGTGATATTTAATAATGATCTACCATTTGATTAGGCACACATCATATATTCCTCAAATCTTTCTCAAATTTGTTTAAATTGTTCTATTGTTAACAAAATTTAAAATTGAATCTAAGTTAAAGAAAGACCCAAGAATTGACTCAATTAATTATTTGAATACATCCTTCATATTTTATGTTGGGATTATGATTCCTTTATCATCATTAAAGCACATGAAAGTGTTTCAATCACTTCCAAGATATCATTTCATGCTTATGTTCCTTTGACCCGTGACTCCTCAATTTTTTAATGTATTACTCCACGAGGTGTATCCTAAACTTAGTTGTCCCCGTGAACTCTAATTTATTACCTCAATCTTCGTAACTTAATAATACATTGGCAGCTAGGAAATATGAATCAACGGGCAAAATTTGCACCAACTTTAGTGAAAATTGTTTCAACATCTTTACCTCAATTTCATATTTATCCTTAGCTTTACTTATAAATTACATTTTGGTTTGAAAATTTACATAATAACATCAATTAATCATGATCCTGTGGTGATCAAATTATTAGACCATTCCTTGGTCAATCTCCCCATGTGACCAATTTATTTGGTTGTCAATGTATCTACACAACTATTTATGGAGCAAGATCAAAAATGGAAAATAATTGAATTGGGTTGACTAGCTTATGAACAATAGCTATGATTTGATCAACATTTACCATCAAATTTCCCTTATTCACCTTGTCCAAAATGATATTCTCTTAATGTGTACCAATAGATGACTGAACATTCTTCTTCATACCTTCTCTCATGGTTTTTCCAAGATTCACTTTGGAGAGTTGATAGTCCCGAGATGCAATTTTTTCTTTGTTTTTACTGGTGGGGCATAATTATCTCCCCATAATTTTCACCCTAATTTTACGTAATTATTTTATAAACCATTTGGGATTTTTTTATAGGAGAAACGAAACAAAAGCATGACAAAATGCTAAAATTCACCTCTTGGGAAGCAAAAAAAAAAAAAATCTCTTCTTTACCACTTCAATTTTTTGTCCTTTTAGGGATAATAGAAATATCCATATGAGATAAATACATGGTGAATTGCATTAAAGGAAGGCCAACAATAACAACCTTTAAGTTTGTTGAGGCGATGATAATGATTTTTGTCAAAAAGGGTAACCACAATAATATCACAAGGTAGATGAATACATCATTATTGATGTTGGGAAGGAATAACATAAACATCTTGAGTCTATGGTAGTTTATATTCCTTCCCAACCACAAATTTGGAGGATAATATGGAATTTATTATTAAGGTAGAGGAAACAATAAGAGAGTTTGTTGCCAAGAATTATTGTGTAATGTATTTAACCAAAACTTATGAGTGACTTATTTCGATATATGATTTATGTAGAGCTCTTACCCACCCGAAAATACGGTTTGATTACAATATTGGATTTACTAACTTTAGTAATAGAGTTGTATATTTTTCCTTGTCTCTTTTACCCGCAATATTAGAGGAAGGTCCTATAAGTGGGTTTCCTCCTTTTGATTAAGGAAGTTGAGATGAAAATTTTCTATTAATCCTTGATAATGGAATAGTCAGTACACATTTTTGGAAATTCCTATTTCCTTTATCTAAGTAAGGGTTCTTGTAAACACACCCCTAGTTTGATTCTCTAGGAGGTTAATTCAGATTTGATTCAATCAAATCATGCCATGGGCTTGAGATATATATTTTTATCATAATATTTTGGTTTTACCAATTAATCATCAAAAAAATATTTATCAGATCTCTTATATGTCAAGGTTCATTTCGAATAATCTCAAAATATTACTTCCTTTTTAGCTTCACAATCTATCCAAAAATCTTCATAGTATGGGATATGATGATGTGTAGACCCAAGGGTATTTTTATCATACCTCGATATCAAAAGAAGGCCTACTATGAAATTTATAAAAGGTTATTTGATTTTTTTGCATCAATATTATTGGCCTTGCCAAGAGAAGAGCAAGTGTATCTTTTAGTGGTGATAGGAAAATGTGCCTAGCCTTGTGTTTACTTGATAGGAATTTATGCATTTTAGACAAATATCAAGCCAACTCCATCACTACCCATTTATCATTTACATATTTTAGTATCATATAAGGGGAATTACTAAAATTATATAATCGATGTAAGAAAATTGGGAATCAATGAAGTATGCTCCCTGTCATGCACTTTCTATCATGGCAGCCCCTAAAATCCCGACATTACTAAGGTCATCCTTAATCATATTAATGAAATAGCAGATAAAATATTCATTTACCCAATATAAGTGGCATGAACTAAATGCTAGTGTGAGCTATGCGTAAAATTCATATATCTTTGAAGAATTCATTTGACCCACTGGATCAACCCCAAGAATTTTCTTCTTGTACATAGTTTCTACAAGCTCGGGTAGGGTTTTGGAATGAACTACAAAAGTAGTCAAGATGTATAGCATTTGAGTTTTGGACCACTTAAGAAAGTGGAAAGTTTGATTCAAAACTTCGTGCTACGAAAGCGTGAAGGTTCCACCACCGATTTTTGAGTTGTGTAGACATGTGGTAAATATTGACTCGTAGCTTTGGATAGTGAGAGTAGGTCAAAAATATGATATGGGTTATTAGGTTATCAAAGCAGGATAGAAGCCCAAATCAAGGTTTCAAGGTGTAAAGGTGGGCTAGATGTCCGACTCTGGGATTAACGGTGCTTAAGCAAGTATAATATATGATTTAGGGTTTTTAGCTATAACAAAACTAAGTAAACTTGATATATTTTTGGAAAATTTAGGAATGATGCATAAACCTAGGTTCTCCTTGGTGATTATGAAAAAAATAAGGAAAGAGTGGAAAGAAAAATACCATAAAATGTAAAATAAAATTGTGGCTATTGGAAAACTCGAGAAAGTTTGAAAACTTCCCATCACAAGATGAAATCCAATAAGGACATGATGAAACTAAATGCATGGGATCAAAACTCAAAGGCAATGAAGCTCATGCGGTGGTAGAGAGAAGATTTAGTGAAAAATAAAAATGAGGTGAAAAGCAAATATAGGAGGAAAAGTAGGAATTTACACACATGAATAGGTTTAAGAGATTTGGGTTGATAAAGTATGCAAGAATCTTGATTTTAGATATTAGGGTTACATTGGTATCCCAAAAATCAAACTTGGGAATTCTAGTTGTATTGGTAATATAAATCATTAATGCAGGAAGCTAGCTATAAAAGCAATCCAAAATCCCTACATGAAAATTTTGGTTGGATTAGAAATCCAAAACCCCAATACGAGGATTTGGAATGCTAAAATTGTTAAGGATAAGCAAAAATATAGGTGCAAATCAATCCCACATAATCACAATAATAAGAACTATGAACAAAAATATAGAAACAAAAATACACAACAAGAAGACATGATTTAATGTGGTTCACCCAATGTGGGCTACATCCACCAAGAAACACTTGCCCATATTTTATTACAAGCCAACAAGAGTGTAATCCACTCTCAGATCAGTCTTCTCACAATTACAAAACACATATCTTGTTTGGAGCTATGCTCAACAAACTCTCTCAAATTCACACTTGAATTCACACACCCATCTATATCACTCCCTACCGTATGCCCAACTATTTATAAGCACATCAGTAGGTAGAAGTTTTATAATACCGTGGGTACCAATACCATGGGCCAAAATCGACCCATAAACCTATGGGTTAAATACCACCCATATAATTAATACATGAAAATACTACATTTTCAGTTACTCCCAAAAAAATATAACACATCTAACATGAAAACATGCTCCACAACCTAACAAAAACAGTCCAAACTACAAAGTACCATATTTATCCTAATTTCATTATTATTATACCTATAGAGTTTATCAAAACACTTGAGTAATTTGTTAGATTAGATTCAAAATCAAAATTTGACATTTTTAAATACTTTAGATAATATCACTTATTTTTTGCCAATTTGACTTGGGTACCCTAAATTTTCACTCTAAACTAATTTTTTCGCAAATACAACACTATCACAAAAAAATTAAGAGGACAAGAATGGAAAGAAGTAGTTCTCTTGATGATGATATGGAACTATTGGGTGATCCTCTATCAATTGTGAAATATATTCAAAAAAAAAATTGAGGATGTGGTTGAGAGGAGGAAGAAAAAGATGTAGATGTGCATTCAAAATTTAAGTGCCCAAAAGTGTTTCCATAAATGTGTAGGAAACCATCATATTATTATTTAATTTTTTTATTTGAGTCATAGAGCACAAATCTATAAGTGATGAGACATAGCAAAAGGTCCTCAACATTTGAGGAAGATCATGGATATAGAGAATAAATTTACCATTTTGGCTAATGTGGTGACAAAAAGCATACGTTGAAATGGTGTGATCATGAATTTAGATGATGTGGTCATTTGTTAAAACTTTTTGATGAAATCTAAACTAGCATTTGGTGAAGCATTAAGTGTTTTGGAAGCCTCAATTTCACCAATTGACATGTTTTGGGGGAAGTTATCTCCTTATTTATAAGTGTCGGTGGTATTAGTTTTACAACGAGGATGATATTGTTTATTCCAAAGAGGAATTTAAGAATTGTGTGTGTGTGTGTGTGTGTGTGTGTGTGTGTGTGTGGGGGGTGGGGGGTATCATTCAAAATATAGGTGGCCACCATTTAGAAGAAGTGCAATAAACAAGTTCTTGAATTTGTGGTTGATATCATAAGGAAGGTAAAATAGCATATATAGTGAATGAAAATTTGTGGTTGATATCATAAGGAAGGTAAAAAGAGCATATATAGTGAATGAATTTCTTGGTGGATTTATCTTAGATGATACCAAAGGTTGTTTCCAAACTAGACCAACAATTTAGGAGGTAGTTTTGGACATAACATGAATAGAAAAGGATCACACTCTGTGTATGAAGGCCAGGAAAATGGAAAATATGTGGAAGGATGAATTCACATGGACATGTAGGAAATGATAAATATATGGTCAATTTCATAATTTATTTTGAGTTCGAGAGGAGAAAAGAGAAATGAATAATTGTCATACATGCAAGTTATTGGATATGCATATTTATTTTATTTCGGATTGTTCTGAAGGCGGATAAATTGAGTACACAAAGGATAAAACCAAAGTGTTGGATTTTCGAAGGTGTTTAGATGTTTTTAGTCATTTTAAATGTTAAATACAACCATTTTTGAAATATGACCATTATGATTGACAGGAAATATATAATTTAAATGTCAAAATAACACATATACTCTCAATTTGACTCGTGTCAATTGTGTGTGTGTGTGTGTGTGTGTGTGTGTGTGTGTGTGTGTGTGTGTGTGTGTGTGTGTGTGTGTGTGTGTGTGTGTGTGTGTGTGTGTGTGTGTGTGTGAATAAATTAAATATTACTTAGACATTACACATTATAAATTTGTGAGATTCATGACAAATATAACATAAATAAAAATCAAAACTTTAGAATGTTAGTAAAATACAAATAATAGAATTATCTTAATATTTTATTAATGAAACATAAACATCCATTAATTTTGATTTTTAATTAATTTTGTTTAATTTTTTAAGATTTATTTTATGTTATTTTTAGTTTTATTTTATTGATTTTGATTTGTAATTGGTTTTTTATTTTTTATTTGTTTGATTTCTTACAAATAAAGATTAGATAATGGACTATGCGCATTAGACTTGGGATTTTGCAAGAAAGTTGAAATTTGAAGATTGACTGCAGGAGTTGGGAGTTGAAACTGGAACTCATTTTCTACAAAATTGCAAGTTTGCACCAATGATTATGAGTGAGTCATTTCTATCATTTTCTTCAACAATTTTTAAAATTGTGATTTGAAATTATGTATTAATATTCTCATAAACTTTAATGATGTTTGTGGATCTTGAAATTTATTAGTGCAACATTATTTTTATGGGAAAACATGAATACATGAAAAGCTATGAAACTTATTAGTCCAATTTATTATCCATAATTAAATAAAAGTCACATAACTATGAGAGAATATTCCAAAGAACAACATCATTCATTTAAAATTTAACTCAATTTATGTATTTTGTAATAGTTATTATAAAAACAAATTTGATGTACATATTAAATTTTAAACACCAAATGACATCCATATAATTTTCTAGACCGTCAAACAATTTTATTATGACATGTAACATTGAACGTCAAAATCCAACATTGGATCAAACTCTTTTAATTATTTTCGTTAAATATTTTTTGTTAATTATTTTATTCAAATAAAAACACTTAGACTATGTGGTTATATCCCATCATTTTCATTACAAGTACTCTATAGTGAACCTCATTTTAATTAAATTGAAAAATCTTAGAGAAATCACTATGGATTCATCCGAGTTTATTTTTGTTCTTAAAATTAATCGTCGTGATTTTGATTAAGTAGACACCATGTTTTATCTATATGTTATTAGTGGGAAATCTTGATTGATATATAATAGTCTATGTATCTAATTATTTATTAGGTCCTTACTACTTAACAATTCATAATTATTGAATGGTTTGTATAGCTAAAATATCTCAATCCTATTTTTTAAATGATTTGGGTAGATTTATTTTGGGCTATTGGAACCATTTATATCTAGAAAATTCTTACATTAATTAAACTTTGTGAATGAATGAGCTTTATTGTTTTATACAATGGATTATCTCATCAAATTATGCAAGGAATTTCCTCGTGTTATTACAAATTCTTGAGACTCTTACATTAGGTTTATGTGAATTTGAGTGAATGTTGGATTATTTAAATTATGGATATTCAAAAAGATTTAATTGTGTTTTTATTCAAATAATAATAATAATAGAAAGACTGAATTTTATTTCTTGTTTCTCCTTTACCTTATCTTTTTGTTTTTTAATATCCAACATCACATCATCATTGTATAGCAAATTAACATAAATGTGATTATCCATTATTTTGTATTGTTTGAATACTTGTGAGATATATTATTCAAGAACCCCACAAATCTTTTGAATTCACACACTTCTAATTATTTTCCATGAAGCAACTTTTTGAAAACCATAACCTAGAACTCATGCTTTGGATTACAATCCATTAAATATTAAAATGAGAGGGTGTATACCCATTATATATTGGATACTATTTAAAAAATTGCGTCAATACAAATTTGATGCCGGAGGGAGGGCATAACATACCTCCAATATTATATCTGACATACCTCAAACTGTTTCATACCCATCTCCTGTTATGTTTTATAAAACAAACATCAACAAAAAAATTTCTTTAGATGGAGGTGATTACACAATCCAGATCTTCCACCTTTTCCTACATGGTCTAAATTGAAATAAAGACTATCATTTTCCCAATATTTAAAATTTTATAGGAGATATATATCTCTGATAAGGAGATACCAAAGGTTCCAAACCTATGCATATTTACCTAATTGATGTCCCATATCTTATTTTTCTTCCACTACTCACACAACCACCACTAGTAAAAAAATCCATTTTCCTTTGATGTTTCATGTGTTTTTCCAAGAAATAATTTCCTAGGTAGAAACATGATGGTAAATGAAATACTAAAGAACATGTCATATCTTTTAAGTCATATTTAAGGTTGTTAAATATGCAACATGAGGGTGTTTCTTGTGGGTTTTTACCATTTACTTTATAAGATGTTGTTTATTTTTACTTTCTCATTTGAACACTCTTAATTTAATCATGGGATGGAAAGCTTAGTGGGAAACTCCCTATGTATGTGCCATTTGTTTTTGAAGGCGTCGGACATATTTTTGTACCATATGTCTAAGTGTGCCTTATATACATTTTTATTATGACATCACATGTGTACTTTGTGAATCTCTTCGTCGGTGATCTCATTTCCACATGATGTTTCCACTCTCTTCTTGTTGGTCCATCTAGGGACTCCAATCTCCCATAATAAATTTATCTTTTCATCCTTCTCATGTTGGATCTTGGCTTCCTCCACAATTCTCTCCGCGATGTACAAAGTAATATTGTACCTTGTCCCTTACACCATCTTATGCGCTATGTGTAAAAATCTCTTATTCACTTCATTCCACCTCTCCAAGGCTCTAAGCTTACGAACTCACCAAGCACGTGCGGCTGCTCTAGTGCCACGGTCGGTGATGTGTGACACATTAAATGTGTGGCTTCCCTTTAATAGTGTAACTTGGTGGTTTTTTCTTCCCGCGCCTCATTGCACATATCCAACATGAACTCCTATCCTCTATCTCTCAACCTCATTACCTTCCGATTAGTCATGCGGTGATACACATCCTCCTTCCCAAAAATTAAATATTGTCCTCATGGATTTGTGACATCAACCATTAAAACAGTCATGTGGGCTTGCCAAAAATGGTAATTCATAAAGTTGCAGCACCCCGCCATTTTCCAAGGTCTTGCGTAATTGATCATCCAAAGACAACTCGCCTTCTCGTAGTTGATCGACTGCCTCTACCAAGGTGTTGGCCCTTATATCACTTACATGGCTTGCTTCATGGTGGTTGTATTCATTGATTTTACTGACTCAATATATGTGATGCCCAAGGCTTCCCAACAATCACCTCCTGCGAGTATTGTGTCTCTAAGAACCAATTGTTTGGTGTGTCCTCCATGGTTTTCTTACCCTTGGTTGCCTTATTCAATGGTGTCATTGTTCTAATTTGGATTGAAACGCTATAAATTACAAACTTGAAACCCTAAAAATATTGTTCCCTAAATCCAAACCTTGGTCACTTCAATCATTTTCTCTATGTTCTTATTTTCATGGTGTCTTCCTATCAATAGTGAAACTCAAACCTTGTTTGCCCTAGCTCTATCACTTCACAAAAAATCATGCAACTCAACCCACCACGAACAATCCTGCAACTCAATCTTCACATGTTAAATCTCCAACGTCGTCTCAGTTGTCACACTGTTATCTAGACTCCACTCTTCCAAACATCGGATCTCTTTAGTCATTGGTTATTGGTTTTTGTTTCCCTAGCCATTCTTGGTTTGACGATAAAGTTGTCAGACCGAATCATAATTTTGCACTTTGGTTAGTAAGAGCTTCAATTCACAAGGTATATTATAGCTATCACTCATCTATTTATAGATTTTTAATTTTTAAATGCATTTAATGTGGTAGGTGGTGGTAGGTGTGTTTTTCCCACTCTTTTCCACCAATTCTCGAACCTTCCAAGTTTTCCTTCTACGCGTGGAATGTATAAACTTCTAAAGACGCAACTACTCTATTTGGTCAGTAAACCTCTTGTGTACACCTTCCTACACTTGCACAACTACTTTTCCAAGATATATATCCATTTGTGTGCATACCAAGTAGGTTTCTTCCTTTGCCGCCTACTTCAAGCGTTATCTTGCCCATTATTCCACATTTTATCATTTCCACCAAGTCTCCTTATACACCATTGAGTAAGACAATTTAGCACCATCCTTCCATTCATCATCACAAAGGGTCTTTCATTACTTCTACCTGCTACCCCCACATTAAAATTATGTGTGATCCTTTGTTTATCATGCTTCAACAAATACATCAGCTCATGTGCACGAACGCACCGATTACAAAAACAACAAAACAAAATAAAAAAGGAAACATAACCTAAATGGCAAAACTACCTTATTATAAACATATTTGAAAGAAGATTATTTATAGTAGGGTTGATTAACTAAAATATGCAATATGAAGTATAAGGGGATGGTTAATCTAAGCTATGAATAGTTGTAAATAAAGTAAATAAATTTAGTAAAGAAAGTATGTAAATGATTTAAGTGACTATGTAAAAGAAAATGCTAACCCTAGTGTGCAAGTGTAGTCACAAAATCATGCACTTTAGACATTTATTTATCTCGGTCTCATACTACTATTTAGAAGGTTCTCAAGGAAAGAAAGTACTAATTAACCCCCATATTTTTGGCCATCTTATTTATTTTATTTCATATTTTACGACCTATGACACCTACTTACCCAATCATTTCCGAAGTTCCCACGTCATCTTAACCCTAATCTGGGCATCTGGTCTATTTTCCACTTTCCCGCCATTTTTGGGTCTTTTCTAGCCATTTTTCATTCTTATATTTTATGTGGTCGGCCTTTTCGGGGTTAATTACGAAATTATACCAAGAGAACCCTATAAATATAAATTTATGAGACCATAATGAGGGACCTAACATCATACACTACTATCACTCCATCTAGATTTGCATCCATCTATTGCATTGGCATCCACATAGCTCCATCATCAAGGCACAAGCTAGGACATCTACATCACACTTCATAGGGGGAGGGATTCTATTCTATTCCATGCACACATACTATTACATTTTCTACATCTAGCTATTTCTCGTTATTTCACAAAGTGCGACTGACACAAGAGCACCTAGGGCACGACATGCACACACACACATACACACCAACTACATCCGGGTCCAAAATGTAGTGCAACACTCAGTTTAGTAAGCCCACTGTTGTGGCAAATGAGGTCAATCCAACCCATTCATTCTGCATCTTCTTTTTTAGGGTTTTGATACTTCTCTTTGGTCTCTTGTAGGTCATTTATTCATCTTGGAATATTCAGAGCATTTGGCATAGTTCAAAAAAATTAGTGCGATAGCTGGCGAAGGTTACAGATTATCTTACAACCCTGTAAAAACTAGTTTTGGAGCTTTTTCGCAAACCAAGGCACCTAGAAATAATACCGAGTGCCCATGGGTGCACTAGTCAGTCCCAATTGCCCAGTTGACCCACTCAAATCTAGTATTTTTAGGACTTCTACATTTTCATTCTTGTTCCCAGAATTTCCAATCAGGCTTGCGACACTTTACGACAATCATCGGTTATCAGCTAAGTCATTTATCTTTCTCTTTTACACATTAGGGTTTTAATATTTCCTTTCATATGTTGTTCTAGATCATTTATCATCTTTATTTACTACATTTACCTAGTTATTTACAAGTGTTATATGTCCTCCTAGATTAGATTAACTAGTTATTATCTAACTATATATTTAGTTAAATTCGATTAATCAAGAAGAGAGAAGAGAATAGAACACACTTGAATAGAAGATGCTCACGGGACAGTGTCACACCGATGACTGGAAAATTCATAAGTAGGAACATCATGCGTAAGTCCCGAAAATGATGGATCTAGAGTATTTAGTTGGAATAGAGCACTGGAGAGGGACGGGGCACTGTGGGCACTCCAGCCTGCAAACTAGGCACCCTAGTCTATGTAAAATATTTGGAACTCGACTTTCACAAGTCCAACAGTGGTCCAAACCCTCGATGTGTATCACATCGATTCACTACATTGTGTCGGTTTTGTTGATATTCCAATATGATGAGAAGACCTGCAAGATACCAAGAAGTATCAAAACCCTGAAACAATAAAGATGCAGATGAATGGGTCGGGTTGACCTCAGCTACCATAATAGCGGGCTTACTAATTGAGTGTTGCACTACATTTCAGACCCAAATATAGTTCTAGTGAGTGTGTGCATAATGTGCCCTAGGTGCTCTTGTGTCAATCACACTTTGTGAAGTAGCGAGCAATAACTAAATGTATAAAATGTAATAGCATGTGTGCATGGAATAGAATAGAATCCTCCCCTATGAAGTGTGTGATGCAGATGTCTTAGCCTTGTGCCTTATGATAGAGCTATGTGGATGCAAGTTCTCTCTAATGCAATAGATGGTTGCAACTTTAGGTGAGTGATAGTAGTGAAATGATGGTACGTCCTCATTATGCTCTCATAAATTTTTATTAATAGGGTTCTCTTGATCTAATTTCATAATTAACCCCAAAAAGGTTGACCACAAGAAATATAAAGATATAAAATGGCTAGAAATATCCCAAAAGGAGGCGAGAAAGTACAAAAAGGACCATGGCTCCTTGGTGGGACTAGGGCACCCACAGCGCCCCAAGATTAATCTAGGTGCCTCAATGAGGCTAAAATAACGTGGGATAACAAAAGCTAACTATGCATATGGGTGTAAAAGTTCACTAATGATGAAATAAAATAAAAGAAGATGGCCAAAAGATGGGGGTTAATTAGTACTTTCTTCACTCAAGAACCTTCTAAATAGTAGTATGACACCGAGACTAAATAATGTCTAAAGTGCATAATTTTGTGTCTACATTTGCCCCCACTTTATGTTGGTGAGTGGAAATCTCAGTAACATAAAGTAGATAGAGATGTGTACCTGATGTCCATGAACAATGTAGTAGAAATGAGCCAAAGGACTACAAAAAGTGTGGAATGATAAAAATATAGAGGAGCATGGAAACTAAAAATGAAAAATGTGCAAATAAAAATTGGTGAGAGTGAACCTAAGGTGGAAAATGCGTGTGTGTAGTTGCCACATAGTGTAGTGTACCTACATAAAAATGTGAGGTGTGTGTTATAGTGTGTTACTGCATAGTGTTGTTTTTGTTTTTGTTGTTCTTGCCCCCATTTTGATTATTTTTTCTCATACATCCGAACTCGCAAGGAGAAAATGATCAAGTAGTCAAATATGTATGTATGTGTAAAAATGCAATGTAAAAGACACATGTATGTGTATGTATGTAAAGTACGCAAATGAAAAAGTGTAATTGGAAAATGTAAATGGAACATTTGCACCCGATCCATGTCAGAAAGGGATTGTAGAAGGATATGCTATACTGTGATTTTTTTGGGTGATCTCACACCATAGACTCGAAGAAGTGTAGGGAGGAAATTTAGTGTCCTCTAAGCTCGACTTCTTCCTTGAATTGTGTGTGAAGAGATATTTGTATCATCCTAGTTTTTTTATGAGTTTTTTTATACTTGGTCTGAATGACTCTCTGTATATAATTGAACCAAACCGGTGTAGAATCTTTGTGTTAGTATGCAAAACCCCCAAAATGATGCTCCCTCTTTGGGGCGCATGTGATGTCATTGATAGGATAAATTCAGCCCCAAAAGAGGACCAACTGCATGTACGATATAACCCTGGAAAGTGCTTGGTAAAAACCAAGGCACGCACAAACAAGAAGGCTAGCCAAAGACAAGTGTAAAAATACATGCATATAGAATATAGTGTATAGTCTACGCAAACAATGTGTAAGATACCAATCAAAGCAAAATAATGTAAACATGCAAGAAGACAAATTAAGTCACACAAAATGGGCTGCAAACATGGGACATCACTCACGATGTTGCAAGACACGCAAGGCCATCATGGCCACAAATAACAAATAATTTTGCACACCAAACAAAAGTCAAGGACCATAAATAAGAGAAAACAATGACAGCACTATAAAAACAAGTATGGAAGCAAGTATCCATGTATAACAAATGTTGCACATGAAGCACTCATTAGCATGTTAGAAAGATAACTAGTATGTCAAAAGTGTGAATAACAAAGTAATGTAAAGTGCTAAGTACGAAATGAAACAATATCACTTGTGAGAGATGAATGTGGATGCACCCAAATGACCAAAGATAAGAAGGGTAGAAGGTGAGTATCCATGTTACATGTAAGATATGTGTATTTGCAATCACAACTAGACAAAGGCGTGAACGTGCATATGTGTATGATATAGATAAATTACATACAAGTAAGCTAGATAGCATGTGTAATGAAGTGACCATAAACAAGAAAAAGTAGGCAATAATCAAAACAAGCATAATATGCATTATGTTTTGGATGGATGGAATGGAATACAAAATTAAGTGATAGGATTCATGTACCCTTGAGTGAATGGAAATGTATGTAGTGAGGTTCATTTTGTTTTCCCCCTCAGTAGTCAAGAATGAACCGTAAACGAGAGTGCGTCATCGAAAAATGGTCAAATAATAGTGTGTGTCGTGATCTAACGTCTTGTGAGCAATGTCTAGGTGTAGTGATTAGATGTGACCTAGCAACAAGGCATGCATGAAACCTATAGCTGAAGTGTATATCACGACCAGATGAATGTATAAATGATGATTTATCCTAAGTGTATATCACTATAAAATGAATGGATGAGTGATGATTTATCCCTTTGCGTATATCACTACAAGATGAAAAGAGGGAGTGGTGATATAACTTAAGGTGTATACCACTACAAACTGATAGAATAGGTGTGGATTTATCTTAAAGCATATGTCACTAACCTAGGAATGTCACATGATGAAAGATCGAATAGTAAATGTGTGATGAGTGTAAGGTCCATTTGATTCGTAAACCCTTGATAGCCGAGTATAGACCGAGGAACTAAAGTGCATCATGGGGTAGTGATTGTTGCATAGAAGACAGATAGTATAAGTGATGATCACGTGGTGAGTAGAATGTGTAAAGACTCAATGTGTATAATGTAATGCAAGATGTGTAGAATGTTCGTAAATGTAATGCATATAGTGGTATGCAATATATGTAGACAGACTTTGGTAACATAGTATGTAAGATGATGTGGTGAAGACTAGTATGTAGAATATGTGTGAAAATGTGCAGTGTAATATGCATGGTATGTAGATAAATGAATAATGTAGTATGTAGGATAAGTAGTGTAGGATGTAAGATGCGTAGACAATGGTGTATGCATAATGACGACTAGCATGATGTATGATGTATAAATGCACAAATGTCAAAATATTGTAGACTAAATGTAGAATGTATGGTGTATGATGCGTAATGTATGAATAGGTGTAGTGTGTGGGGTTCATGTGTAGTAAGCCCTCAACAGTCAAGTGTGAACCGAAGCACAAGAGTGTGTCATATGGTAATGACTTTGCTAAAGTATGAATGGATATGTAAGATGAGATTATGCTAAGATGATGTATGCGTGAGTATGTGGAAAGAGAGTGAGATGTCGCATGATGTCACACCCCCCATCTGTGTAAGCAATAAAGGCCTAGTCAAAAGACAGTAAGTGGATCAATGTAAGGAGTAGTTTCCTTAACACAAGTGATTGGACACTGAAATGGTGATAGTGAAGGAGCCTTACATAATGGACGTGGATTTTGAATTGTGTTTTGACCAAGAATAGGATTGGTGGATTTGACAAAATGATTTGTAAATGGAAGTGGAGGAGGATGGCTAGAAAGCTTGAATTGTGGCATCTTTGGCACTATTTATCTTTTCGAAGAAGGCACATGAGAAATGATGGTGTGATGCTCATTAAGTGGAGGAGAAGCAATATCAGAAATAGGAGAATCATGTGATGGAACTATAGTATTTTTCTAACTAGGAGAAGAATCAATATGCACATGTGAGTGATTATCAATAAAAACATGTAATTAATAAGAGGATCATCTAGAACTTTCTTAGAAAGATTAAGAGGCACACTAGTAGTCGTATAACATGGTGTAGCAGTTGTAGATGGGCATGCATTGAATGAGATAAAACCCTAACGCTCAAGATGTTTGATCCTATGTTGTATAGCATAACAATCATTGTCATTATGTCCATTTATTCTATGATAGTTGCAATATGGATGACCTTGATATTTTGTAAGCCGATAAGGAGGATAGCAATGAGTAGGTGGCAAAGTGATCAACTGATGACTAAGGAGTTGAGTAATAATGTCATGTGGCATAGTATTATGCTCAAACATAAGAGGCTTAGGTAATGGTATGTCTTGAGGTTCAACTATATGACATGTAGTGGACATAGATTGCATATAAGATGTAGAATGAGCACAAACATACAATTGAGAGGCGTCCTTAAAATCTGTTGAATTTTATATTTGTGGGATGTAATAGTTGATTCCATAGCCTGAAATTTGTCTTGAAATAAAGCATGTAGAGCTTGAATTGAGTCTAATAAGAGTTAATTAGATGGAGGAGCACTAGGATTAGGATCACCAAATAAATGATGGAAGATAGGACTTATTTCGTTTGGTGGCGTATTTTTAGGATGAGTTATGGAGTGTAATTCTCTATCTAGAATAACTCGAAATTGGGATGCATTTTAAGAAACTCAGACAAAGGAACTTGAGGAACTTTGGGAGCCGTGATAGAGGGAAAATGAGGATCTTAAGTGTGAAAGTGGTCGAGTTCACCAAAATGATTAAATAAAATATGTAATATGAAGTATAAGGGAATAGTTAATCTAAGATATGAACAATTGTAAATAAAGTAAATAAATGCAAAGAAAGAAATTATGTAAATGATTTAAGTGACTATGCAAAAGAAAATGCTAACTCTAGTGTGTAAGAGAGAAGAGTAAATAAATCAGCTGAATAGAAGATGCTCACAAGACAGTGTCACAGTGATGATTGGAAAATATAGAATGAGGAATGACTATTCAAAAGTCCCAAAAAGGATGGATCTAGAGTATCTAGTTGGACTTGAGTGCCTAGAGAGGGACTCTGGGAACTTATAGGAACTTTGGTTTATAAATTGGGTGCCCTAGTCTTTACAGTTGGGAAGTGATGGTTGTACTATGATATTTACAGCAGACTCTTGGAAGGTTACCAAGGGTGCTCTTGTGGTGGCAAGAGGTAAGAAGGTTGGAACCTTGTATTTAACCACTTATAGCACTAATGTTTGTAATCTTGTGGCTTTAGAAGTAGATACAATATTGTGGCACTATAGGCTCGGTCATATGAGCCATAAGGGCATGGAGATCATAAAGAAGGATTTGCCCAGATATACAAAAATAGGTTTGGAGTTCTGTGAGGACTACATATATGGGAAATAGAAGCGAGTAAGGTTTCTCAAGGTTGGACCTACAAATAAAGAGAGTAAGTTAGAGTTGGTGCATTATGATGTGTGGGGGCCAACTCAAGTATCATCTCTTGGGGGTTCAAGTTATTATGTTACTTTTATTGATGATGCAACAAGGAAAGTTTGGGTTTATTGTATTATAAACAAATCTAACGTATTTGACACTTTTGTTAAATGGAAAGCCTTGGTAGAGAATGAAACAGGTCTTAAGCTAAAATGTCTCAGGTCAGATAATGGAGGGGAGTATTGCAGCAATGAATTTGATGATTACTATTCTAAGAATGGAATCTGTAGGCAAAAGATGGTTCCATGAACTCCGCAATAGAATGGGGTGTCAGAAAGGATGAAAAAAACAATAATGGAACGTGCTAGGAGCATGAGGTTACATGCAGGACTACCTCTTTATTTTTGGGCAGAAGCGGTGAGCACAGATTATGTACTTGATAAACAGAGGACCCTCAAGTGCCTTGGATGGAGGCATACCTGAGGAGGCTTGGTATGGTAAGAAAGTTGATTATTCATTTCTTAGAGTCTTTGGATGTGAGGTGTTTGTTCATATAGACAAGGATGATAGGACTAAGCTAGAGGCTAAATCAGAAAAATGTACTTTCATTGGTTATGGTGGTGATGACTTTGGATATAAATGTTGGAGTATTAAGGACAAGAAAATCATTCGATCTAGGGATGTGGTCTTTAATGAGAAAGTCATGTATAAGCAACAGTTACAGGAAAATAGGGAAGAATCCAAGAAAGAATATGCAACGGTAGAGGATCTTTCGGATGGGAAAGTGACACATGAATCAATTCAGGAACCCCCTCAACAGGAACCCCAAACTCCTATATTGAGGAGGTCTTCTAGGGTAAGAAGAGAACCTAAACATTTTTCTCCTTCTCTTTATTATTTATTACTCACTGATAGTGGAGAGCCAGAGAGATTTGATGAAGCAATGCAGGTAGATGCCAGGAAGAAGTGGGAGCAAGCCATGGATGAGGAGCATCAGGCTCTCATGGAGAACCAAACATGGGATTTGGTAAAGATACCCAAAGGCAAAAGAGCATTACAGAACAAATGGGTGTTCAGATTGAAAGAGGAAGAAGGATGCAAGAAAAGATACAAGGCCTAGTTGGTGGTCAAGGGGTTTGCATAGAAAAAAGGTATAGATTTTGATGAGATTTTTTCTCTTGTAGTAAAAATGACTTCTATTAGAACTGTTCTAGGAATAGTTACAACAAAATACTTGCACTTAGAATAGCTTGATGTAAAGACTGCATTTCTCCATGGTGATTTAGAGGAGGAACTATATATGCAACAACCAGAGGGCTATGAGGTAAAAGGTAAAGAGGAGATGGTGTGCAAACTAAAGAAGAGCTTATATGGCTTGAAATAAGCTCCACGTCAATGGTATAAGAAATTTGATAGCTTCATGATGGAGCAAGGTTATATTAGATGTCATCTGAACATTGCGTGTATACAAAGAAATTTGAGGATGGCAGTTATATTATCCTTTATCTGTATGTGGATGACATGTTGGTTGCAGGTAAAAACATGTAGGAAATAAAAGTACTCAAGAAGCAGCTAAGTGAATCCTTTGTTATGAAGGATTTGGGGGCAGCCAAACAAATCCTTGGTATGAGGATATCTCAAGATAGGAAGGAATGGAAGCTAACTTTATCTCAAGAAGAGTACATTAAGAAGGTCTTGGAGAGGTTTAATATGCAGGATGCTAAACCGGTTAGGACTCCTTTGGCAGGCCATTTCAAGTTATCAAAGGAAAAGTGTCCTAAGAAAGAGCAAGAGAGAAACCAGATGTCCAAGGTGCCTTACTCATCAGTGGTTGGCAGTTTGATGTATGCCATGGTGTGCACTAGGCCTGATATTTCCCATGCAATGGAGTGGTGAGTAGATTTATGAGTGATCCAGGTAGAGATCACTGGCAGGCAATAAAGTGGATCCTTCGGTATTTGAGAGGGACCATGGGGACAGTTTTGTGCTACAGTGGATCAAACACCACTTTGTGTGGTTATGTAGATTTAGATATGGCTAGAGATGTAGACAGTAGGAGGAGCACAACATGTTATGTTTACACTATAGGTGGAATAGCAGTAAGTTGGATTTCACAACTACAGAAGTTGGTGGCTTTGTCAACCATGGAGGTTGAGTATGTTACTTCCACAGAGGCAAGCAAGGAAATGATTTGGTTATAGCAATTACTTGAGGAGTTGGGGCATAAGCATGTGGAAGGAAAGTTGAATAGTGATAGTCGACTTCTATATACCTAGCTAAGAACTCTACTTTCCACTCTAGGATGAAGCATATACAGTTAAGGTACCATTTCATCAAGACAGACTTTGGAGGAAGAGAAGTTGAAGCTGGAGAAGATTCATACCAGTTAGAATCCTATAGACATGATGACCAAGGTGGTCACAAGGGAAAAACTAAAGTTGTGTTCAGCTTTGGTTGGTCTTCACGAAACTAGTGAAGGGTTGAGAAGCTTGCTCAGAGGAAAACTAGTCTCCAAGTGGGAGATTGTTAGGTTGTGGAGCTTGTTTTCATGTGTGAAAGTGTTGAAGACTATACACTAAGAGTACTGTACACTTTTCATGTATCCTCGCTAGGGTTTGGGGGTGGCATCTCCCAGTAGCAGGGGTTTGGGGGCACAGCCCTCGAGAAAAAAAAATTGGCCTAAAACGTGCCCGATATACCGGGAAACATGTTTTTCTCATATGGTGGGATTTTGTCCCATAGGTTTATGGGACGGTTTTTGCCCATGGTTTTGATACCCACGGTTTTGTAAAACTACTTAAGCAGTTGTCTACTTATATGGTTTTATGCATATGGTAGTAATATAGTAACATTGCAGATGTGTTTTGAATTCAGGTGTGAATTCTATAGAGTTTGTTGAGCATAGCTCCAAACAGATCTGGGTATTGTATTGAGAGAGTGGTGGCTTGTAATAAAATCTAAGCAAGTGATTCTTGGTGGACGTAGCCCAAATTGGGTGAACCACGTTAAATACTATCTCTTTGTGTTATGTTATTTTATTCTACACTTTTATTTGAGATCTGTAATATTTTCTACATATTAGTTTCTACTGTTGTGATTTTGTGAGAGATTCTTTTGCATATTTTATCCCTTATTTCCTAACATTGACAGCCTACTCCCATTGAACTAACTAGGTAATATGGTGCCATCAAGTGCCCGTAGAATCGACATGCATCTATCTCCAAAATATGGGTTACTCTAAATGGTCCCAACTAATGAACTCTTAACTTTCCTGGAGTAACATACAAACTTAGAATCATATAGAAGCACAAATCCCCCCATTGTAAAATAATTGTTCCCGACATGTCTTTCATGCCAAGCCTTTTATCTTTGCTTCTTTTTCTTTTATCTCCATCAAGTAATTGCATATCATTCTTGCATTAACTTTTCAATGCGTTCTCCTATTGTTTGTTCGTTTGTGATTCCTCATGTGCACTTAATACGCATGAAAGGTAATATAAACTCAACAGGAAATATTGATTCTGCGCCAAACACCAACTTGTTGGTGAGAAAAATTACCAGCAGGGAAAATTTGGTGTCTCCACCAATGTTCATAATTCTATGCCCTCTAGATTGAATGGTGTAGCTCCCATTATTGAATGAAAACTAATATAATCATATCCATTGTTGTGGGTTGGCCAAAAAGGTTGGGGATCACACATGAAAACTCCACCGAATCTATGACAAAGTGCTTGTATGGGGTACAAGGAGGAAATTACAGGTGATGTAGGGAGAAGAAGAGAAATTAGGAAAGGGGGTTATTATTGTGAGTAGGCCAATTGCATAGTTCACACCCAATAACTAGAGTAGTTAAACATTCAATATAGAGGAAAGAAACAATGAAGCTATTTAGTGAGATGGAAAACCTAGACACAAAGTTCTTAGATTCATCTATCAAAGATACAAAGCTCTTTCTAGATCATTATGCTTGCAAAGTGCATAAGAGAGAAATAGAAGAAACATAGGAAAAGGAGAATGGAATAAATGTATCTTTTATTTCATGTGCATTGATGACACAAAGTCCAACAACAACAATCCACAATTTCTACAACATAGATGCTATCACAATCTAGCATTTTCAAGATCCTTTGAAATGGAGAAGCCATTTCAATTTATAGCAATGTGAATTGACCTCTCATCTCCCCTACATGACTCTTCATGTTCATATTCCACTTGTGACCTTTCATTTTCCATTAGAAAAGAAAAATTAAGTATTTCTCTTATAATTTTGAGAAAATACTTTTACAATTTCAAAATATGTCACTTAAGTGAATATGACAAAATACAATGATTATGCTCAACGAAGAATTAGAAGAGGGAGAAGTAGAGAAGAAGGGAGAAGTTGACATTTCGATGAACAATCTTTCTTGATTGAGAACTTTTTGATTCATGTTTCCCGCTCTTATTCCTTGAATTCATTGTTGAACTAAGTTATCACAACCATCAACTTCTCCGCCTTTGGAATGCACATGCAACCCAACACCTTGATCCATGTTCCGGGAACATCACTGATCTTTCTGCATTGACTGATCCATACTTCATGATCCATTAAAATTGCAGCAATGCAACTTCTGATATTGGCCAAGGACTCTAAATTGTCTTCATTGAAGGAAAGAGAGTCACCTACCTCTTTCTTGACCAGCTCCTGGAATAAATGGTGAGATCTTCTGATGATGAGTCCTCAATGAGTGGAGGGAACTCAAGTCTTTGAACATAATGGTAGACATTGTTCAAGATCTCATAATCTTGTTCCTTGCAAGAGTGTAATTTATATATGGCATTCTTGAACATTTCATATCTCGCATCCATGATGCGGATCCAAACTTGAGACAAGTTCTTGGCAATTGATGCAAACAATTTTTACTCACAAGAGTGTGAGAATCGAAATACCTCATCTTGAGAACAAGTGGGAACACCTCATCTAAATGGTTGACCTCTTTTACATACTCCTCCTTTACTTTTTTCTCTTTCGACGACATCATAAGAGCATATTTGATGAGAAAGATGGCTTTTGTATTAATGTATTTCCTTGATTAATGATTTTCTCGATCCATTTCCCATTGGCCCTCCCCGAATCATGTATCCTTATGCTTTCTCTATTTCCTCGAGTCATTACTACTGATTGGAGGAATGTATTCTAATGGGAGAGAAGAATTTGAACCTTCGGGTCCCGAGAAGAGTCAAATGTAGGCACCGATAGCTTTTCCATATTCCTTGATTCAAAAATGGTTTACTTGTATTCTTTGTTCCAAGCTAGGATATGGGAAGACGATTCCTTAAACAGTGGGAATCACCATCGTATGAGGCTTGTCCCAATGAGATGTGTTTTAGCTCATAGTCTAATGGAGTCATGTCTTCAATAGGATTTTCAAATTTAGACATGGAAACTTTAACATACTGACATCTTGGAGGTCTCACTAAAGAAGTGGGATATCATTTGAGATTTATTCATCCATTTAAGCTTCCATATCTCTGATATTTTCTCAAGACTTGGCATGATAACCTACTGCATTTTCCTTGGCCCACAGCCTAGTCATTTTAAGAATCCATGAGAATCGCTCATCGTGTGTTGACATGGTTCTTTTCATTGAGCATTCTCAAGAGCCCGTTGGATCAAGTTCTAACCTTTGAGGAGACATGCTCATAAACTTGAATGTTCTGCAAGGAATAGCTCTTATTTGATAGCTCTAACCAACTCACTTTGAACAATTCTCCTCGTTCACCTTGTTTTACTTAGATCATTGAGCTCACTTGACCGTAGCTCACCGGGTAGGTGCGGATGTCTCCAACTAGATTGACAAGTTAGGATGACCCCTTTGGTTTGAATTCCAACTGATACCTTATCCATCTCTTCTATTTGCACAATTCTTCCTACTTTTAACTTATTCTCCTTTTGATGTTATGCTTTTATGACATGCACCATTGTGACCAAATTGATTCCCGGGATCCGTGTGAAGGATGCATTGCCTTGTTTGAACTACACTATCACACAACCTCGTAAAGATGTTGCAAAGTAGAGGGATGAATGGAAACATAACCAATCTGTAAATTTTAGCATTCAAAATGAGGATTTACTATTTCTAGAAAAATCCATTTTTCCCCTTTCTCACTTTCGACCACCTCTCTTGTTTCCTCGGTTGTTCCACCTGTGCACACTGCCTTTGAAAAATTTGGCCACTTTGTGAGAATTTACTATTTATAGTAAGTGTTAAGGTAGAGACTTAATATTTTTGAAAGTGTCTTTCCCCACCTCATATTTTGACGAAACCACCTCCATTGGGATAAGTTTCTTCTCACGATCTCCTGTATAAACTTTTAGCTCAACCTGATCTCCAAAACAATGAGAAATAAAAAATTATAAAATGAGGGCATGAAGTTGGGGTTTTTTCACCGTAAATTTTTCAGGCCATTCATGTCAGTGCTATCATTTGGGTTGTGAGGGCACTTGAAATGATGAAGAACGCAAAAAACGCCACCTCAATCTATGCACTGGTTTGCAAGATACAAAGACTTTTCCTTCGCGGTCTACGGTCAATCTAGAAAAAAAAAAGTTTCGGAGCATTTAGAAGGTGGAGATTTGTATGTAAGAGGAAAAATGGAAATGGAGTAATCTAGAAAAATTTCTAGAGTTCTAGGTAGAAATGGAGCAAAATGGGGAGAGTGAAAAAATGGCTAAGTGTTGGGTTTTATAAGCATGAGGAAGGGGGCGCATTTTTTTGTACCCACTATCCCATTGGAAAGGGACAAATGGAACAAAAACTTTGACATATCCCTAGGTGATGAGTGACATGCGTGCACAAGCGAGATGAGATAGAGGAAAGGGCTCAATTTAAGCACCCTATAGCTATATTTTGGTCATATGAGGAACCTGACAGAGAAAGGTGGGGGAATTTTTTTCCCCTTTGTCCCCTTAGAAAGGGACTAAGGGAACACAAAAGTGCACCTCCACCCCGGGTGAAAATTTTCAAGCATGCACTGGTGCAGGAGCGGGGGCTAGAAAATTGCCAAAAGTGCTATCGAGCCTCCCATGGTCATGTGGTGGGTCCATGAGGTCTAAGGTGGGGGTGAATTTTTATGTCCCCCTTGTCCCCTTGGAAAGGGAATAAGGGGACAAAAAGTGCACCTCAGCCTCATGTTGCCACGTGGCACTAAAAAAATTGACTAAGGACAAAGTTTGTACCTTTGAGAGGAGCTTGAACGTGACGTTGTCAAAGCTCCCAAACGAGTTTTTGGGCACTTCCTTATACAATTTGACTGAAAATAGAATTTTTAGAAGGATGGGATGGGTCTCAATATATTAATCAGATTGAAACCTCCTCAAAAATTACCTTTTTTATTTGGATGGTTGGTTGTGCCTACCAAGAATGAGTTGTGGAAAGAAATGCATCGGCCTTGTGAAAAATCTGAAAGTACCACCATGTTTATCATTGAAGCATATTTCCATTGATATCTAGTTTAACCTCTAAATCATTCCAGTGATCTAGGAATCACCTTTTGAAGCTCAGGTGCCTTTTTGAATTGTAGTCTCCTTTGGCCTCAAAAACCCGCTTTTAATGAGCTTGTTCCTAAATCTCCAAATTTTCCCTAAATCTTCCTAAATCACTTGCACAATGATCTTAGTGTTGGCATGTTGTGTGTTCTAGGTGTTTTCATAGATGTAAAATACCATTAATGACAAAGAGGATGATGGATTTGATTCATATGATTCTCAGTATGATGATGGCATGGTGATTTAGGTGTGTTCTTGGTTGCATAAGGAGATTCAGTGAGAATGGTTTGTTCTTAGAAGCCCAATTAGGTGACCTAGGTAGCTCAGGTTATTGTGTGTATGGTGGTTGAAGTTTCTTGGTGTCTTTAGAAGCATGTTAGCATCATGGATAATATGTTTGGGGAGTGTTTGGGCACTCACATAAGTTCCAGGTACAAGTATTGGTTCAAGACTAAGTTTCGGTGTTTATTTGGACCAGGTATGGGTGCTAAGAGGCATGAGGATGAGTTTTGGAGCCATGTGAGCTCATGGATGCATGTATTAAGTTGTTTCATGATGTAACAAGTATGTTAGGGCCTTTTGGAGTGTTTCTATGATGAGTTTTAGTGTTATTTCGGTTGACCCTCATCAAGACGGTGGCAAACCTTAAGCGCTAGCTATGTAAATGAGATGGGCTGGAGAGATGGAGAGATATTTGAGCTATTCCAATTATTATATATGATGAATAGAGTTGTTTTTAAGGTGTGATAAAAATTTGTAGTCATTCGCAAGAGGATTTTGCAAGTTATGTTGGTTTTGGTGAAACATGGTCAAGAAGAAGGTCATTTCTAACTTAAATAACACCTTTCAATGTTCACCTTGAATTGTATACTTTGTATGGGACCTTTTGGAATTAAGGTATGTTTCTAAATTGAGTCTAGAAGTTTTCACAAAAATAATGAGGTCATTTCATTATCGGGTTTTTATGAACAAATGTTAAGAAGGTAAACTTCTTATGTGCTTGAAACCCTAGCTCAAAAGTGGTAGGAGAGAAAATCATCATAAGTGACTAGAATTGATGGATAGTGCATGAATGATGATTGGGTTATATAGAGCACTCTTCCTGGTTTCCAAAAAGGTATGGAAATGGTTGTGGTGATGTTTGGACCCCACTCAAATAGTCTTGTTTCGAACAAGTTCGAGTTTAAGACAAGGGTGTCCAAAGGAGTTGCAAACTAAATTGAAATTATGTTGATTATGTGAGTTTTTCTTGATGTAAATTTTGGTTTTAGGCTATGGTGATGCAAAGTTAAAAGGTCAAGTTTGCTCCATTTGTGAAGACTAGTCAAAGGTTAGTTTTGGGGCAATTTTAGGCAGTTTACAAAGATGATCTTGGTTTAAGGCCTTCCACTTGAATTTGGAAGGATTTACAATATTTTCTAGAAAGAGGATTCATAGGTATTTCCATTGGTATAAGTTTGGTCTCATGATGAGTTGATTTGATGTGGTTTCCATGTCAATTTATAGAGAAGAATGTTTCTTGATTTTCATGACAAGACTACTTTTGCTAAAAGATTGAGTTTATTAGAGCATGAGATGAATGAGTTGATGCTTGCCACCACCTAGAGATTAATTTTTTCCTAATGATTAACTAAAAATATGAAATTTAAATATATATTTTAATTTAATTTAAGTAGGTACATAAATGTAATAAGTGATATGAACTGAAAAGTAAATGCTAGATAATTTTATTTTAATATTTAAATGAAGTGAAATAATTGAAGTGGAAGGGATAAGATACTAACCTAGAAATAAGTTACCTCAATGTGTTTCAAGACCAAATAGAATGATGTGTAGATGAAGAACAGTGTGAAGGAGAAGCCTAGAAAATTGCAGCAAATGGTGATTTTCCCATACTAGGGCATCTCGAAGAAGGAATGGGGCTCTTGTAGATGCCCCCGGTCTATAGTGTGGGCACTCTAGTATACCAAATAGCTCAGGATCTGAATTTTACACGGTTGTCGTTGTATCTTTTAAATAGCTTTCTCTTCTCCACGTGGTTTTCATTGTGACTTCACTTATGTCGTTGTAAACTTGTGATGAAGATCTGCCTGCAAAACCCCATACAAAGCATCAAATCCTTAAAAAAAAGATGCACGTGAAGGAGTCGGATGACCTTAGCTGCCACTATTACGGACTTATAACTAAGTGTTACACTATATTCCAAACCCAATGTAGTTCTATGTGCTTGTGTGCAATTGTGTGCCTAGGGTTCCCTAGCATCAATGACACGAAATAGAAGGCAATAACTAGATGTAAAAATGAAAATGATGGATGGAATAGAATGAATACAAGCCTTCATATGTAGGGTATGTGATGGAATGATGCCCAAATGTGGTCCCTTGCCTTAGTAGATAGTTATCCCTTGATGGTAGATAGTTCTTCCATAAAATAGTGAGTATACTATGTTTATTTAGGGATTTCTTGCTCAAATTTTGACACACTAATAACCCGACATGCCGACTAATACCTGGGGAAAGAGAAGGACAATGAAAAAAACCAACCTCGAATAGATAAATTAGATCTAAGTGGTGTCGGGACCAGGGCACCTAAAATTAAGGATCGGGCACCGATGGGCACCCCAAGATACTACCTAAGCACCCTAATCAAGGACTAGAGATGATAAATGATAAATAATGACACCCGAGACTCACTAAAAGATGACCAAAACTGTGTAAACAACTCGATGACCGTGTAAAAAAATGACAGCGATGACCAACTAACTCAAGTCGGGACTAGGGGATAGGTCATTAATGAATATTTTTCTCACGCGAGATCCATCTATAAAATAAAATATTTAGTGGTATAAATGTAATAGAAAATGTGTGATTTTGTGACTACATTTGGCCCCACTTTATGATGGTGAGCAGAAAGCTTGGTAACATAAAGTAGATAGAGATGCATACCTAAGAGAAATCTGAAGAAACCCTTGATAGAGTACAACATGTAGATGTGGCGGTAAAAAAGCATTCAAAGAAAAAATAGCATACCAAACCATGGACCAACATGTTGATCCATGAAACATAACGAAAAGTGTAATGTCGTGATGAAGCAAACTAAATACAGTGATGATAGAAATGTTAGATGATTGATGGTTTTCGAATGTGTGTGATGACATGAGATGGGGTAGAGTGATCATTTCCTGACCCAAACGCATGTATACGAATAATTGACCGGATTCGGGCATCCTACCACCAAAGGAAGAGTGTAGGGAGAAAAGTGTGTTATTATCCAATCTCTAACTATATCCTCAAGATCTAGCCACTACAGACAAACTCAGATCAATTTTTTTGGTTTTGGATCCAAATAATTTTGATCAAATAATTGACCCATATAGGAGTGGTATAGAAAAGTCACTCTTTCCCCCACTCCACGGGTGTTTCCGCAATGTGATGGCTTCCAAGTTAGGTCATCTGGAAGCAAACATGAAATGTATGATGGCTTCCAAGTTAGGTCATCTAGAAGAAAATGCCAAATGGATAAAATAACTTCCCATGTTAGGTCATCTAGGAAAGCAATGGATGTAATCTCCCAAGTTAGGTCATCTAGGAGGTCATACGTAACTCCCAAGTTAGGTCATCTGGGAGGCCAATTGTATTGAATTTGTATTGATGATATGATTTCGATTGTTAGAAATTTGAACACGTTGATTGATTGATTCGATTTGATTTATTACTCGTAGAGATATTTTATACTAGTTTCCCCGGTTAGGTCATTAGGGGAATTGATATAAATTGGTGAATGATCGCATGGAAATATTTTTAATTCTTATTGCCCCCAAGTTAGGTCATTAGGGAGGGAGTTATGAAATATCACATAGAAAAATTGTATATTTGTTGCCCCCATTAGGTCATTAGGGGGAATTAATGGTGAAATGTCGCATAGTGAATTAGTAAATGTTTGAAATTTTCAAATCAGCAGTGTTGATTAATCACATGGTAATATAAGGGGAATTATAAGATGACCCCAACGATATGCCCCCATGTCAGTGAAAGGGGGAGTGTTGAGAAGAACAAATGCTAAGTCAAAAGTAAGCATGATATATGTAGAAAGTGGTAAAAATAATGAAAAATATGGGTAATTCGAATGGAAAACAACGTCAAAGAGAGATAACATGCATGTAATGTGTCCAATACGGTAGGAGGAAGGATTCTAAAAATAATGTTGCAAACGGAGTGTAAATTGGAGTAGAAACATTCAAGATATGACAACAACAATGTGGTGTGTATTTGTTGTGTTATTAAGCGTGAAATAATGACTATAGTAAAGTAGGTAATGAAAAAGTAACTATAAGTAGTGAAGTGAAAGAGTGTTTAATCATTTCATTTTTCTTTTGTGTGATTTTGAGATTGAGTTCTAAGTGATTAAAAATTTTGCAAGTGAAAGCAAAGCACATCCTAGTCGATTTGAGATGGTAGTGATAGCCATAGTGTCATGTACGACCGCGGAGTTGGTATGTGTGTTGTTTTTCAAAAAATGTATGGTGTAGTAGTCATATTTGTTGAATTTTTACAATTTTGATATTTTTAAGTTTCTCAGTGTTTTAGACTTGGACAAGAGTAGTGAGGGCGCTAGTGACCTCTGGGACAAGAGTGCCCATATCCAAGCGTTAGTGTCCTGCTCCTGGTGCCCTAGTCCTGCGCACCCGGTGCCTTGCTCCGAAATGTGTGTGTGGTTTGGGATGGTATACGTGTGTTTTTAATGTATAGTAATGTGATGAGTGAGTATGTTTTATACTTATAAGGCATTCTAACACTGGGTTTGTTGTCTGTTTGTGTTGTGTAGAGAGACATTCACTTGAGGGAGTTTCGCAGTGGGTATCACATGAGTACTTTTCTTGGATTGGGCATGTTAGATGATGATTGGGATGTGATGGAACATGTTGTATTAGGGAACATAGCATGGATGGGGATGTGCCCCATAATATGCCCACGTTGACTACATTATGCAAGAGGTGGTGTAGGACACATGTACATTTTGGTTGCCTATAGGGAGATGACTATTACTTTGGAGGATGTGTATTATATACTATGGTTTCCGATTGTTGGAGAGAGGGTACAGATTATGCCATTGGAGGATATGGAGAGGTAGATGTGAGCAATGATATAGTACTTTGTGGGGACTCGAGTACCTTCTAAGGCCCACATCAACATAGATGTTATCTTACGGTCCGGAGTTCCGTGTTTACAAAAGTTCATAGTTGTTTTGATTGCTTCATCTATATTAGTGGAGGGGGAGGTGTAGGCATCTTGTATAATATGCATGATATATGTAGGTGGATAGAGAAAGAGGGTACTATATATGCATGGGCACAATAAGTGTTGGCCCACCTATACATATATCTTTATCGGTTTACTCACGATGAGCATGTTGGTGGGATAGGAGTCGCTATGCTATAACACATATGGGCTTATGAGCATATAGCCATGTTGAGACCAGTTGGAGGTCCACGAAGAGAGTGGGATAGGCCAAAGATATATATGAGGAGGTGGATTAATATTCATGGGCGGAGGATGGATACAAGATACCTACAGGGCACTGATAGATAGGATGGGGCCCGAGGCAATTACATGGAGGCCATACCGTGACTATGGAGGATGGCCCAAGGATGTTGTAGAGTTACGGTGTATTCAGAGGACTATGTGGTACTAGTTAATGTGGTTGATGATGTATGATTTCATGTTTTTGTCGTAGTAATATGTTATAGATTGTGTGTGTTTGATTGATGTATATTCGAGTATAATGTTGATAATGATGATATATAACAAATGTAATGTGATGGAATGTGTAACACGTAATGAATGTAATGTCGATTAGTAAAATAGATGCAAAAATGTATAATCGCAAAACTAAGGTGTTGGGATGAATGATAATGTGATGTAATCATAAAATGTTAGCATGATGAAACTAAAGGGGGAAGATTGATGATGCCCCTTAGCATGTAGATGAATAAGCTCATTTAGTTAATACCCTTCAGTAGTCAAGGATGAGTTGTGCAAGCAATATTGCATCTTTGGGAAATGATTGAGTGTGCTACATGAAATGATGATACACGTGATGAGATATTCTTAGAACAAATCCCTCAATAGTCATGTAAGAACCATAAGAATGAAAGTGTGTCATTGGGGGGTAAGGTGACAAGCATCCCTACAAGAGACCGAGGTGACATGTAGTGGTGAAAGCATGTGGAATCGAAGCGGTGTGTGAATTTTTGCCAAACTGAACATCATATGGAGCTGCAATGGATTGCATGAATATGAAGAAAGGCTGTAGAAGCCAATGTGTAGAAGCGGTATGATGCGAAATAGTATGAGTGTGATGGATGTGATGGATGCGATAATGGACCGATGGATGGATGTAATGGAAAGTGTGCATGAGTGATATATGGCGGTGATGGATGAACTATGGCCTAAGAACCTGATGAAGAAGAAGACTCAAGCGAAGTAGAACTCTCTCCCGAGGTAGAGGAGAAATAGACTACTCACATGAGCGAGAGCTAAAGGAGATGATGTCATTTTCCTCTAATTGTTGCAATTTGTCACAAAGGGCAAGATAATCTTTGTCCCTATGGCCATTTATGTGATTATAATTATAGTATGGTTTATCACATTGACGTTGTAGCCTATGTTGTGGGTTATGATGGTTGGATGGTAAGTGAATTGGGAATTTTTCAAGTAAGGAAAAAATACATCATGAGGTCTCGCATGATGGGAGAAATTCAATGGCTCACCCAACACGATGGAGTAGAAGGATAAGTAACATGTCACAGAGGAGGAGAAGAAGTATGATGTGGTGGTGGAGTAGGTTGATCTTGTCTACCTTGCTTGTGAGGTAAAAGTGGAGATCTGTGTATTATGCGCAAAAAAATTTGACGGATGTGGATTAGATGATTTAATAGAAGTATATGTATGTGGAGGGTCAATGACATTTTATGAAATAATATCTTGCTCTAACTCTAGGACTTTGTAGTAGAGAATAACGAATGACCCACATGTATCATACTACAATCTTTGCTTAAGTGTGGCAATCGAACATGACAAAAATAAATTGTATACAAGCATTGAACCATAAGATATAATCCTTGATAGGTTCATATGAGCCTTGATGTAAATTATGCAAGCGGTCATAAGTAACCTTAGGGCCATTTTTGATAATAAACCGACGGAGGAAAGAGTCCTCCATGTCATAGTAAGTACTAATGGACCCAAAGGGAAGGTGAGTGTACCATTGCAACGCCTCATCAATAAGACTATATCAAAAGCCTTAAGAAATAATCTATCATCAAAGTAAGAGGTCATAAGCATGCAGTAGTGTAGAAGATGAGCATGAGGGTCACCAGTACCATCAAAACATGTGAATGTAGGCATGATAAAGTCCTTAGGAAATGCAGAATTATGAATCTTCTTAGGGACATGGTTACCATGTAATGAATTATTGTCAAGAAGCATAGTAATCCCTACTTTCTAAAGTGAGAGACTAAATTTGAGATTGTAATTGACCTATGGCATACATGAGAGAGATGATATCTTGTGAAGGAATAGTGGAAGATGGCAACAATGTATTAAAAGGTTGTAACTTGCCATTATGGGTGATCATAGGAATATCAAGAGATGATAAAGAAAATTCCAATGTTAAAGGCACACTAGGAGTTGGTGTCGAAGCTATAATAGGTGATATAGATGGAATACCTAGAGAAGTGGTAGGATTGGCATCGAAAACATCCCCAATAGGTAAGGTGACTGATGGAGAGACATCTAATTAAGGAGAGGAACAAATTGGAGTAGATGATGTAATAATATAGCTAGACCCAATGTAGTTCGGTGTTCTTGTGTGAAATTGTGTTCTTGGGGTTCCAGCTTAATGCAAAATCACAACACCCCCAAATGAGTCCTAAAAATCTACTTTTCTAAGGTAGACTCATTTGGTGTGATTGCATAACATTGAACTTTCCCCAAGGTGTGGGACCTTGAAAAATGGAAAAGCTCTCCAGATTAAAGGTTGGTTCCTTATTCCTCTGTTTAGGTGCATACGTAGAAACTTGCAGAGAGTTTGTTCTTAATCCTAATATAAACTTTACCAAGGAGATAGGGATAGAAGGAATACATAAATTAAAAACAAAGCTAAACTACGAGGTGATGCACCAAAGGAATGATGAACACTTGTTTTGCTAATAGACACAAACCAACAAAATGCATACAATAAACAAGCACAAATAGCTAGATATGTAATGGGAGACTAGATGAAAGAAAAAGAGACAAGAGAGGATCTAAAATCGATCACAGACATGTTTTATTGCTCTGTAGATTGATACAGTCCATTACAAAGTAGCCAAGAGGTAGAAACGTATTAAAATTTTAGTGGAAGGCCTGAACCCTATAGATCCCTTCACTAGAAGGAGGGAGCCTGGAAAACAAAGGATGTCCAACCCTTTACAATGAATCATTCCTAAGTATTTATAGATTCAACTTTGAAAGAAGAAGAGAATGGGAAGCAGGAAAAATAGGTCGAAGTTCAACCACCACTATTAATGCCTCTGATGAAATCTCTCCCCAAATTTGTCTTTACTGCATCAATCCTTGGTTTGGTGCCTTGAAGGAAGAGGAAACAGTGGAAACAGATCAAATCTGATATAGTTGTTGAGGTGAGAAGAATTCTATATTGAATGCTCGAAGACATTTCCTCCATTTCCTTCACCTAACCTTCTCAAAATTAAAGTTTCAGACCCCATGGCATGGGTGAGGCCGAGATCTTTCCAACGGCATCAGATTTGTAATTTTTCAATCTCTGAGTCGAAAGATATGCCCCTTGAAGTTTGTATTGGGTCTATACAGGAGGGCAGAAAACATCTTGAAAAATGGGTCCCCTTTTGATATTAGACACGTGGCAGCCTAGATTGGAACAAAATCGGGCCTATGGGTCCACAATTTATCTTTTGCCCTTTCCTCCGATTCCGCTTTGGCTTTGACTTGGGCCCAAATGCTGACCTTCTCCTTGGGACACACAACATATGGCGCTCATTTAGAAACCTTCTATGTCTGCCTTTTGACTCTATTTCCTCTTATGCAGATCATGGTCGATCCAATATTTGGCATGGGGCAAAATATGGATAACAATTTGGTGACTCACAGGGGTATCTACCTGCTAGATGAAAATACCAATTGCCTTGTCATATTTGTTGGGCATGGAGTCATGAGTGATAGCCTGCTACTAATATGAACTTTGAAAACTAACCCCTAGGCCGCTTGGAAACCCATTAGAACCGAAACTGATCTTGACCAAATGTCGAGTCCAAACACTGCATGAGAGCAACAAAACAACACCACACTATATACAAAATTTGAAATCATACATGCTCCAAATGGAACATGCAGAGCATGTAAAGCACTTAGGAGAAAATCAATCTACACTATAGCAAGACAATGTGTATAAGCACTTAGAGGAAAGAGAAAACTAAACTAATATGTACAGGGTGAGAACTCCCTTTTAGTAGCAGTGCTTAAGATAGATCCCATTTACTAGAATCTGCAACTCTTCACCCTCCAATGTAGACAATTGGAAAGCATTGCTACTTTTGCATCTTATGATCATATAGGGGCCACTCCAGATGGTGTCAAACTTGGAATGTCTTCCTAGTTTTGCTCGATCTGCATCCCATTTCAAAACCAGGTCTCCTTCCTATAAGGTTCTTGCCTTTGTCTTCTTGTCAAAGCATCTCTTGATTGAATACTAATTCTTCTTTATTTCTTGGAGAGCATGTTATCTGGTTTCTTCTAATTCCATCAGCTCCATATACCTATCCTCCATTGGTCCAAATTCAGACATCTCTAGTTTCTCCATGAGCTCCAACGCTGGCAACTCAAGTGATATAGGCAACATTGCATCTTTCCCATAGATGAGCTTGAATGGAGAGCTTCCTATAGATCCCTTAGGCGTTATTCTATCAGCCCATAAGGCCGTTTTGAGCTTTGTGTGCCAGGTCCTCTGATTCTCATCAAGAGTTCTTCTGATGATCTTTAGCAAGTTCTTGTTTGTGGACTCAGCCTAGCCATTACCTTGAGGGTAATAGTTTGATGAAGTACTCAAATAAGTCCCATTCTTGACGGCCCATCCTATGATCTTGGAACCTATAAATGCTAATGCATTTTCTGATATGATGGTGGCTAGCACTCCAAATATGGTCACTATCCCTTCATAGAAATCTAGGATACTAGACTCATTTGCTTCCTTGAGTGCCACTGCCTCGGTCCATTTGGTGAAATAATCTATCACTGTCAGGATCCATTTGTGACCTTGGCTTGAGTTTGGATTGATGAATCCAATGAAGTCCAATCCCCATTGCATGAAAGGTTGGTCGACTGAGATTGGGTGCAATGGAAGTGTTGCTAGCCTTTCCTTGCCTTTGAAGAATGCACAATTCTTGCACCTTTTAATCCATGTGTAGCATAATCACTAAACACTCTAGGCCAATAATATCCTACTTTCATGATTTTGAGTGTTGTCACTCTTGGAGCAAAATGGCCTCCAACTACTTCAACATGGAATTATTGTAGCACTCTCTCCACCTGATCTTCCCCAATGCATCTCAATAGAATGCCATTGATGTCTCTTTTGAACAAGACACCGCCAATAAGAACATATGGGATGGCTTGTAACCTGAAATGTCTCCTCTTTTCTTTATTCATCCCATGAGGACATAGGTTTGTTCGAAGGAAGTGCACCATGTCTTGGGTCCAACAAGGAGCAAGTACATCATCTCTCCCTTCTTCTTGATCATCTTATAGAACAAAAATAGCCTCCTTTTCACTGTTTGTTTCATCTTGCTGACCTGAGACTAGTTGTTCACATAACACCTTCCCATAGACCAGCTTGGTGACCTTGATCTCAATGTCATATTCCATGACACGAGTGATCCATCTTGCATGCTTCTCATTCAGATCCTTGCTGAGAAGGAATTCTTTAACTCCCGCATGGGAGACCAATAGTTTGATTTTGTTGTTTGAAACCAAATGCTTAACTTCTTCAATCCTCGATTATCACCAGAACTTCCTCTTAATGAAGGAGTACCTCACCTCGTAATCTTCCAGACTGATGAAGAAATTAATTGGTTGTTCTATACTTTCTTTGTTCTGCTGCACCAAGATTGCAGAAATTGTGTCGTTGCCACCAAAGGCATACAATATGAAGTCTTTGGAAAAATATGGGTTCACAAGAGTTGGGGCTTGTGATATGGCTTCTTTGATAGCCTCAAAACTTGATTTTCCTTCAGTTTTCCACCTAAATGTTAAGCTCTTCTTCAACATCAATGTTATTGGCTTAACAAGGGTAGAAAAGTTTGGAACAAACCTACGGACAAAATTTATTTTTCCCAAGAAGCTTTGAAGAGCCTTCTTGTGACTTGGCAATGGTAATGCTCTTATTACTTGAACTCTTTCTGGGTCAATTTCCAATCCTTCCTTTGATATGATATGGCCTAGAATCTTACCTTCATGGGCCAAGAATATGCATTTTTGGGGTTTAGTGACACCCCAAATCTCCTACATCTCTGAAAAACTTGCCTCAGATGGAAGAGATGATCTGCTGCATTCTTGGAAAAAATAGTGATGTCATCCAAATAGATCAGCACTATTTGGTTAATTAATCCCTTGAATGCCATATCCATTTCCCTCTGAAAAGTGGCTCCAGCGTTGGATAATCCAAATGGAATTTTCTTGTATGCATAGGTGCCCCATTTGGTGGTGAAAGTTGTTTTAAATTGATTGTCCTCTTTCACCATTATCTGTTTGTATCCCGAATAACCATCTAGGAGAGATAACCTCTCTGATCCAGTCACCACTTGCAAAATCTGCTCCATTGAAGGGAGTGGGTAGTGGTCTTTGAGGGAGGCTCTGTTCAAATCCCTGAAGTCAACACACAACTTGATTTCTCCATTTTTCTTCCTGACTGGGACTAGATTTACAACCTAACTTGAGTGTTTAATTGGAAATATGATGCTTGCCTCTATTAGCTTGTTCACTCCTTCTTCATCAGAGGCTCAATATGTGGGTTGACTAGTCTCTGCTTCTACCTGATGGGCCGAGTAGCTGGATCCAGTTCGATTGTGTGTTGTGCTAGTTTTGGATTGAATCCTCTTAGGTCCTCATAACTCCAAGCAAACACATCAGGGAATTCTTGGAAAAGTTGTATGAATTCATACCTTTCTTGTTTGGTGGCCACTTTTCCAATTTGAAGTGTTTTGTCTTCTCCAACTAGGATTGACTCTGAATCTTCTCCTTTGATATGCATGTTAGCCTTCTCTTTTCGAATCGAACATCATGATTAAAAATAGATTCCAAAGTGTCACTAATTCTTTGGGAAGCTTGTTTATATGCAGCCGTACTATCTCGATTCTGTCTCGATACTCTAGTCTACTCTAGTTTATAGCTAAGAATTCAGCTTCTTCTTGTAGAAATTTAATGATCTGTTGATCATTCTCAAACACCTACCAGCATGTATTATTATCTAGCATTGTTGGCCTCACAACCACATGGATATGTGGTTGTTCTTTGTCCCTCTTGATGTTGTCAACCACATCAAACGTTGCTCCAACTATTGCAAGTCTATCAGCAGCTTCATTCTCCTTCCTGGGTATGGACACAATACTGAAGGCCTCAAAATCCTCCATGAGATCCCATACCCTACTCTTGTAGTTCTTGAGCAGGTCATTTTTGATAGCATTTAGTCCTCTGACTTGATTGGCAACCAGTTCACTGTCACCAAATACTTGCAAGTTCTTAATTCCTAGCTTCCTTACCCAATGAAGACCTTAGACTAAAGCCTCATATTCAGCAGTGTTATTTGAGCAAGAAAACTAGAATCTGAAGGTTGAATAATATCTCATACCTCTGGGGGACACAATCATGGCTCCTCCTCCAGCTCCTTATCTACTCCTTGAACCATCAAAGAATAATTGTCATACCTCATTTTCATCCTTGTATTCTAGCTTGATTAGGTCAGGAAGAGGTTGATTCTCTTCATGTAGGTAGTAGACACCTAGCTCGATTCTTCCATTTCCCTATAGGGGTCAAAAGCATGTTTTTTTGGCCCACTCATCAAGAGTCAAGTCTGGGATACATCCCACCTTGGTATTTGCTTCAGAAGTGCTTAGGAGGTCCTCTTGATCAAAAGCTAAGTAGTTGGCATTGATTGGGCTAGGCACATAGGATTCAATATGATAATCAGCAATAGGTTTAGATATGATTGTGGCCTTCACTCCATACCTTGTCCTAAAGAGCATATGTGACCAATCAACAAATAGGTAGCCTCCAATTTTGGCAGTGAAGTCCCTGGACAGACACAAAGCAAAATGTGGTGGCAGTCTATGATTGACACGTTTTGCAAAACAGTCACATTAGGGCAAGCGTGTAGAGTGAGACTCAAATCCTTGATGATTCCCACAGTAGTCATTATTGTCCCATCTAATTGGACTACTCCTCTAGAGATGACCTCATATTAGAGACCCAACTGATCAGCTATTTGTTTGGGCATCACAGAACTACTAGCCCCAGAATCAATCATACAATTGTGTACTAATTTGTCTCCAATAATTAATGAGACATAGAAGGGAGGAGGTCTCATGTTTTTACCTTGTTGTTCTCCATGGTTCTTCCTAGGCTGAACTGCATTGGCAAGCACTCTTTCTTGTTGGTTAGGGGGGTGATTTGAACTTGACCAATTCTACATGGTAGTCTGCAATAGATCCCTCTGCCCTAGAATGGCCAGTAACTCCCATAGTGAAATTCTCACTATTTTCATTTTCATCTACTCAATAATATTGAATGAGCCATCTTTTACTACCCCTTCCCAGACACATTTCTTTCTTGCACATGGGTTGTTACAACCGGTGCTTGACTAGGTTTGGGAGGTGGTCTGGATTGGTTCAACATGTTAGGAGTTATACTTAGAGCACCAGGACCTTGTGGAGCGATGGAAGGTTGAGGGTCACTTGAATTTAGTGGTTGGCCCTCTCCAATATTTCTCTTTTTGGACCGTGTATTGGTAGCTACACTTTGAGAAGGGAACTGATTCATCCCATAGAAGTCTTTGGCCTACCAGTTTACTAGCATAGTTTCATTTGGGGGTCCACCTTGTTGAGCTCCTTGTTATTGATCTTCCTCTTGGTCAAGTTCTTGTGGTGCCATACTGGTTTGCACCATCAAGGCCTGATTTATAACACCATTAAAGCATGTTGATTGGTTATGTGGTTGTCTGCATGGAAAACACCAATCATATTCTTGTGCCATATTGTTCTGTGTAGGAACCAATGCCCTTGATGTTGAAGTTGTGTTAGGATCATACGGCCTGAAAGGTCTAGCAGCTTGGGGTTGTCCTTGGTTCTGGCTCTAGTTTATAGTCTAAGGTGGTGGCCTATTCTACTGATACTGAGGTCTGGCTTGATATTGAGCCTGGGGATGGTATGGCCTGAAACTCTGAGCTTGTTGTCTTTTGATGGTCACTAGCTCATTCCCAAAGTTCTAAAATTGCTTCATTACCACTTCCTAAAACTCTTTATCGGTATTAGATGATGAAGTGGAAGCTTCGGCTGAGCTTTGACTCCTAGGGGTGGGTATAGGAGCTAATGTAGGCGCTTGGCTAGTATCTGGGCTTCCTAACTTAGGGTACAGAGGCATGGATGGCCTAGGAGTGATTTTTCTAGCTTGAATCAAACGGTTCTCAGCCCCTATGGAGAGGCTATAGGCTGCAGGTAATGTAGTGCCCCCATTGACTGAATCATCAGAGAAATATCAGAATTTAAAGCCCTAAGAAAGTATAAGAAGGCACCTTCATTAGTGGGCTTTACTAGTTGTTGGAATCCTATCCTAGGTCCGCTGGAATCTGAGGTTGAAGTTTGTCAACTGCTTGTTCGAGGCTCTCTTGATTGTTGTTAGTTGCTCCAACAAAGATAAGTTATCACCTTTTTCCCCAAACTAATCATGAAGAGCCGTGCACAACTGGTTCTAGTTCTAGATAGAGCCTGTTGTAAGACTCTTGAACCATTGTGAAGCTTTCCCTTTGAATGAAGAGGTGAGCAACTTGATTGTAATGTCCATCTCATGGATCTCATGGATTATACAGACATTTGCAATATCTTGGACATGGTCACCAGGAGAAGTTTGATTTTCCCTAGTGAAATATGGGATGCTCTTTAATGCTACAATCGAAACGGGTTTTGTGCAATCAAGGTGAGTGGACTACTACCGGTGAAGTTGACATATGGATTTGGTTGTGCCATTCTGATTGGCCTAAGAACCCTTACGGATTGAAAGAAAGGCCTTGCAGGTGGAGGTGTTGACAAGGTTCTACTTGGTGGAGATGGAGACCTCTGAATTCTTCTTCCTCTCCTTTCTCTGCCTGGGGATAGATGCAAGTATTCAAATATACCTTCTTTCCTTGCTCTAGACCAGGTTTTTCTCATGAATCTTCCAAGCTTGGGCTACTAAAACTAGTAGATTTGTTTCTTTTGGAGTCACAGATGTACAATTTTAAGACTTCTTAAAAGCCAGAATCATAGCAAGTGTACATCAATCCCTACTATAATAAGATGGAGACTTCTTAGTCCTATCATGCGTCCCAAAACCGTTAATGCAAATGACACCACCCCCAAATCAGTTCTAAAAATCTACTTTTCTAAGGTAGACTCATTTGGTGTGATTGCATAACATTGAACTTTTCCCAAGGTGTGGAACCTTGCAAAATGAAAAATCTCTCCAGATTAAAGGTTGGTTCCTTATTCCTCTGTTTAGGTGCATACGTAGAAACTTGCAGAGGGTATGTTCTTAATCCTAATCTAAACTTTACCAAGGAGACATGGATAGAAGGAATACGAAATTAAAAACAAAGCTAAACTACGAGGTAATGCACCAAAGGAATGATGAACACTTATTTTGCTAATAGACACAAACCAACAAAATGCATACAATAAACAAGCATAGATAGCTAGATATGTAATGGGAGACTAGATGAAAGCAAAAGAGACAAGAGAGGATCTAAAATCGATCACAGACATGTTTTATTGCTTTGTAGATTGATACAGTCCATTATAAATTAGCCAAGAGGCAGAAACATATTACAATTTTAGTGGAAGGCTTGAACCCCACAGATCCCTTTACTAGAAGGAGGAGGGAGCCTGCAAAACAAAGGATCTCCAACCCTTTACAATGAATCTTTCCTCAGTATTTATAGATTCAACCTAACGAGAAGAAGAGAGGGAGAAGCGGAAAAGCAGTCAAAGTTCAACCACCACTATTAATGCCTTTGATCAACTCTCTCCCCTAAATCTGTCTTTTCTACATCAATCATTGGTTCAACACCTTGAAGGAAGAGGAAATGGCGAAATGATCAAATCCGATCTGGTTGTTGAGGTGAGAAGAATTCTCGCATTGAATGCTTGAAGACATTTCCTCCATTTCCTTTACCTAACCTCCTCAAAATTAAAGTTTCAGACCCCATGGCATGGGTGAGGCCGAGATCTTTCCAACGGCATCAGATTTGCAATTTTTTGAGCCCTGAGTCAAAATATACGCCCCTTGAAGTTTATATCGGGTATGTACAGGAGGGTGGGAAAACATCTTGAAAAAATGGGTTCCCTTTTGATATTGGACACGCAGTAGCCAAATTGGAACAAAATTGGGCCTACGGGTCTACAATTTATATTTTACCCTTTCCTCTGATTCCCGCTTTGGCTTTGACTCGGGCCCAGATGCTGACCTTTTCCTTGGGACACGTGGCAACCGGCACTCATTTAGAAACCTTCTCTATCCACCTTTTGACTTTGTTTCCTCTTATCCGGGATCATGGTCGATCTAATATTTGGTACATGGGTGAAATATGGATAATGATTATCAAGGCGTCAATGACGCGAAGATAGGGGGCAATAGCTAGATGTAAAAATGCAAATGGTGGATGGAATAGAATGAATACAACCCTTCATATGTAGTGTGTGTGATGCAATGATGCCCAAATGCAATCCATTTCCTTAGTAGATAGCTAGCCCTTGATGGTAGATAGTTCGCCCATAAAATAGTGAGTATGTTATGTTTATATAGGGATCTCTTGCTCAAATTTCGACACTAATGACCCAACATGCCGAATAATACCTAGGGAAATAGAGGGAAAATGACAAATATTGACCTCGAATAGATAAATTAGATCTAAGTGTTGTCAGGACCAGGGCACCTAAAATTAAGGATTGGGCACCCATGGCTACCCCAATACTACCTTAGGTGCCCTAGTAAAGGACTAGAGGTGAAAAACAACAAAATAAGACACTTGAGACTCCTAGAAGATGACTAAAACTATGTAAACAATTGACGACTGTGTAAAACAAATGACAACAAAGACCAACTAACTAACGACATAACTTGGGGATAGGTCATTAGTGAATACTTTTTTACGCGAGTTCCATATAAAATAACATAATTTATGATATAAATTTAATATCAAGTGCATGATTTTTTGAATACACCTAATGAAGTAATTTGGAGTTCTTGAAAGCAAACCAGCTGAGTTTGCAAAACTAATTTTTTTGGGAGCTTGTTTTGGTGAAGAGTAAAGTTGTTGTGGTTTGAACATGTGAATGTTTCATGAGTCATAACTTGCATGGATGTAATCTATAGGTCTAGAGGATTCTATATAGTGGTCACATTCCATATTTGAGTTGATCTTGGGTGGTCTTGAGGCCCAAAGGCAAAGACGGGGTGCTAGAAGCAGTTGTTTTATGAAGTATATGAGGTAGTCGGCCCATTTAATGAAATATTTGATTAGTTAAAGTAAATGTGTGACCATGTATGATTATTTTATGATATATTACTCATTTTTGGTGAATTTGGGAGCTTTACTAAGCATGGTTTTAGCATGAGTGGATTTTTCTCATCCTAGTGATGGGGTTTTGAGGCTTTTTGGTGCATGATGGATGGTTTTAGGCATGGCCGACCTACATGGGTCTTATGTGAACATTTTAATGATTCAAATGGGATGTTATGAAGTTGAATTGGTTAAACCAAAGGAGGGAAACCGACCTATTTTGAATTTGAATCAAGGAGAGCTTATAAAAGTGATGTTTTGGGTGTAATTTACAACTAGTTAAGTGAATGTGAAAAGTGCTACCTATGTAAGAGTGTTTTGCAGTATGAAGGCTAAATTTCAGAGCTAAGAGAGTACATGTTGGGTTGAATAATGTTTTTAATAGTGTGCAAGGGTTTGAAATAAATATAAGCGAATAAAGTGAGAGATAGAGTGAGTTGGAGAAGTTAGGGTTTGAACAAGGTTTTTAAGGTATTTGGAGTTGAATATTGTGATCACCATCAGTTGAGTTATAGTAACATATATTTAGTGATATCTTCGTAAAAATATTGTCTGATGATTCATATTCATGCAAGTCTCTTGTTTTGAGTAATATCAACAAGGGTTTAGGCGTTGGTGTTCTATATGGGGTTGGTGCCTCACTACAAAAATCTCTTGTGATGTGTAATATTCACTTGATTATTTGTTGTGAGTAATATCAACAAATTTTTCAGTGGGTTTTCTTCCCCTTGAGGTTTTCCCACTTATATCTTGTGTTATGGTGTTTCTTCTCTTATTCATGGTTTATTGTATGAATGTTATATGTTGTGCACACTCTAATGGATCATTAATTCATTAATGGTTTATGTTAGCAATATGGAATTGGAATTAAAATTGCAAGGAATGATTCAAACCCCCTCATTCCATTGTGCTTCCAAAATTGGTATCGAGCGCAGTCCTTTTGGATAAGTTTGATCACTTGAAAGGAGATCCTTTGAAGCACAAAAATGGAAAGTCAACAAAGTGGTTTCTATACCAGTAAGGCACCACTATTTGATGGAAAAAACTATGCTTTTTGGAGTTTTAGGATGAAGACTCATATCATGTCTCTAGGGTTTGATGTTTGGAAAGATGTGGAAAATGACTATACTAATCCTACCACTCCTTCTACTAGTACTACAAAAAAGAAGGCATGTGATGAAAATTCAAAGGCCTTTAATGCTATCATATGTGGTCTAGGAGAATTTGAGATAGGAAAAGTAATGCATTGAAAGTCAGAAAAGAAGCATGAGAGAAACTTCAAGTTTTGTATGAAGGTGACTCTAAGGTAAGAATTGCTAAGCTTCAAACTTTTAGAAATCAATTTTAAAGTTTTAATATGAATGATGATGAGTATCTTGTTGGATAATTACTTAGGGTTGAAAAAAATTCAAATCCATGATAGGGTTAGGAGAATATGTGAAAGAAGAAGTTGTAGTTCAAATTTTTTGATATCCCTAACTCCTAGGTTTGATTCCAATGTATTTGCCATAGAATAAACAAAGGATTTGAATACATTGAAAATGGATTATCTACATGGGAATTTGAATGCATATGAAATGAGGATTGGAGATTCCAAACCAGTCAAGAGAGAGATTGATTTCAAATCTGAAATGAAGAACACATACAAAAATACAAAAGATGATGTTGTTGCTCCTGAAATTGATGATGAATAACTCTTTGCAATGATGGCTAGAAGATTAAAGGTTGGCTCTGGAAAATACAAAGGTAAGCTTCCTTATAAATGTTTCAAATGTGGTAAGGTAGGACATTTTGCTATTAATTTTCCTCATAAGCACAAGAAGGAAGATCATGATGAACATGAGCATGATAGTGATCATGACAAAAAGTACAAGTATGATAAGAGAAAGAAAAACTTTAAGAAGTTTGACTATAAGAAGAAGGGAAAAAGGAGTTTTTATTCAAAGGAAGATGATTACTTATCTAATGCTAGTAGTGGTGTTTCATATTCTAAGTCTAAATCTGATTATGAAGATATTGGAAATGAGGCATTGTTTATGACTAAATATGGCATGAGATCTACTAGTGATGAATCTTCATTGTTAGGTGATTGTAGCTACTCTGATGAAGATGAAGAGGATGTTAAATATGATCTAGTGAGTATCCAAAAGGAGTTAAGGCATGCTAAAAAGAAGAATAATAATTTGAGTTCTTAGGTCAAGGATTATGAAAATAAGGTTCATGATCTAGAAAAAGAGCATAGGTCTGAAACAAACAAGCTAAAGGAATCGATCAAATTGCTAAAAGAAAAAGTAAAGTTTTTAGTTTGAAGTGTACAAGACAAAGAAAACATTTTCTCTAAATTGGAAGAATATGTAGAGTTTCTAAGGGCATGGATGTTAGAGGTTTATTAAGAAAATAATGTCATAAATTTGAGAAAAGTGCCAAATATCTAGATGATCTTCTTGGCAAACAGAGATCAGCAAGTGATAGAGCGAGGTTTGGGTTTCAATGATGACCTCAATGGCAAGGAGAAGATACAAGATGGTAATGTTTCAAGCAAGAAGGTTGAAAATAAGTAGAACTTCACCAAGGACAAGATGAAGCTAAAGTCTATTAGGCAACCTAATACCTCAAGCTATGAAAGATCATTCAATGGTTATATTTTCTCATGTAATAGTTTTGTTCATAGGCTAAGGAGTGCAAGAGGTTTGCTAGAACTTATCATCCATGGAGGGACAATAGGAGTTAATTTACTAAGATTGTGGTATGCTACAATTACAATGAGGTTGGTCATGTTGCAAGAGAATGTGACTATGGTTTCTCAAGGAAAAACAAGAGTTTTCAGGGACCTAAGATGTAAGAGAGAAGTTTTCAAAGGCCTAGGATGCATGATAACAGTCAAGGAATGTATTGGGAGCCTAGAAGAGATCATGTGTCTCATTGTCTCATTAAAATCAGAATTTGATGGAAAATAAGGAATGACTCGAGCTCGAGATCAAAAAAAAGGTGAAGAAGGAGTTTTTCAGGTGTCTAAGAGGGCTTAGGACCTCTTTAAGACCTTATTTTAGGTGTTCATGGTATTCATATGCATCTACTAGAATTATTAGAGGTGTATTGGTTCAAATGAAGCTCGGAGTGAGGGGATATGTCATATTTCATGTTTTTCTCCTCCATTAGGTCAAGATATGTTGTTTTAATCTTCTAAGCATGTTTTTGGGCTTTACTTGGTTGTTCAAAGTGTGAAAATGTTTATGTCTCAGTCTTATGGTATTTTTGTGTGTATGATTATGCCCTCATGTTTGTATCTGCTTTATCAAGGTATGATGTTAGTTTATATGTGACTTATTAATAGTAAGTGTCATGTCACTGTCTCATAAGAGGTCTGTTGAGTCATGAAATTCATTTATAAAGTATTTTCTTGGTATGAGTTGGTGATTAGTATTGATGGAAGATTCAAAGGTCTACGCCATCTCATGTGATTTGATCTAATTCAGATTTGGAAGTTTCATGGTTGTGTCATAAGTTGTATTGTCTATACAAATCATGTCTAGTGTGTAATACTAAAAGGTTGTCTCAAATAGTAAGTCAAAGTGTGAGAAGTATCTTTGAGCATACATGGTCATTCATTGGTCTGTCACGATCATCTAGGGTTTTTTTAAGTCTAAATGTTCTAGGTTATCTGTTGTTGTGAAGTGTTCATTATGATGTCAAATTTTATATTGCTATGTGGAGAAGGATTGAATATGGAATGAGTCATCAAGATGATGACTTGATCAAATCACTATCTCATGATGGTTTGTGGAAATGTTCATGAAGGATGTAAAGTGCAAACTAAGGTGGATCCAAGTAAGTAAGTGGTGTTCATGCTTCCTGATCAGTTTAAAATATGTTATGAACATAAGGAGATTATGTTATAGTGGTGATAGCCAAATGAGGGTCCTTGAAACCAAAGGTTGAGTAATCTGAGTGATTTTTATCCAAATTGGGTCCTAACTATTTATATGTAGTGGTATGAAGAAAAGTGTGTTCTTAGGGAGAAAATGATGGAATGAAAATCCATAACTTGGAACAAATCATCTTAATAGTGTGTACTTTGTGATTCAAAAGGTTTGATGCCTTGGAAAATTCAGAACTTTTTGAAATTCATGACATTGTCTAATTTGACAAAGTGAAAGTACAAAGAGACCTAATTGGGAATGTGTAACTTCCAAACTAGGCATGTTTCCTTTAGTGTGACAGCTCTTGAAGGTTCATGAAGAAGATAATATATTCAAATGGGTACTCAAATCAGGTATGGTTGTCTTATTAAAATGAATGCATTGAAAACTAGGTGTGATTTTCATTGAGCCAGGGCTAGTAGGTTGTGTGTGTGAATTGGTGATGAGAAGATGATGCGTGAACTTTCCTAATGATTCTCGAGCTTATAAGGCATGAATAAGATTATGAAACCTATTTTCAGATTCTAGAATATGGTAAAGGTCGGTATTGTTTGCTACTTAGGCTATTTGCATCCACAAAGTGATAATGTACAGTGCTCTTGAAAAGAGAATGGCATATCAAAGGCATGGGTGTTGATTCTTTGATGAGGTATGTTACTTCTTTGTGCTTGAAATTGAATACACTTGATTTAAGATTGTACCCAAATAGACGGAGGATTGGTGTTCATGTGTTATGTCATGCAAATGTGGGATCATAGTGAAGAAAAGTGTGTGATAATAAGGTAAAGTGAGTCTCGGTGGTCTATTTTGAGCATCTACAAGTATGGGAATCAGTTTTTATACCCTTAATGGATTTGAGCTTCATAGAGAATGATTATACATATGAGAAGAGGTCTAAAGGTCTTAAAGAGTGAAAGGTGGATGAACTAAGGTAGAACAAGACTTGTATGGCTTACCTTTTACATCCTGAGCCAAATAACATGCTACAAGTATGAATAATGTCCAAAAGGAAGAGTATGGAAGTCTCTACAAGTATGAGATGTTCTATGGTGTGTTAAAAAGTTATTGAAATTATCTAGTTACTCTATAAAGATGCCATAGATGTGATAAGGTGTTTGGGTCCTAAGTTGCATGTGGAAGGTTACTTGAGTTAAAGTAAGTCCATTTGATATTTTCTTATGAATAAGAAAACATTTCTAGAGTAATAGACACCTTGAAGACTATGAAATGCTACATGAGTAATGGATGCCTTGGTATGATTGCTAAGAGAAGGAATTGGACTATGTGTGTTGACTATATATGATGCTCTTGCTCTAAAATGACACCCTACAGTCTATAATAGTTGATGATGACGGGGAGCATGTTGTGTTTCTCTAAGGTGCTCTAAGAGACTTGGAGGAATGTATGGTTAGGTCATTATTGGTATGATTGCTTATCTCTATTAACAAATAGTTTATTGACTCAAAGTAGCAAGGATTGGATTTGAATAAGAATGAAAAGACCGTAAAAGTGCTTTAGGGATGTCCTAAAGTGTTTGTTTACTCTTCTAGTCAAAAAATCAAGGTGAGAAGCAAATTTTTAAGTCTTTCTATTATAGTTGGTTGGTATGAGTCTAGGAGAGTTGTGAGATGTAATGGCATGATGAGCATAGTGTTCTAAGGCTTATCAAAGTTAGTTGAAATATCATTGAGAAGTCAAAACATGGATCTTAGCCCTTGAGATGGTTTGAGGTCAAAAATGGTAAGAGTCGAGTCAATTTGTGCCTTGAAAAGTTGAGATATCATAAGAATGAAGGTAAGAAGATATTTTTGGTTCTCGATATTATTTTTGGGTTCGAGTAGATGTATACTTCAGATATAGGTCTACTACAAAGTGGCTTCTTAGTGAAGAATGGAGACAAAAACAAAAAGTCTTGTATGAAATGAAAAGTTTTACATATTTGTATGGTGGATGATGATGATGATCTTGTTGAAATATAGGTAGAATCATGCTTCATTCATGGTTATTGGTGTGTGTGTGTGTGTGTGTGTGTGTGTGTGTGTGTGTGTGTGTGTGTGTGTTGAATATTCTTTTCCCGGGGGAGTTTAGTGATTTTATGCTTGGAAAGAAGATAGTCGAGTTTTGGTGTAAATGAATTGATTTGCGAGCTTGTATGAAACCTTTGGTTAATGTTTCCAACCCAAAGATGATCCCATGAAGTTGAGAAAGGTAAATTCCATGCATGATTAGGTATTTATTGTCATTAATGTATAAGGGGAGAAGTTTAGGTGGTTTTCCATCAATGACAAAGGGGGATATTGTTGGCATGTTGTGTTCTAGGTTTTGTCATTGATGTAAAATCCCGAATGTAAAAGTGGATAATGGAGTTGCGTCATATGATGCTCAGTATGATGATGGCATGGTGATTCAGTTGTGTTCTTGGTTGCATAAGGATATTTAGTGAGAATTACTTGTTCTTACAAGCCTAATCGGAGTGACATAGCTAGCTTAGGTGATTGTGTATGGTGGTTGGAGTTTCTTGGTGGCTTAAGAAGAATGTTAGCAGCATGGAGAGAATGTTTGGGGAGTTCTTATGCACTCACATGAGTTACATGTTATAGGTATTGGTTCAAGACCAAGTTTCGGTGTTTATTTAGACCAAGTATTGTTGCTTTAGGAGGCATGAGGATGAGTTGTGGAGCCATGTGAGCTCAAGGATGCATGTAGGCAGTTGTTTCATGATGTTACATATATGTTAGGGCATTTTAGAGTGTTTTTATGATGATTTTCATTGTTATTTCAGTTGACCCTAGCCTATACAACACTAAAACCTAAGGGTTAGCTATGAAAATGAGATGGGATGGAGATATCAAGAGATTTTTAGCTATGCCAAAGATTTGAGATGATGCACACAAGTGTCCTTGAGGTGTGATAAAAATTTGGAGTCATTCTGAAGAGGATTTTGCAAGTTATGTCGATTTGGTGAAACAAGGTCAAGAAGAAGGTCATTTCTAGCTCGAATTGCACCTTCTAATGCTCACCCTGAATTGTGTGATTTTCATGGGACCTTGTATATTTTTGGTACATTTATAAATTGAGTCTATAATGTTTCACAAAAAGAATGAGTTCATTTCATTTTCAGGTTTTTATGAACGAATGTTAAGAAGGTAAACAACTTCTTATGTGCTTGAAACCCTAACTCAAAAGTGGTAGGAGAGAAAATGATCATAAGTTACCATAATTGATTTATAGTGCATGGATGATGATTTGATGATGTAGAGGACTCCTCCAAGTTTCCAGAAAGGTATGGTAGTGCTTATGTTAATGAGTGGACGCCACTCAAATAGGCGTGTTTATGAAGAAATTCAGTTTAGGACAAGAGATTCCAAAGCGATTGTAAACTAAATCAACATTATGTTGAGTATGTGAGTTTTTATTGATGTACATGGTGGTTTTACACCATGTTGATGTTGTTAAAAGTTCAAGTGTGATATATTTGTGAAGATTAGTCAAAGGGCGTTTTGGGGAAGTTTCAGGCAATTTGTAGAGATGGACTTGGTTAAAGGCCTTCCACTTAGAGTTTGAAGGAGTTACAATATGTTATGGAAGTATGATTCATATATATTTCCATTAGTATAATTTTTTTCTCATGATGAGTTGATTTGATTTAGTTTCCGTGTAAATGTATGGAGATGAAGGTTTCTTTATTTTCAAGACATGACTACTTTTGCAGAAAGTATGAGTTGATTGGAGCATGAGATGAGTGATTTTATGTTTTCCACCACATGGAGAGTAAATAGGGATAAATATTTTTCATATTTAAGTCATTTGGAGGTCTTGAAAGTGGCGTAAATGGTGAAAACCAAATGAGTTTGCAAAACTATTTTTTGGGAAGCTTGTTTTGGTGAAGAGTAAAGTTGTTGTTTAAATTAGGGGATGTTTCATGTGTTCTAACTTGCTTGGATGTGTTCTAAAGGTCCCGAGGATTCCATATAGTGTCACACACCATATCTGAGTTGATCTTGGGTGGTATTGTGTAATTTAATTACTTGTATAAATTTGATTATCAATAGAAATATAACACCAATGAACACAATATTTCAGATAAATGATCTCAATGTGCAAAAAGAATAGCTTAGCCACTTCAATGGGGAAACCTCCAAACCAGAAAATAAGACTCAAATGCTGAATATGATGATGAACTACTACCTAATAACCCCTATATAATATATTCCTATGCTATGGCCAACACCAAGGTCGACCCACTAATGAAAATATAACATATATGAAAGAGATACATAATGATAAGAAGTTATGATAGCCACAAGTCGGCTATATACATCCAATATAAGATATATAATTAAAGGTGTAGCATGCCCCTCCCCTTCCAAGAAACATTGTCCGCAATGTTGAGAAAATTTGGATGCTTCTTTGCAGAAATTTGCATCCTCCCAAGTCAAGCGTCTTCATTGTCTAGATTTTTCCAATTGATCAAATACTTAGTGATGACCCTTGTCCTCAATCACTTAGTGCATGTCTTGAAGGATGCATTCTAGTTCTAGGATGATTCTGCCCTCTTCATCTAGCTCAGGTAACACAACTGCAGGTTGATAATGTCTCCCCAATTACCTTCTTTAGGCAAGATATATGGAAGACTGGATGAATTCGAGTAGCCGAGGAAGTTCTAGTTTGTATGCTACATTTCCAATCTTCTGTAACACTTGATAATACTTAGGTGAAAGCTTGTTATCCTTTTTCTGTTGTTTTAAGGACATTTTCTTATATGGTTGTAAATGCACAAAAACCCAATCACCGAATTCAAAATGTCTTTCACTGTGATGTTGGTTTGCCTGTTGCTTCATGTGGTTTTGTGACATGGCCAAATTCTCCCTGAGACTAGAAAGCACCTCTTGTTGGTGTTGAATATGTTCTTCAATTACTCGAACCTTTGGCTGGACTCTTAAAGATGAAGTGATAGATGGTGGATGGTACCCATATAATTCCAAGAAAGGAGACATTTTAGATGAAGTATGAAAGGAGGTGTTATACCACCATTCTGCCAACAGTAACCATTGGACCCATCTCGCTTGCTTATCTGATGTAAAACAACTAAGATATCCCTCCAATCACTTGTTTACCACATCTATTTACCCATCATATTGGGGATGATAAGAGGAACTATGAGCTAGTTGTGTTCCCAAGCATGAGAACAAGTCAGTCCAAAAATTACTAGTAAAGATAGGGTCTCGATCACTTACTATAATCTTTGGTGTCCCATGTAGCTTCTGAATTGTATCCCTAAAGGCCGTTGCTACTGTACTCACAACAAATGGATGTGATAAAGAAAAAAATGGGCATATTTGGTGAGTCTGTCCACCACCACCATGATTACATTTTTACCTTCTAATTTAGGCAATCCTGTGATGAAGTCCATGGACACCTCTTCCCACCTCTGGCTAGGAATAGATAGAGGTTGTAAAAGACCCAGGGACTTAATTATTTCACCCTTATTTTGCTGACAAACCATGCATTCTGCCACAAAATTTTGGACATCTCCTTTTAGCCCTTCCTAGAAAAAATCATGCTTGATTCGATGATAAGTCTTTAAGAAGCCAAAATGACCCCCTACTGGAGAAACATGGAGCTCAGATAGAACCCTATTTTTAGGATTGAATTCTTACATAGATATAATCTATCTTTATACCATAAAACATCTCCTTTCCATACAAATTTTTCTGACATGCTTGGATCTTGTTGGAGATTCTAAATGATATTTTGTGTACCTGGGTCATTTTTCCATTTAGACCTTGCATCCTCTATCCAATCCTCCTGTAATACAGATATGGCACACAACAATGCCTGGGTAGATTCATCCTTCGAGATAAAGCATCAACAACTACATTCTCTTTCCCTTTCTTGTATATTATCTCAAAATCATACCCCAACATTTTTGAGACCCATTTATGTTCTTCTGATGATAAACATTGCTCTAAGAAGTATTTTAGACTATCATGATCTGTCTTTACTTTGAAATGTTGTCCCATTAGATATGGTCTCCATTGCTTCACTACATGAAGTATTGCTAACATTTCTTTCTCATAAACTGGTTTAGAGATATTCTTACCTTTGAATTGGTGGCTCTTGAAGGAAATGGGTCGCCCTTCTTGCATGAGTACTGCCCCCATACCATACCTTGAAGCATCACATTCAACAATGAATGTTTTTGAAAAATTTGGGGTGGCTAGAACTGGAGTGGTGCACATGGCCTCCTTCAACTTCTCAAAGGCCATAGTAGCTTGCTCGTTCCAATGGAAAGAGTCCTTCTTCAATAAAGTTGTGAGTGGTGCTGCGATGCTGCCATAATTCCTTACAAATCTACGATAATAACCTGTAAGCCCCAAAAATCCTCGAAGATTTTTTAGGGTTTTGGGAACCTTCCATTCAAGCATGGCTTTTATCTTGTTAGGATCCACTTTAACACCTTCATAAGAGACAATATGACCCAGATATTCAACTTCCTTTACACCAAAATAACACTTAGAAGGCTTTGCATAAAGTTGATGTTGTTCAAGAGTTTCCAACACCTTATTTACATGATGTAGGTGTTCCTCCCATGTTTTGCTATAGATTAATATATCATCAAAGAACACTAAAACAAACTTTCAAGAAATGGCTTAAAGATGGAATTCATCAAGCTTTGAAATGTAGAGGGTGCATTTGTTAGTCCAAAAGGCATTACCAAGAACTCATAGTGTCCTTCATGTGTCCTGAAGGTTGTTTTATGAATATCTTCATCCCTGATTCTAATCTGATGATATCCAGAACGAAGATCAAGTTTTGTAAAGTAAACAGCACCATGTAACTCATCTAGCAAATCATCAATTACAAGAATAGGAAACTTATCTTTAACTATGTACTTATTGAGTTCCCTGTAATCTAGACACATGCGCCAATTGTCATCTTTTTCCATACCATCACTACAAGAGAAGAGTAAGCACTTTGACTATGACAAATAAGTCATGCTTCTAACATCTCTTGAACTATCTTCTCAATCTCACTCTTTTGCATATAGGGGTACCTATAAGGTCTGATGTTGGGTGGTTGACTCCCTGGTACTAGCTGGATGGCATGGTCATGGTCTCTTTTCGAGAGGCAGGCCCTTGGGCATTTCTCCAAACACCACTGAGTGCTCATCTATAACTACTTGCATATCTATGGGTATAAATGTATTGGAATGATGTGCTTCCAATGAAAATAGTTGTGCCACAAACCCTTCTGCACCCTTTCTAAGAAATTTTTGCATCTAATGAGAACTTACCATCTGTGGGGACTTTTCTCTCAATCCTTTTAGTTTAAAATTCCTCCCTTCTGACTAAAATTGCATGAACAACTCTTGGAAATTCATTTCAATGGTTCCCAAGGTGGTAAGCCACTGAACTCCTAACACAATGTTTGCTCCTCCCATGGCAATGGCATACATATTGCTAGTTAGCAAGTAATCTCCCATGGTGAGATTAATGTTATGGCATTTTCCTGAACAACTAACAATTTTCCCATCAGCGATCATGACTTGACATTCTGGAGCTGGATAAACAAAGCAGTTCAAGCGTACCACCAACTTATGATTGATGAAATTGTGAGTACTTCCCGAATCAATCAACACTGTTACCCTCTTTTTTTAAGAATCCAACTACTTTGAGAGTTTGGGGAGTGCTAATACCATAAATTACATGGCATGATATTGTTGGCTGGGGATCTCCTAATTCCTCCTCTGTCTCTACCTCTTCATCTTCTTCTTCTTCCATAGGTCCCTCAATGTAGAACAACTTCTTTTCAGCACACTTATGTCCTGGTCTAAATTTTTGTCACAATTAAAACATAACCCTTTGGCTCTCTTTTCTTCAATTTGTTGAGGTGTTAGTCTTACTGGCCGAGGGAATGATGGTGGAAGGGTGCTATGATCTCTGATATTACTGATAGTTTGTTTCCTACTGGAAAGAAATTTTTCCTCTGCCCTACGTGCCATGATCATAGAGTCTGAAACCTTATGAGGATTAAACATACGCACCTCAGTCTCAATTTTTTCTTTAAGACCCCCAAGAAATAAGTCATTCAAATTATCTTCAGGAATATTTTCCACCCATAAGGAAAGGTTTTGGAATTGATGGATGTAATCTTTGATTGTTCTTGTTTGTCTGAGCTTTGCTAATTGACTAAATAATTATTTGACACACTAGAACTCTAGTGCAATTGCAACTCTTCGGTGAATATTGTCCATGTAACATTGAGGCCACTCTTTTTCCTTTGAGCACATAACCATCGATACCAAATGAATTGGTCAGGTTAAAGATACAACAATGCCATGGTAACCTTTTATCCCGATGAAATCAGATAAAGATCAACGAAATTCTCCATCTGGTTAATCCAATTGAGTGGATCCTTTCCATCAAACTTATGCATTTCCACTTTTGGAATCATGTTACGGGCTTGCAGAGTGTTTGTATTTGGATTGGTCATGTTTACAGATCCACCTTGGCTAGTTTGTCTATTACTTTGACCTAAAGATCCACCCTGGTTAATATGAGTATGATTGAGTTATGGCTGATTAGGAAGGATATGATGACCCATGATATTGTAACTAAATTGGTGAATGAAATCCTCCAATCGTTTTCCAATCTTTTCTACATCTTCTTTGTTGGCCACTCTACCCTCGAGGTTTCACAACTCTAACTCAAGATAGCTGACCTTATGGTCAGTTGAAGTAAACCCTAACCCTGAGGGCTCTATAGATACCCCTTCTAACTCTAACTCCTCAACTATTATCTCATCCTTATCAGGTGTTTTACCCGAGTGATGGGATTCTTTTTGCCTCTTGTCGAAGGCCCAACCATGATGCCCCAAAATGGTAAGATTTAAAGATCAAGGTTGAAATTTAGGGTTTGGGATTTTAATAGAATTCGGCCAAATTTTATAAAACTCAAAGAATGAACTCAAAATAATTTTTAATCTTATTTTTGGAAATGTAAATAACTTTGAAAAATTCCACAAATTGCACCCTAGGTAGCCGAATTATGAAAAAACATAAAACCGCTATAACTTTTTCAAATCAAGTCAAATTTTCTTAAAATTTTAAGGAGGCTTACTTGACTGATTTCACCACACCATAGAAAAATTTGAAGAAAAATTAGCTACTGATTTTTAGATATGGACAAACCTTCACAATTAGGGTTTGACGCAGTGTTGGCCGAGTTCAAGCTCTGATACCACTTGTAATGTAATTACTTGTATAAATCTGATTATCAATAGAAATATAACACCAATGAACACAATATTTCAGATAAATGATCTCAATGTGCAAGAAGAATAGCTTATCCACTTCGAGGGGGCAACCTCCAAACCAGAAAATAAGACTTAAATGTTGAATATGATGATGAACTACTACCTAATAACCCCTATATATATTATTCCTATGCTATGGCCAACAACAAGGTTGACCCACTAATGAAAATATAACATATATGAAAGAGATACATAATGATAAGAAGTTATGATAGCCACAAGTTGGTTATATACATCAAATATAAGATATATGATTAAGGGTGTAGCATATCAAGCCCAAAGGTAAAGAGAGGGTGCTAGAAAGGCAGTTGTTTTGTGAAGGATATGACGCAGTGGGCCCATTTAATGAAATATTTGAGTGGTTAAAGTAAATTTGTAACCATGTATGATGATTTTATGCTATATTACTCATGTTTTGGTGAATTATGTATCTTTAATAAGTATGGTTTTGGCATGAGTGGATTTTTCTCATCCTAGTGATGGGGTTTTGAGGATTTTGGTGCATAATGGATGGTTTTAGGTATGACAGACCTACATGGGTCTTATGTCATCATTTTTATGATTCAAATGGGATTTTATGAAGTTTAATTGGTCTATCCAAATGAGGTAAACTGGCATATTTTGAATTTTAATCAAGGAGAGCTTATAAAAGTGAAGTTTTGGGTGCAATTCGCAACTAATTAAGTGAGTGTGAAAAGTGAGACCTACGTAAGATTTTTTTGTAGGTATAAAGGTTGAATTTCAGAGATGAGAGAGTGCATGGAAGGTTGAATAATTTTTGGAAGAGTGTGTACAATGGTTTGAAGAAAAGAGAAGTGAAGAAAGTGAGAAATAAAGTGAGTTAGAGAAGCTAGGGTTTGAAGGTATTTTAAGTTGAATTTTGTGATCACCATCAACTGAGTTGTAGTAACATATCTTCAGTGATATTTTCATAAAAATCTTGTGTGATGATTCATATTCATGTAAGTCTCTTTTTGTGAGTAATATCAACAAGGGTTTAGGGGTTGGTGCTCCTTGTGGGGTTGGTGCCTCACTAAATAAATCTCTTGTGATGTGTAATATTCACTTGAGTCTTTGTTGTGACTAATATCAAAAAAAATTAAATTAAATGGTTTTTCTTCCCCTTGAGGGTTTCCCACTTGTATATGTTTATGGTGTTTCTTCTCTTGTTCATGGTTTATTGAATGAATTTTGTATGTTATTGTGCACACTTTAATGGATGGTTAATTCATTAATGGTTTATGTGAGTAATATGGAATTAAAATTAAAATTTTAAGGATTGATTCACCCCCTCTCATTCAATTTTTCTTCCAACACTTGGCTTTTTAATACTACTACTTGGTGAATTTAGGACTTGAAATCAATTTTGTAGAATATGCACTAGCCTTAGAAAGGCTAAACATAGCCATTTCTAAGTTCACTAAAAAATCTGCCTTGAAATACATTATCTCAAAAGAAACTTGTGAGATTTTTTTCATCTCTTCAACACATGGGCAAGGTCATTACAATACATATGAGCACTCAAAGGATTGGGATAGGCCTAATAGAATGGATGAACTAATCTGGGGGAGTGCTCAGGAGGGTTTACATATAAAATTTTTAACACTCGCAGCTCATTTTCATGCTTGAAAGTTAGAATTTTTCATGTTGCACATGTGTATGAAAACTAGCTCTAGCTTGGGGACATGTTGTGGATCAAGCGCAGCAAGGACATAGCATGCAGGAATCCTGGAATCTCAATTCATTTCGTGGACCAGTACCTTATCCATTGGACTTATTGATTCATTTCTTCCAACACACACACAGATACACACACACACAAACAAACAAACAAACAAACACATGGAAGGGAAACACAAAAAAAGTGGAAAACAAGAAACATTTGTATGAAAACTAGCTCTATCTTGGGGACATGTTGTGGATCGAGCACAGTGAGGACATTGCATGCAGGAATCCTAGAATCTCAATTCATTTCGTGGACCCGATCACAGTATCCATTGGACTTATTGATTCATTTCTTCCAACACACACACAAACAAACAAACAAACAAACACATGGAAGGGAAACACAAAAAGTGGAAAACAATACACAATAGAAAAGGGAAATTATGTTATTGGGACAAGATATTTATAGAGGAAGGGAAATAATATACACATACCTAGAAACGGGTTGGGAAAATTACATACCATCATGGAACAATGGACTAAAATGTGATCTTTGAAGCACGAAAATTACTATCTGATCATACCATGCTCATGTGATGGATTTACATGGCTTGAGAAGAATAAGACACACCAAGATTCCATCTTCATACTCACAATACTCTAAAAATTTCTCACATCCAATGAAAAATTTGTCACCTGTTTGGAATATTTACATCTTGTAGCTTCCACTTGATGTCATGTGATCATGAGACACCATTCCTCCATGTCCTCAAGAGTGGGAAAATTGATCTTATCTTGGGAAAATTTTTCCTCCTTGAATTGCAACATGAAGTCATCTCCTACATTAGCAAGGTACTCGGAATGAGTGAGAACAAACTAATTTCCTTCTCATTCAAAAAATTCTTGTAACATCTCACTTTATCGCTCCGAGTAATTACTTTCAAATATAGAGTCCACATCATTGGGGTGGAGGCCTTCATCATCCTTAAGAAATTGTTGTAACAAATCAAAGCTTGGGAAATGGTGAGTACAACCTGATTTTGAATTCTTTCGCAAGAGCCATGTTCATTCTTGCTTTGTTGTTTGAAACATTTTTGTCAATATTCATCCATTCAAAATTAATTTTGGCATCATTCTCAAAACTTAAATCCTTGATTTGGTTTTGGAATAATTCTTCACCCTTGAGTGAATATTGCAGTCTGGGTTCTTTTCTCGAATTGGTAGGACATCCAACATTGGTGAGAACAAGTTGATCTTGAATACACTCACAAGGCTCCTGTGAATTTTCACCTTGTCTTGAACCATTATCTTCGATACACATCATCTCAACATTTTCTTTACTATCATCCTCCATAGTCAAGATGTCTTCAAGATTGAGAATATTAAAAGGAGGTCTAGTAATCTCCATTTACTTTCATATATGATCTTCTTTAGAAAGCATGAAAGAGAAATACATATCTTCCCATCCACTCTTGCCAACCAAGGCATTGGGAGGATGTAAAGTTCATCCATCCGCTCCCGTATCAACATCAAACATTGGTGTATCAAGATGAGAAGCACAAATTGAATCATACCTATTTTTCATTTACATATCCTGAGTTAGGATCTCAAGACTGATTTGAGGGTCTTCGCTTCTTTTGTAGCCTTCAAGATGTCTTGCACAACTAACTCTTCTGAGTTTGCCATATACGCATCTTCATCCTCATTGAAAGATGTTTTACATTGTGCTTCTAGGAGATGGTTGAAAATGTGGTCTACACATGGCTAAAATTCATCTGAAACCTCTTCTCTCTCTCGCTCAAAATTTATTGTCTTCTCGTAAGGCTCAAATCTTTGCAATGATGGGAATACCTAGTTTTTAACATTCTCTAACAAGGAGAAGAGATCCATGTTATATGGGAAGGGCACTCCTTCAAGCTCAAAATCCATTTCATCATCCTCTTGATGGGAAGCATAGAACCATGTTGGGGCAGCAATATGGGAAGAATTTTCAACTCTATCTTGATCATCCATTATTGAATCTTCTTGTTCATATAGAAAATGAAAGACTTCATACTCATAATGATGATCAACATCGTGCTCCTTGGGTGACGATGGTGGAATTAAGTCCTCAAGAGGTTATGCCTACATTTTTGTTCTCCTTGGATTCAAAATAAATTGGCCTCTTCCATTTTTTCATACATGGTTATATCGAGAAGATAATTTTATTCTTCAACTATCTCCATTTCATCATCACTTGAAGAATCAAAATAGGAAGGAAAATTATCCATGATTACCTTAAATTCATCATCTTGAGTTTGGGATGCAAGAAAAAATTCTTGTACTTCTTCATTTTTGGTGGAATCTTTGAAAAGCATTGAATCATTTTTCATGCAACTCTTGAATCCAATTCTCATCCAATGAGTTGTTCTTCAAGCCATAATGATTTGATGAACTGAGGCTTGACTATCATGTCTTCTCTGTCATCCTCCATGGTGTTGATTTGATTCTCATGAGGAGGTTCAAGGATATGAAATTCCTTGGAAGCGTCCCAAGAATCTTCCAGGATTAATACCTCATAAATACGATAGGTTTGTTAGGATCTTCCTCCATAGGAAAAATATCATCTTCTTCTTCCTTTTGTGGAGTGATTCAAGTTTTTGTACATTTCTTGCAAGGATTCAACATATTTCATAATTTCGAGGTAGATTTGGGGATTAGAATTTCCTTGTGCTATGTTTACAACTCTTAGTATATATTTAGTCTTCAAGGCTACCATTTATCCATTTATATATACAAGTAAATCATCCCAAGGGAGAGTGATAAAAGACATGGCTTTGTGCTTCTCATTCAATTGTGTGAGATTGAGAGTATTACCTTCAAAGCAGATTCTTGACTAGGAAAATATTGAAATAAATATATGTTAAAATCTTAATTATGTAACAACACAGATATAGACAATTAGAGTATAGATTTGACCTAAGAAAGTAAGCTAGAAAATATGAAACCCTAGTTGTAAATGAAGGGATAGAATACTTAGCTGGTTCACAAATAATCTTGGACTCATGGAGCTAACAAACTGATGAACAGGAGGAGGGAAGTGTCACACCCAAGCTCAAAAATTGTGTGATTTCGGGATCAACTAGATCGGGGTGCCTAGACAGCGTCATGGTCACTGGGGCACACTGACCTCCTTTAGACGCCTGTGACTTCTCAAAACCTTAGGTAACTAATTTCGTAGGGTCACGAATTTTTTTTTGATGTCACCTTTAATCAGTTTTTTCATTATACTTCGTTGTTGTTCACTTGAAACCTGCAAGAAGAAAGAGCACCTACAAAACTCCAAAACATAGAAATCCCATAAATAAAAAATATGCAAAAGGGGAGTTGTATTGACCCCAATAGTCACCCGACTGAGTGAACTTACGATCCGAGAACTACACTATATTTCAGACTCCATGTAGTTTTGTGCGCGCATATGTATAATCATGCCCTAAGTGGATCTTGTGTGAGTTGCACTTAAATATCGAGAAATAACTAGATGTAGAAAATGTAGATAGATGTGTGCATGGAAAAATTAACTTCCCCTCCTATGAAGTGTATGCAAAAGAATGCAGTCCCTTTTCCCTTATGTGAGTGCTAGATGGATGCTTGAATGCTCTTATAATGGCCTTTGGATACAACCTTAGGTGATGATAATAGATGCTTAGTGTTTGGTCCATTATTATGATTATATAGCTTTGTATTTATATGATTCCATTGTTTGAATTTCATTATTAACCACTAAAATGCCGACTAGTAAAAATAAGATGCCCAAACAGCTAGAAAAGACCCAAAAGCATGAGCAAGATGCAAAGAGGTCGGGGGCACCCAAAGGGGATGGGGGTGCCTGAGCGCTAGTTTCCTAGATGGATATTGGTGTCTAGACCTAGAAAAAATGAAGTGTCAAAAGTCAAACTAGCTAAAGACATTGGTCAATTAATGTTTTTCTCGCTTAGGAATCATATGAATAGTGGTATGTGATCAAGACTAGAAATATACCCAAAGTGTGTGATTTAGTGTCTACATTTTCCCCCACTTTATGTTTTTGAGTGAATGATTGATATCATAAAGTAGATAAGAGATACATACCTGATAACCACATATATTAAGGGTGGAAATCATGTCGAGTAGACAAGAAAAAGCATGGAGTGATAAAAATATGAAGCACGGATCCTAGAGAAGAGGAAGTGAAAATGATGATAACCCTAGGGGTGAAATCATATGTATAAATATCATGTTGTACATGTTGTTGATGTTACTTTATGTGTGATTGATGTGACTACTGCTTCCGATAAGGATAGGGTTGCAAAAGAGAAAAGTGACCGAGTAGTCAAAGATGTGTATATAAAAATTCAATCAAAACGTGTAAAAGTATATACAAATGTATGAAAAAATGTGAAAAGGAATATGTGCACCTAATCCTTGATGATTGAAAAGATAGAAAGGATCCTAAATATGTTGTAAAATAATGATTTTGTTGGGCGATCTCATGACAGTTGCGCTAAGTGCAAGTTTTTTGGACGATCTCATGCTAGTTGTGCCAAGTATGGAAGAAGTGTAGGGAGAAAATTTATTGTTATTATCTAACCTTTGTATGCTTCCTAAATTATAAACACCACTACATAAGGTGTGTGTAAATCCGATCCATTTTTATCCCATTTGATCCATCGTGAAAATAGAAAATAAGGTGTAATGTATGCATGTTGAGTGCTTAAGGATTGTGTTATCCGTTGCGTAAATTGTTGTGAACTGTAATGAACGAGAAAAAATATGTAATTGCCCCTCATTGTAGGCACCCGGGAAGGGTCATGGGTTCCCAAGTGCTACCATCCGGTGTTGGGTGTTGGTGTTTTTACAAAGTTGAGAACCCAAGTTAGATCCCGTACATTGCTATGAATGAAGAGTGTGTTGTACCCGTATTAAAACTATGTTATACTTGTTAGAAGCACAATGTACTTGAAGGGGGGTGAATCAGTCCTACAAATTTCTTACTTCATTTATCATTAGATTCAGCATGTAACATCATTTATCCATTCACATACATTCAACCATAGCATAATAAATGTGCACAATATCAACAAAGAACCACAACACATGCAAAAGAACTCATAGACACAAGATTTAAGTGGGAAACCCTCATGGGTAAGAAAACCTACTAAAACATAAACATTATATTTTCATGATTCAAATTTAGTGAGGCACCAACCCCACAAGGAGCACCAACCCTAGTTTAGTAGAGCACCAACTCTACAAGGAGAACCAACCCCTAATTTAGTGAAACACCCACTCCACAAGGAGGCTACAACCCCTAAGGATGACCAAGAACCAACTCAGCCACCTGAAGATGTTTTATCTCTGAAATTTTTCTACCACAACTGATGGATATCACTAATTCAGCTCATAAACCCTAGCTCATACCCTAGGGCATCAAACTTGCTCTTTCTTCACCTTTCTTTGCTTTATCTCCTTTATCTCATGATATTTGATCTTTCTCAACCTATCAAGCTATACTTCAGCCTTTGAAACATGCTCTCATACTTGCAAATAATCTTCCTCTAGGTCACACACCTTCCCTCCAAGAGCACTAGTTCAAAAATGAACTAAACAAGCACTTAAATATGTTTTTCTTCCTTCCAAACCAAAAGAGGTCGGTCCCTCATGATAATTACAACACATAAATCTCTATAACATTCATAAATTTTAATTACAATAGTTACATATGATCCAAGTATGTCATCCTAGCTAAAACCCACATTACAAGTGCTAAAAATGGATCAAAACCCCATGGGCACAATCTTAAAATTGCCCTAACATGAGTACCATATTTTTCATGACCCAGAACCCTTATACATGATTAAAATATCATGAAACATTCATAAATGGTCACAATTAATATCAACCAATCAAATTATTTCATTTATTGGGCCCAATTTCTTTTACACTTCTCAAAACAGTTGTTTCTTACACCCTTGAACACCTTGGAAACTTCATCTAATCACCAAATCACTTCTACTGGATAAAAACATATCATGTGACAACTCAAAATAAATTGAAGAACCTGTAGGAAACTTATAAACAAGTTATAAGTCATGAAACATGTTTCACTTCAAACCACAATAAGATTTGCCTTCACCAAATCAACCTTCCAAAACTCTATTTCTAAAGGATAGCAAATAAAAACATTTATACATACATTAAATACCTCAAAATTTATTCATTGGATTCCAAATTTATCCATATTCACATTCTATGTGGTAGAAAGCATCACCTAATGGATCTCATGCTTCACATAATATAAAACTTGCACAAAAACAGATCTTGTCCTGAACTTCCAAAAACCTTCTTGCTGAAAGAATTCCCTAGAAACCCTATCATATGACCTAATCATGATTCAATCCATATATCACTGGAAATCTCTCTGAATCCTCTTTCCAACACAACTTTAATAATCTCAGAATCCACCTATATCTCAAGTTATAGCCATTTCATCGAACCCTACTATTTAAGATCCCAAAACTACCTTTAGACCAACAACCTATTTGGACCTCGAATATCATGAAAATTCATTTAAATTTTCCATTAAACCACCATGGAAATCAGTAAAAACTCCCATAAATCATGCAACATCAATTTATTGCATTCCTCGTTTGCTTAAAGTTTTCTCAAATCAAACTCTTCAAAACTGGGCATTTTCAAGTGGGGCCCACATATGGTCACATGCTCAATCATACCTTTATGGAAATATGGAGGATTCCTCTACAACATAAAATCATCACATTTTCACTTGCAATCAAAACTAGGTCAAGTATACTTCACCTTTTGCAAACTACTCCTAGTTAGGGTTTAACTAGGGTTTTTGACCTCTTTACCTTCTTAACATTCGTTCATAAAAACATGACGATAAAACAACCTCATTATTTTTTGAAACCTTATATACTCACCTTATAAGAATATCTAAAAGAAAAAATGTCCCATGAAAATCACATTGTTCATAACGAGCATCTGAAGTTGCATTTCAAGTTAGATTTTCACTTGTTCTTGACCCTGTCTCACCTAAACTGTCATAACTTGCAAAATACTCATCATGGGCACCTGAATTTTTCTAAGAGAACTATGACACATACTTATAACATCTCAAATCATCAAAATTTCATTTCCATACATCAATCTCTCCATCCTATCTCATTTGCATAGCCTTACCTTAGGTATTTTCACTGTAGCTACTATTATCAATTGAAATAATGCAATAGTTGAACATGAAACCACTGTAAATGATCCAAAAATACCTCATATGTTATGATACACCTATTTTCATTCTTCCATGAGCTTATATAGCTCCAAGTCACTCTTCCACACCTCATAGATGTCATACCTTCTCCCAATGAGCACTTGAAACCAAGTGAAACACCCGTACTTTCATTATGCCACTACTGTAATTTCCCAAGCACCCTAAAAACATGATATCCAACATGTAAACATACTTCCTAAGAAACCAAGAAGCTCATATTGCCAAGCAACACCTCATAGGCACTGTATGGGCTTGCTATAACAAGCATGCATCATCAATCTCCCTATAGCAACTCAAACACACATTTGAACCAATATGTTAGCATCATATACAACATCATGAAATCATCATACATCATTCACTTTGTCATTAATGTGGTTTTGCATCAATGAAAACACCTACTAGGACACCATGCCAACAATCTCCCCTTTGTCATTGATGGAAAACACCCGAACTTCTCCCCCTTTTTACATTAATGACAAAGGCATACTTGTAACTCACCTTATTCACCTTCTTCAGCTTCATACCTCCATGCTTTGGTTAGAAACATCAACCAAAGGTCTCAAATTGACTTCATTTTCTTGATTCTTGCTCAAAATTATATTCTTGGCCTTATGGCATGCAAGCAACACGATCCCCTTGGAATAAGCACTACCAACATCTGAAAACCATTAGACAAGCATGAAATAAACAATATCTCACCTTTCAAGGGGAAAAATCTTCATTTTCCATCCTCTAGGCATGCAAAACATCAAATTTCTCCTTCAACCATGTTTTAGCCTTCTTAAGGGTATTGTAGCATGACAGATATCTTGTAACGCCTTGATTTTTATAAGCTATTATGATAACCTCTTTCATGACGTTGTAACTATAGAAATGAGGATAATTATGTTAAGATATATCTTTTAATCTTAAAAGGAATGTGTTACTAATCTGGACCCTTGTTTATTGTAATTGTTTACTTGGGACGGAGGTTTTTATAGCTTGTGTTTTGCAAAGAATGAGACAACAGACTTGTTGTATGTTTGATGAACTCTTATTGTTGATTGACAACACACCTTGAATCAATTCCATTGATCCAAGGTATGATGTGGCCTTCTTGTGATCACTTTGTCAATTTACTTCTAAAAATGGAATGAAGTCTGAACCAGACTGAAGGTTGATATAAATGTTACTGACTGCAGACACGGTATAAATATCCGGTCCTGGGATGCCGATGGAAAAGGTTTGATTCCCGAACCACAAACACGTTGTAACGCCAGACAGTGTAAGACAATAAGAGCCTTAATGCAAGTGACACAGGTATGTGTCGAACATAGGATGAAACGTCCTGCATTGTGTTGAATGTGAACGTAAGTTGTAAGACTTACTAAGGAAACTATTAAGTAAATAGTATGGGGATTAAATTCTAACCTATAACTATGTTTTAGCCTATAACCTAATTACTACCCTACGTGGATTTTAAATAGCATGGGGTGTAAGTTATGGCAAATCCTAATGATTTGCAACCTAGGTGAAAAACCTAAACTATTACTAATCTAAGGAGGGGACCTATGGACACATGCTGGTGAATGGATAAGATGGAGAGGTTAGAGATTTATTAGGACAATAAATGATGTCCTTGCAGTTTCAACGCCAAGTTTGGTGGGAACATGGGAAAATTTGGAGACATCCAACTAGCTATGAAGCTAAAAAGGAACTGCATACAAATTTTTTAAAAATGAACTCGCTGCACTTCGAGTCGGTGGTGGCGTGAAAATTGAGGAAAAAACAATGCATTCAATGCATTTAATGATCTTGGTCTTAGCGACCACTTGCCTTAGAAAGACGATAGAGGAAATTTTGATGGTCATTGTGTTCTTTCGAGTTTTTGAGACTGCTCTGTATTTCTTTCATGGCTATTTTGAACCGGCTATTATTTTGGTTATTGTTGTTGTTGGAGTAGCCATGGCTATTTTTGAGACCGATGAAGTTAGTGGATTGTTGGGAAAGCTTTCTTTGTAGATGCCATGGAGAAAATAGCTCCTGTGGGCGCAGTTTTCTTCAAACCACAAGAAAAAAATTACCGGCATGTTGAGCCCTTCTCCTTAAATCATTTTTCTCTTGTTTAAGCATCTCATTAAAACAACCCTACTCTTATGATGGGTGTTTTAGTTGAATGAAGTTGTTGATTTGTGTGAAGTGATTTTTTTTTTTTTGGGGTCGAGTCATTTTTCTTTTGCTGAATACGACTTGGGTATTTCTTTGCAAATGGGTAAATAAATGAACCTGTTCTTGTTGTATGAGTTTGCTTTGATAGTATTGTGTAATTGTTCTACTACCCATTATGGATTCGAGTTGGTAAATGTACCAACGATGTGAGTATTGTTTTCAGAGTTCTGTGCATTCTTGTAAAAATGGAAGGATGAAATGATTCTGTATGCCCCTGGTTTGAACTGTCATTATAAAAAGAACACGACTTGGGTATTCTTGTTGCATTTGAAGAAAATGAGTGTTTCTCTTACTGAAATTATTAATGAAACAAGTTTTCTCTTTTGTTGTTTTGAAATCTGAAGGTAATGGTAATTGGATTTTATTGTGCATTATGGATTCGGTTTTATGGAAGTGATAGTGATATGTAGATTGTTTTCTGAGTTCTGTGCGTGAATGGTTTTGGAAAAACCGTGAGAATGCTTGATGGAACTGTTGTGTGAGTTATTTTCTCTGGTTGTATTACAATGCATAGAATATAAATTCTTTGGGACAGTGGGCTTGTTTCATCGTTTTACTCTTACGTAATTTAAAATGATTAAATGCCTCCGTATTTGGTTTGAAATCCATGAAAGATTTTGTTTTAGGAATTATTTACCTAATTTTGGAACTGAGTATCTGGGTATCTACCGGATGGAATAGAGTTTACTATTTCAGTCTCCTTTGGATTGGATGATGAAATTATATGTATATATATATATGTATATATATACGAACTGCATTCTAGACTTCTTTGTTGTTTCATTAAAATTGAACTGAAGTTGAATTTTTACCTTAATGTTGAAAAACGATTCTTTTATTATTATGATAAGAATCATGATTTTGTAGCTAGCTGTACATTCTTGGTTGTTCAGACCTAGCTGGAAATGTTCGTTTGGGGAATAACTATTGGAAAGGATTTTAATTGAAAGATTCTGTTGTTTTTTTATATTGTGGAATCAGATGCCAATGAGCTCTGATATGCTTCCTTGAATGGTGATTAGTAAGTTCTAATTACTGAAATATAATGTTAAAAGAAATCATCCTATGGGGAATAGGCTGGCACTGAATAAGTTGATATTCAGCTAAGCAAGGAGAAGAGGTAATAGGATACTCTTTCTTTTCATTCGATTATTAACTTCAATCGCTTTCTCTTTTGGCTGTTATCTTGATTGATATCATTCTTGTTTAAACTATTCAGTACAACTAGGATGAAAAGAAAGAGAATATTGAATGGATAACTTGAAGTAATGATTATTTCTTCTCTTATACAGTGGACATTCTATATTTGATATTGAAGGAATTTCTTACTGCCTTAGGCGTAAGCATTTGCATTTAATTGTTGTCTACTTTCTTTCTGATTGGAAAAAGGTATTATGCTGTTTATTAAATTATGAGATTTGACACCAGGGTGTTCGTGGTGAATGACTACTTTTCTCTTATGCATTTGATTGTTGGAAATTGAATGAGTAGTACGAAAGGGAAGTAGTTCTGTCTGAATTCTTAGTTAAAATTTATCTCTCGAAATTTTAACTATTATAAGGAAATGGAATTGATAGCAATTGCATTATAACAACATTGTAGACATTTGTGTATTAGTTCTTACAGATGTTTTAATCTTGAACTATTTAAAGGAAATTACTTCTTGTAGTAATTATTTGGGAGAAAGTTAGTAATCTTTTGTTTGATTGTGATGGTAATTAGATGATTGGGTTGCTAAGTTGTTCCTCCTTATCAGCACTTAATTCTTGGATGATATTCATCTCATTTTTTTACGTTTCATAAAAGCAGGGTTCTTTTATTGAGACAGTTAATTAAGAGCACCTCATTTTAATGATAAGTGCTTAATATGCTCACTTCAATGAACTGACCCGTGCAAGTAAATTTTGCAGATGGTTTCCTTGAGTAAAAATGAAGACATGGTTGTTTTCTGATGCTTCTTCTGAGTAGCTAAGGATGGATCGTATTTGATAGTTTATTATTCCTCTACGAGGAAATGGGAAAAGAAGAAGTTGTATTTTTCTTTCTTTATGTGTTGTCATGTTGTTTGATATATATGTGAAGTCCAGGTTGTTTGACCGTAATTGTATATAGATTGTAAATATTATGGATTGAATACAAGGAAAGAGGTGATATTTTAATGACTGTATCACTTTGAAACTGTTTGAATAAGATTGAGAATATCATATTATTCATAGATTTGGAATTATTCAAATGATAGTGGATAGATTTTAAAAGGACATAATATCTATTCTTCACTTGAATACAACTTTTAAGTTGGAATGTGCAATTAATTCATACTTGGGTTAATATGAATTTTAGATTGACATTGAAAAGGGTTTAAATGAACGTGAAATCTTAATTGAACGATATTCGGGATTAGTTTATAAGCTAAGGAATATCAAATAAAAAAAAAGAGACAGTTGAACCTTGTATTCGGACTCCGTTAATATCCTCGAAATGTTTAAATTCAGAGGATATTAGATATGAGGAAACATATCTATTTGTAACAAACCTTAACTGAAGTAAGGTTAAGGAGAATAATTGAATACACTCTTTTAGAATTAGACCTCGTACAAATGATGTCTAATAAGATGGAATTCTGAATTTAATACAGTTGTGGATAAAACTGGTTGAGTTTAATAGGTTGAACTTACTACATTAAGCTGTAGTGGACTGTTAGTCCGAAGCTTAAAGTAAAGAACCAAGATGGAAATATGCAATCCTTCGGTATGAAGGAGTAAACGTACATTAAGCTATAAGACAAATTGAGTCTCTCTTAGCTATATACAACTTTAACGAACAATGAGGATAAAGGATCGGTATGGTTGCTGAAAATTGATCTTAAATAATTAAGATTAAATCCAATCACACTCAGGTTGGATGTGTAATCCTTGATGAGAGGATTCTGTAGGACCTTGACACACGCCACTGTGTCTGGTGTCTTCATAAAGGCGGGTCTTCATGAAGACACAATGTTGTGGCTGACATGTTACAATGCCCTCTCGAATCGAATCATCAAGTTTACATAAGCTGGAACTAAGTTACGTGGATGAGGATAGGAATGTGACCGCGTATACGGGGTGACTCCTGAGGACTAAAGGTAACTAGACACACGTTGTCATCTAGGGTCAACACGGTATGTCTGCGTACCTTTAGTCACCGTGAGTGTCTTCCTATACTCTTTCATATTACTAGTTGGGGTTAGAGCTTAACCTTGGACAGAAGGACTGACAGGGGTCAGAAAAGACCATTCTAGATAACAGACGAAGTGAGGTGAAGGACGTATTCCTTTGAGGCGTATAACGTCTGGGAATAAGATCATGCAAAGCATGTGAAAATATTTGGCCAAAGTATCGCAAGTTGTTGGTTGCGTTGTCCTAATCACCTAGTTTAAGAAGCAGGATATCAGATGAATATCAGTAACAGATATTCAGATAGGCCTCTTAAATGGAACACTTCGGTAACCGGAAACGGTAAAGAGAACCCTGTATACTTAGTATACAATGCATGGATTAACATGAAGGATCGGTAAGTTGCCGAGTCATGAAATGAGAGATCGCTGAAACTCCGAGCCATAAAATGGGAGATCGGTAGTTCTTCGAGTCATTTACAGTAGCATATGGTATCTATTATATGATTGAATGGCAATGAATGTGTGTTCCATATTGTAATTACGCGAACAGAGAACATTGGTTTTAAAAGTAATTGTGTGATCCGAATTACATTAATCGACAGAGAACAATTAGTAAAACTTGTCCGTGTGTTTTGAATTACATAATTCAGAATAGTGAACATTATATTAAAAAAAAAAAATTCCCTTGTTCTAGTGTCTTAAATGGGGATGTTACATATCCGAGTCATTCAATCTCTAAAAGCATGCCAATAATGTCATAACATAGCACACCAAAGGACTTTACCTCCATTATTGAAAAATAACCATCATTTATAGGCCTAAATTATGCAAAACAAGGCATATTCTTACTTCCATACTTAAGAACAATACTATGAGACCATAACCGGCTTATCAATGTAATTTTGACCATTTTCCACATCCATCTATAGGTCAACCATGCCTTGACTCAAGTAAATAACACTCCCCACTGGAGAAAATACCTCTACTTCTAGCCCATAGTCACGAAAATGATCAAATAGCCTTGGGATCATACCTTGAAATCACTTTTACAACTTTGTCAAGGTTCTAAACTTTCATTTCAGAATCTTATAGGCCTATTTGACTTGGATAAGAAACTTTTAGCTTAAGCATACATAAAAACTTACATCATACCTAATGAGCCATGAGAGGATCAACTCTACCTTCTAAAATGTGCAATCAAGTTCCTTTTGTCTTGATGGACTTATGTACACCTTGTAGACCTGTAGAAGCATCTTTTCACACAATCTCAGTTATTGTAGCCTTGTTGATTGTTTATTGTTTCTAACCAAACTTCTTACACAACATCAAGCTCTCGGTTGTAGCTAACACAAGCCTTCTTTTCTTTCAATAGCATGATCATGTCTTCAAGCTTCACCCACGATATTTTTCCACATCCTAAGCCTGCAATATCTATTTCGAGACCTCTGTACCTTTTTGAAGAGATAGTAGTCATGCCTTTGATTCCTTTGACTCAAACTTTGTACACTTTCATTGACAAATGACAACAAGAGCATGGTATTAAGATTCTAGTTATAACAGATCTTAGAGTTGTTGCTTTCAATCTCTAAACCAATCTACTTCCCTAATATAACTCAAGATGCACCGAGAACACTCTTGTTTATAGAGGATCCTTACAAACTTAAATGACTCGAGTCAATGATATACAGATCACTACTTACCTAGAGATGCAATCACATTTGTGCCACTCTATTTTCTTTTACCCAAAGTATAGACTTATGAGCCATAGTCTTGCAATCTATATTCATCCATGATCTTCACTTTCTTGATACTTACATCATTGGATTAGGGTTATTGGAGGCACAAGCTTCTTTAGGAATAGAGAATGCATATTGATATACCTTGATGTTGAATTGTGGAGCTCAATTACTTTAGATTAGCATGTAATGTAAAACTTGCTAGAAAACACAGTAACCGTCATCAATTAGGAGGGACTGGCATTGGTCACCTAGGACCAACATTGGTCAGGCAAGGAGGAACCAACATCGGTTAGGGAGAACCGACATCGGTTACCTGTGTGAGGATGTTTTAATTAACTCTCGGGAATTAGATCTATTTTTAGCATTAAAGTATATCTATTGATTTTAATTGCATGGCTAAGTGCCCTAAGTCTATAATTGACTATATAAGCATGAAGCTAGGGTTTAGAAGTAATATTAACAAGAATTAAGAAGAACTTGCAAGAGTTGGTGAGAGAGAGAATTCTTGGTGATGAAGCAAAAATCTTGAGAGAGAAAAAGTATTGTACATCTGAGAGGTGTGGAAGATTGTAAATCTTCATTATATATCTTGTCAAAACTTTGGATAATAGATTGGCTTGTTTCTTGGTGGACGTAGCCCACATTGGGTGAACCACATTAAATCTGGTGTTGATTTATGTCTCTTGTTTTGTATATTTCTTCTAGTAGAATATCTGCTTTTATTTGCATGTATGCTTAGATCTGATATATTATTTGTATAATCGGTGTGCTAACCCCAACAACTGGTATCAGAGCTTTGTTTGAGGGTTTTTTGTTGACATATTTACTCACTGAGGGTTTTCTAACTAAGTGGGAGCTGCAGCAATGGCAAAAGAAAACAAATACAAGGTAGAGAAATTTGACAACCGAAATTATCAATTATGGAAGATCCAGATTGAGGATTATCTGTATCAAAGAGATTTGTATTTACCATTGGATAAGAATTCTAGACCTACGAAGATGACTGGTGAAGAATGGAAGATTCTTAACATAAAGGTTTTGGGATCTATAATATTGAACCTAGAAGCATTCGTGGCTTCCAATATTACAGAAGTGACTTCTACGGTAGGGTTAATGAAATCTCTTGCTAATTTATATGAAAAACCTAGTGCTTCAAATAAATTTTATTTGATGAAGAAACTATTTAGTTCTAAGATGCATGAAGGTGGATATGTATATAGTCATTTGAATTATTTCAGATCTATTGTAAATCAGTTAAAATCAGTTGATATACTGTTTGATGATGAAGTGAAAGCACTTTTATTATTATGTTCTTACCCTGATAGTTGGGATAACTTGGTAATAGTTGTTAGTAATACAACATCTGCTAATAATATTTTGAAGTTTGATGATGTGGTTAGTATAATCTTAAATGCAGAAATTTACAGGAAGAGTACAAAGGAATCATCATCTGGGTATGCTTTGAATGTAGAAAGCGGGGAGGCAAAAGAATAGATCCAAGAATAAGAGTAATGGGAAATCAAAGTCAAGGGATAGCATATCTAAATCCATAAGTAAGGGAATTGCTTGTTAGAAATGTGGAAAGAAAGGACATGCAAAGAAATATTGTTGGTCAAAGGAGAAATAGAACCAACAACCAGACAAAGGTAAAGAAGCAAATCTCGCTACATCGAGAGTAATGCAATATTCTCTTATTCTTTCTTTAGATAATAGAATTGAATCATGGGTTTTAGATTCAGGAGCTTCTTTCCATGTAACCCCTAATAAGGGTTATTTTAGAAATTATGTCCAGGGAAATTTTGGGCATGTTTATTTGGGTGATGATGAACCTTGCAGTATTACTGGTAAAGGGGAAGTTCATCTAAAATTGTATAATGGAAATACATGGGTATTGAAAGATGTGAGGCATGTGCCAAGCCTCAAGAGGAATCTTATTTCTACAAGGCAACTAGGTGAAGCTAGTTGCATGGTTACTTTTACAGGAGACTCTTGGAAAGTCACCAAGGGTGATTTTTGTGGCAAGAGGTAAGAAGGTAGGAACGTTATATTTATCTACCTGTGTTATTGATTCCTTTTCTGCATTATCTACTTCAGATTTAGATGCATGCATGTGGCATAACCGGTTGGGCCATATGAGTAAAAAAGGAATGCAAATCTTAAAGGCTAAGGGTAAGTTATCGATTTGAAAGATTTAGATCTTGATTTTTGTGAGTATTGTGTCTTTGAAAAGCTAAAGAGAGTGAGATTTCTCAAAGTTAGGGCAACTAAGAAGGAGCAGAAATTGGAGCTTGTACACTCAGATGTATGGGGACTAGCTTAGGTAGCTTCTCATGGAGGATCTCAGTATTATGTTACTTTCATTGATGATGCTACAAGAAAGGTATGGGTTTATTGTATTAAACGTAAATCTGATGTTTTTAAGACTTTTAAAAGATGGAAAGCCCTTGTTCGAATGAATCAAATTCTACAAGATCGATAATGGTGGTGAATACTTTGTAGCAAGGTTTTTAATGATTATTGTTTAGTGAATGGGATACGTAGAGAAAGAACGGTTCCAAGAACACCACATGAGAATGGTGTTGTAGAAAGAATGAATAGGACAATCATAGAGTGTGCTAGAAGTATGAGGATACATTCTGGACTGCCCTTACAGTTTTGGGTAGAAGCAGTTAATATAGTGGTTTATTTGATTAATCGTGGGCCTTCAAGTTCACTAGATGGAGGAATACCAGAGGAATCTTAGACTGGAAAAGAGGTATATCTTTCTTTTCTTAAAGTTTTTGGTTCAGAAGATTTTGTGCATGTTGATAAGGAAAATAGGAAAAATTTGGATGCAAAATCCAAGAGATGAAGAGATGCACTTTCATTGGTTATGAATCTGGTGATTTCGGTTTCCTTTTTGGGGATTTAGAGAATTCTAAAATTATTAAGAGTAATGATGTTGAATGGAATGAAAAGATAATGTAAAGGGATCAAATTTTAGTACCCAAGGATGAACTAGTTGAGAAGTTTGTGAATGAAAATGAACTCTTGGATTTAAAAGTATTACCTACAGGGTTACATAGTAACTAATGTTGGTTTACCCCTGACTAACATTGGTCAATAGAATTGGTATCGGTTACTGAAGAAGAGCAAACTGACATCGGTTAGCGTAACGGCATCGATTACAGGTGACCGGCGTTGGTCACTGTCAGATTTGGATACAAATGTCCAGGAGGTCCAGATTGAGCCTCTAGTACCCCAAACTCCTATGAGAAGGTCACAAAGGGTAAGTAAACCTCTAGAAATATTTACACCTCTATTTTATTTATTATTGACTAATAATGGTGAACTAGAGATATTTTAAGAAGCAATGCAGGATAAGACCCACGTTCAGTGGGAGCATGACATGGATGAGGAGATGGACTCCTTGGAACATAACTAGACTTGGGATTTGGTTAAGTTACCAGTAGGTAAGAGGACATTGCAGAACAAGTGGGTTTACAGGATTAAGGCAGAAGAGGGTGGACAGAAAAGATACAAGGCAAGGCTTGCGGTAAAGGGATTTGCACGAGAAAATAGGTATTGACTTTGGTGAAATATTTTCTCCTGTTGTTAAGTGACTTCTATTCATACTTGATTGAGTTTAGTTGTAGTAGAGGCTTTGCATTTAGAGAAACTAGATGTGAAGATGACTTTCTTCACGGATGAAGAGATTTATATACAAAGAAACCACTTGGGTATGAAGTCAAGGGTAAGGAGAAATTAGTGTGCGGGATAAAAAGAGCCTATATGGGCTCAAGTAAGCTCCAAGGAAATGGTACATGAGGTTTGATAGTTTTATGCATGAGCATGGTTACTTGAGATGTGAATCGACCATTTTTTTAGTTCAAGAAGCTTGAAAATGGGAGCTATATTATTTTATTATTGTATGTGGATGATATGTTTATTACGGGATCTAGTATGCAGAACATTAGTGAGCTTAAGGGAAAGCTAGCTCACACAATTTCTATGAAGGATTTAGGAGCTATAAAAATAATCCTTGGAATGCAAATACACAAAGATAGGAAAACAAGAAATTGTATTTGTCTCAAGAGGATTATATGTACAGGGTATTAGAAAGGTTCAAGATGTAGAATGCAAAACCTGTTAGTACACCTATGGCTAGACACTTCAAATTAAGCAAAGATCAGTGTCCATCATCACATGAGGAGGTCAAATACATGACATGAGTGCCATATGCTTCAGCAGTTGGGAGTCTCATGTATGCTATGGTTTGTACCAAACTAGACATTGCACAGGTAGTGGGAGTTGTGAGTAGATATATGGCCAATCCAGGTAAAGAGCATTGGAAAGTAGTCCAATGGATACTCAGGTATTTGAAAGGGACATCTAGCATGCAGTTATGCTATGGAGGTTTAGATATTTCATTATGTGGCTATGTTGATTTGAATATGGCTGGAGATTTGGATGGTAGGAGGAGCACTACTGGATATATTTTCACAATAGGTGGGACGGAAATTAGCTGGATTTCAAGATTGCAGAAGGTTGTGTCTTTGTCTACTACAGAGGTATAGTATGTTACAGCTACAGAGCCTAGCAGGAGATGATATGGATGAGTAGGTTCATGGAAGAGTTGGGAAAGGAGCAAGATGATTGTAAATTGTTCAATGAATCGAGTGCAATTCATTTGGAAAATAACTCAAATTTCATTCAAGAACGAAACACATTCAGTTGAGGTATCACTTCATATGGTAGGTATTGGAGGATGGACAGTTGAATCTGGAAAAGATTCATACGAGTAAGAACCCTATGGATATGCTAACAAATCCATTAGCAAAGGAGAAGTTGGAGCTACACTCCACTTTTGTTGGTCTTTGAGTTTGAGACTTGAAGAGGAAGAAACAAATCTAAGGAAGGATCCAAGAATGATGTTGTATAGGTATGGTGCAGTAATTAATCTCCAAGTGGGAGATTGTTGAGTTGTGGAGCTCAATTACTTCATATTAGCATGCAATGTAAAACTTACTTGGAAAACACAATAACCATCATCGGTTAGGAGGGACCGACATTGGTCACCTAGGACCGACATCGATTAGGAAAGGAGGAACCAACATCGGTTAGGGAGAACCGACATCGGTTACCTGTGCGAGGATGTTTTAATTAACTCTCGGGAATTAGATCTATTTTTAGCATTAAAGTATATCTATTGATTGTAATTACATGGTTAAGTGCCCTAAGTCTATAATGACTATATAAGCATAAAAGCTAGGGTTTAGAAGTAAGTATTAATAAGAATTAAGAAGAACTTGCAAAAGTTGGTGAGAGAGAATTCTTGGTGATGAAGAAAAAAGCTTGAGAGAAAGAAAGTATTGTACATCTGAGAGGTGTGGAAGATTGTAAATATTCATTGTATATCTTGTCAAAGCTTTGGATAATAGATTGGCTTGTTTCTTGGTGGATGTAGCCCACATTGGGTGAACCACGTTAAATCTGGTGTTGATTTATGTCTCTTGTTTTGTATATTTCTTCTGGTAGAATATCCACTTTTATTTGCATGTATGCTTAGATTTGATATATTATTTGTACAACCGATATGTTAACCCCAACACTTGAAACAAATGAGCAATAATAAAATTATGAGCATTTATCACTACTTTCTTGATACTACAAATCAAATATCAGTCCATATCTCGAGCCAAGACACATTCAATGCCAAACAAGTTGATAACATACATATAGATACATGCTTCTTACTTGTGTACTGTAGCTTACCATTGTTTTGAGCTTATTCATGGCTCATGAAACCCGAGCAACACCCTTTTAGTCATGTCAAACCGAGACAAATTAGAGAGTACTTACAACATCTCACAAGGATTATTTTCTTGCTTTCCATGTTGAATTTTCTCTACTTGGTCTTAAATCCTTACAACCACGACCACTTTGTCATCTATAGTAGAAGATTTTTAAGTTCCTTCTTTTTTGTAAACCCCGACCTTTCACAAGCTACTGTGAGTCACTAGAACAAGCCATTTAGGCTTACACTAACTGGGAATCCATTTAAGGAACCTGTAGATGCATTTCATACCTTTCATTCATTGAAACACATCAACAGCTGACTTTATGTGGTCATCACATTCTTTGAGAAATCCTTGTCCACAAAAAAATAGGCACGTGACCATCAACATGAGGCATAATTGGGAAAATAATTTTCCTTACTACTCCTTGTAATGATAAGAATATGAAAGGTGATGGATTCCTCCTTTTATAGATCTCTTTTATTGCATCTTCAACCCATAATGAGTAATCTCCTTGATCTAAATTTTCACATTCTTGCAAAAATTTGATGGATATCCGAGCATACATGAGAGTTTTGAGTATATACACATGTTTTGCAACCTTATACTCGTCCATAACACCTTAGGGTTTCGAGATTAAACCCTCCATAGTACAAATATTCATAACCTCTCGTCATCCGCTTCATATCCTTTAGCATTGTGTTTTGTGTCATGAAGATCCAGGATACACAATCACACTTTGTCATAGATCTCTCTTAATCAAGATACTCAGCCTCGACCTTACACATGAATTCAATTTAGTCACCTTCTCATACCGCAAGGTATATAAGATATATGTACAAAAACTCTTAAAGGACTTCAACCAACAATCTTCAAAATGAGATGAATAAAAGTACATTCTCAATAAAGCTTTCTCCATAGAACAACATTCTTTTCATGAAAAAGCAACATGAATTTGATATATACTTGACAAATCTTGTAAATCATCTTGAGGACCACTTGGATTACAAAGTGACTCAAAGAGACAAAATCTTTTGCATCCTTTTTCATGTAGACTTTCATTATCAAAAACATTCAAGTCCAAGCATTAGCTTTACATACTTAGAACTTTCCTTCACATAGCCTTTACTTGATGAGCAACACTTCACGATCTCAACACCTCTTTAGGTCTCCTAGACATGGATCTAGAAAAGCTTTTGAACAACACAGACTTAGAATTATTCAACTTAGTAGATCATTACCACCTTGACATACTATCAACTAACTAAAATACATGGATTTGGTCTTTGATAACCTGGGTTACTATCCTTTGGCTCATGAGACACTTGATAAGCATGTTTATTTACCACATACTACCTCCATGAAGACTATTCTTGCAAAACTTGATGGTGGTCAAGATTACTCAAACTTTTGTAAGGTTTTGACATAAGAGACATGACCAATCACAACCAACATCACAGACTTCATATACCATTTGGAAAGATTCAAAAACTCGACAATCACACATTCCTTGAAAGAGTACAAAGACCTTTAACTACCTCGAGACTATATAAGACTTAGACAAAGAGATCTCTTTATACCAATAACACGGTGAATTCACGTGAGTTACTAGCCATCAATGCTTTGAAGAGCTAAGACACTTATATATCCCCTTGAAACACATTAACCAACAACTTCTTATCCTTCACAGGCTTGACATAAGCTAACGTTGACTAAGACTTCATAACACATATCATGGCATACTTGGAACACGAGATGAGAACATGAACCTTGACAGACCTTCAATACCTAGACCTAGAATTTTGACTCACCATAACTACTGAACAACTAAACAATTACTCTAGATAAAGATCATAAATCCCCTTAAGATCATCAATTCACATCTAAGGAAAACTCATACCCATCTCGAGACCTAAAAACACATTAGACACCTTTGATTGAATGCATATACAGTGAGACACAATGTTAGACAAGGCATTGAATGCATAAAGACTTTATAGCAGAGAACACATATTCTAAACACAGGGACTTTTGGAGAAATTAGAACATCTTCATGTATTATGACACTGCTTCAAACTATTACAAACCTCTTGACAAATACATCATAGAACTGAGACACGTTTCACAACATTATATGGCTTGGAGACAAGAGTAAAATGATATAAATCAAACACATATCAAATACAAGAGCTCATGAAAATGGGGAAGAGTCACTTTCTATACCTTATCACTCTAGAGGTATCCCAGAGTCCCAATTTATTCAACTTGTCTTGCACAAGGGCTTGAAAGCCATTCAAACACATGTACTCTTCTTTAACTTGAGTAAACATGCTCTTTTGAGTTGTCATAGGCTTGAGAACCTTATTTTCTATCTTGATAGCTCTAGCCCCCTCCTTGATGTACCTTCAAATTCTACATGATGGGCTGAGATTCAGTCTTCTTGACCTCCTTCACTAGATCATCCTTCTTCTTGTCCTTTGAATCTGACATAACAGTCTTGGGCTGATACATTTGACTGACTTTCCTTTTGAAATACCTTCCATTTAATGCTTGAAAGCTACTAGTACCTCTTGGTGTACCACCTTGTATACAAAATTTTGCAATATGACCTTGTTTGTGGCACTTGAAACAAACAACAACATTTTTGTTCCTCCTAGGTTCAAACACTCTTAGATTCCATCCACAATCCTTAGCTCTATGTCCATATTCACAACATGAGTAGCATTCACCCTTGAAGACACCTACTTCATTCCTTGGAGTCTTCTTTTGCAATCTCTAGCTCTATGACCAAAATCATGGCAAACAAAACAATATCCATTGAATAAAGAGTCATACCTCATAGAATTAGGTTGTCTAACTGAGTTAGACCTTCTTGGATCTTCCTTTTGATCACCTTCAAATGATTTAGTACTTGGACCAACTTCATCATCATTCTTTCCTTCCCCAGCCTGTTTTATCATCTATGGCCTTTTGACCTTCTAGAACATCATCAAGATCTTTGGAGATATTCTCAAATCTCTCATACATCTTCAACCTATTAGAAGAATTCTCCAAATCTGATTCTAGGGATTTCAATTTGTCTTCATACCTGGAACAAGCATCCTCTTTCTCCTTTAGAGCATTAGACAAACTTTCCATTTGAGATTTCAAACCCTTGATGGCTAGATCATGATCTTTCTCCATTTCACTAATTACCTCTTGTTGTCCAAACACAAAATACTCAAAATTTCATACTTTCTCCTCCAAATATCAGCTAACTTACCCATTTGTGCTTTAGAGGATCTCCTTCAAGTTATCAAACTTTTACAAAAATGGCCAACTCTGATACCAATTATTAGAAGCACAATGGACTGAGAGGGGGTGAATCATTCCTACAAATTTATTACTTCATTTACCATTAGATTCAGCATGTAACATCATTTATCCATTCACACACATTCAACCATAGCATAATAAATGTGCACAATATCAACAAAGAACCACAACACATGCAAGAGAGCTCATAGACATAAGATTTAAGTGGGAAACCCTCATGGGGAAGAAAACCCACTGAAACATAAACATTATATTTTCATGCTTCAAATTTAGTGAGGCACCAACCCCACAAGGAGCACTAACCCCTAGTTTAGTAGAGCACCAACTCTATAAGGAGCACCAACCCCTAATTTAGTGAAGCACCCACTCCACAGGAGGCTATAACCCCCTAAGGATGACCAAGAACCAACTCAGCCACTTGAAGATGTTTTATCTTTGAATTTTTCTCTGCTACAACTGATGGAGATCACTAATTTAGCTCACAAACCCTAGCTCATACCCTAGGGCATCAAACTTGCTCTTTCTTCACCTTTCTTTGCTCTATCTCGTTGCTCTCATGTTATCTGATATTCCTCAAAATTTCATGCTCTTATTCTACCATCAAAACATACTCTCATACCTGTAAATATTCTTCCTCTAGGTCGCACACCTTCCCTCCAAGAGCACTAGTTCAAAAATGAACCAAACAAGCACTTAAATATGCTTTTCTTCCTTCCAAACCAAAATAAATCAGTCCCTCACAATAATTGTGACCCATACATCTCTATAACATTCATAAATTTTAATTACAATAGTTACATATGACCCAAGTAGGTCATCCTAGCTAAAACCCACATTACAAGTGCCAAAATGGCTCAAAACCCCATGGGCACAATCTTAAAATTACCCTAACATGAGTACCATACTTTTTCATGACCCATGAACCCTTATACATGATTAAAATATCATAAAACATTCATACATGGTCACAATTAATATCAACCAATCAAATTATTTCATTTATTGGGCCTAGTTTCCTTTACACTTCTCAAAACAGTTGTTTCCTTCACCCTCAACACCTTGGAAAAATCATTTGATCTCCAAATCACTTATATTGAATAAAAAAATGTCATGTGACCACTCAAAATAAATTTAAGAACCTGTATAACACTTATAAATAATTTATAAGCCTTGTTTCACTTCAAACCACAACAATATTTTCCTTCACCAAATCAACCTTCCAAAAAAATGTTTCCAAAGGTTAGCTCATAAATTTTTTTTTACAAATATTTAAGACTTAAAAATTGATTCATTGGATGACTCATTCATCAATATTAACATTACATGTGGTAGGAAGTATCAACTAATACATCTAATGCTTCACATAACATAAAACTTGCACAAATGCGATCATGTCCTAAACTACTAAAAACATTATCGCTGAAAGAATACCTTGGAAACCATGTCATATTACCTCATCATGAGGAAATACATATATAAATATAAATATATCTGAATCCTATTTCCAACAAAACTTTAATCATCTCAGAATTCACTTATACCTCAAGTTATATCCATTTCATCAACCCTGTTATTTAAGATCCCAAAATTTCCCTTAGACCACCAACAACTGTTTGGACCTCAAAATATCATGAAAATTCATAAAAATGCCCAAACCACCATGTAAATTAATAAATACTCCCATTAATCATGCAACATCAATTTATTTCATTCCTCATTTGGCAAATTTCTCCTCAAATTGAAAACTCTTCAGAAACTAGCATTTTTAGGTGGGCCCACATATGGTCACATGATCAATCATACCTTTATAGAAATATTGAGGATTCCTCTATAAAATCCAATCATCACAATTTTACTTTCAATAAAAAAATCTAGTATACTTCACCTTTTGCAAATTGCTCCTAGCTAGCTAGGGATTAACTAGGGTTTTGACCTCTTTACCTTCTTAACATTCGTTCATAAAATGTGATAATAAAAAAACCTCATTTTTTTAAGTCTTATATACTTACTTTAGAATCAATTCTTAAAGCCAAAATTTCCCATGTAAAGCACATTGTTCACAACGAGCATCTGAAGTTGCATTTTGAGCTGGATTTTCACTTGTTCTTGACCTTGTCTCACCTAAACTATCATAAATTGCAAAATACTCATCATGGCAACCTAAAATTTTTCTGAGAGCACTATGAAACATCCATATAACATCTCCAATCATCATAATTTCATTACCATACCTCAATCTCTCCATCCTATCTCATTTGCATAGCCTTACCTTAGGGATTCTCACTTTATTGCAACTAATATCAACCGAAATAGTGCAATAACTGAACATGGAACCATTGAAAATGATCCAAACATACCTCATATGTTATGATACACCTTTTTCATGCTTCCATGAGATTATATAGCTCCAAGTCACTTTGTCACATCTCATGAATCATACTTGCCCCAATGAGCACATGTAACCAAGTGAAACACATGTACATCTACTATGCCACTATTGTGAGTGCCCAAGAACCCTAAAATCATGATATCCAACATGTCAACATGATTCCTAAGCATCCAAGAATCTCATACTGCCACGTAACACCTCCTAGGCACATGTATGGGCTTGTTATAGCAAGCATGCATCACTAAATCTCCATGTAGTAGCTCAAACACACATCTCGAACTAGTATGTTAGCGTCATATACAACATCATGACATTATAATACATCATTCAATTTATCATTAATGTGGTTTTTCATCAATGACAACACCTACTAGGACACTATGCCAACAGGATCTGTGATTGTGAATTATTGTATGGGGTGACTGATTCACCCAATGTTTCTCCCCTCATTTAGGGTGCATGTGACGTCACAAGGTGTATGCAGCCTAAAGGAGGACTAGACATTGTGCTAAAACCGATTCCTTGTAAAGGGGAGGGAGTGTGATTAGTAGAAACCAAAGCACATGCAAATAATTAAGTAAATATTGAAATAAATAGATGTTAAAATCTTAATTATGTAACAACACAAATATAGACAATTAGAGTATAGATTTGACACAAAAATTAAGATAGAAAAATATGAAACCCTAGTTTCAAATGAAGGGATAAAATACTTATCTGTTTTGCAAATAATACTAGATCGTGACAAGTTGACGAACTAATGAGCAAGAGGAGGTAAGTGTCACATCCAAGCTCAAAAATTATGTGATTGCAGGATCTTCCTGGGTCAGGGTGCACAGACAGGTCAAGGCCTCCCCGGGGCACCGCAAACCTTCTTGGGTGCCTTTGACTACTTAATACCTCAAGAAACCAATTTTACTAGGTGGTGAGATGTTTTTAGGCATTGTTTTTCATCGCTTTGTTTGTCGTTGTACTTTACTATTGTTCACTTAAAACATACAAGTGGAAAGAGCACCTGCAAAACCCCAAAACACATCAAATCATAAAAATAAAAATATGTAAATGGGGATTCAAACTAGCCCAAATGGGCACCCGATTAAGTGAACTTACAATCTGGGTGTTGCACTACATTTCAGACTCCATGTAGTTATGCATGTGTGTGTGTAGAATTGTGCCCTAGGTGGCTCTTGTGTGAGTCACACTTGAATAGTGAGCAATAGCTAGATGTATAAAATGTAGATAGATATGTGCAAGGAAAATGAACTTCTTCTCTTATGAAGTATATGCAAAAGAATGTATCCTCTTGTCCCTTGTGTGAGTGCTAGATGGATGCTTGAATTCTCATGTAATGGCTTTTGGATGCAACCTTAGGTGATGATAATACATGTTTAGTGCTTGGTCCTTTATAATGATCACATATCTTTGTATTTACATGATTCCCTTGTTTGAATTTTGTAATTAACTACTACAAGGCCGACTAGTAAGAAATAAGGTGCCCAAAAGGCTAGAAAAGAGCTAAAAGATGCAAACAAGATAAAAAGAGGTCGGGGCACCTAGAGGGGACGAGGTCACCCGGCGCTAGTGTTCGGGCTGGGTGTTAGTGTCCAGACTCAAAAAAATTAAAGTGTTAAAAAGTCGATTGGGCAAGAAGGTGTGTAAGACCAAAGAGGAAAACAATAATCAAGTAAAGAGGCTAAAGACATTAGTCAATTAGTACTTTTCTCACTTAGGAATCATATAAATAGTGGTATGTGATCAAGAATAGAAATATGCCTAAAGTGTGTGATTCAAGATCTACAATTCTTCATCTTCATGGACTTCATACAACATCTTGTATCTCTTATGGATCTTCCTCATCCATTTCCTAGATTATTTATCATCAATAGGAACGATTCCCATTTTCTTTCCTTTAGCAACACTCTTCTTGAATTGTAACCACCATGACTTGATGATAGGTTCTTCATAGACAACAATTTTATTCATTCTACATAGTCTTTCCTTGATTTTTGGATACATGCCACTAGCCTTCTTTCCCTTGTCTACTTGCATAATTTTACTTGAAGCAAGAGACCATTTCACCATTTTTGAATTCTCCTCTTTCCATGAACTAGTTCAAAATTATGGTTGACAAACAATTTGCATTTCTCAGAAACCATCTTCTTCTTCTTCACTATCACTTGTTGGTATTTCACCCAAGTCTGTAAATTTCTTCATTGTGTTGTGGGAAAAAAACATGACACGATTCGCCTTAACGAGTCACCTTCAACAACGATTCTTCTTTGAAAACTGATTTTTTAATGTTTATTTATTATTTGGGCAGATATATTTTTACGTGCACTTGGGAAAATCTCTCCCCAACGGAGTCACCAAAAACTGTTGGTGAGAAAAAAATCAGTTGGGAAAATTAGGTGTCTCCACCAACATTCATGGGGCTACGCCCCTCTACATTGAATGGTGTAGCTCCCATTATTGAATGAAAACTAATATAATCCTATCTATTATTGTGGGTTAGCCAAATGACAAGGATCGCACAGAACACTCCACCGAACTGTGGCAAAGTGCTTATACAAGGTACAAGGGAGGAAATTATAGTGATGTAGGGAGAAGGAGAGAAATTAGGAAAGGGGGTTATTATTGTGAGTAGGCCAATTGCAGAGTTCACACCCAATAACCAAAGTAGTTCAACATTCAATATAGAGGAAAACAACAATGAATCTATCTAGTGAGACGAACAAACCTGCACATAAGAGAGAGGTAAAAGAGACATAGGAAAAGGAGAATGGAAGAAATATAGATTTTATTTCATGTGTATTGATGACACAAAGTCCAATAACAACAATCCACAATTGCTACAACATAGAAGCTATCACAATCTATCATTTTCAAGATGTCATTTTTTCAAGATCCTTTGAAATGTAGATGCCATTTCAATTTATAACAATGTGAATTGACCTCTCATCTCCCCTATATGAGTCTTCATGTTCCTATTCCACTTATGACCTTTCATTTGCCATTAGAAAAGACAAATTCAGTATTTCTCTTATAATTTTGAGGAAATAGTTTTACAATTTCAAAATATGTCGAGTTAAGTGAATATGACAAAAGACAATGATTGTGTTCAATGAAGAATTAGAAGAGGGAGAAGTGGAGAATAAGGGAGGAGTTGACATTTCTAGTGAAGAACCTTTCTTGATTAAGAACTTGTTGATTCATGTTTCCTGCTCATGTTCCTTGAATTCATTGTTGAACTAAGTTATCGTAGTTGTCAACTTATCTGCCTATGGAATGAACACGCAGCCCGACACCTTGATCCATACTATAAGAACATCACTAATCTTTCTGCATTGATTGAGCCATACTTCACGATCCATTGCAATTGCAACAATGCAACTTCTGATGTTGGCCAGGGACTCTAAATTTGTTAGGAAATTAAATATTAATGTTTACATTATAGTTTGTTAGTTAATATTTAATATTGTTATATATTAAATATTAGGTTTGAATGTATATTGTTATAATATATTGTTTCAACAATATATTATTCTTAGAGTTTGTTATACCCGTGAATAACATTCCGGTTAATTGTTGTGACTCCTTCCTATTTTATAGGAGGTTGTTTAGCTGTTATGATGGCTATATAATAGCCTAATGTATTGCACTAAAATGAATAGAGAAATAATATAATTATTCTGTGCATTTTACCTGTGCAAGTCTGATTCAAAACCTATATTTGGTATCAGAGCAGGCATGGCGTATCAATGAAATTTTGTGAGGGGCATATTCAATTTGTATATGGCCCTGGTTTATGTGTAAATTGACATTTTGATCTTCCGATCCATTCCAAATCACATGCCATCAAATCATTGCATAGGCTACTAGATGAGAGCTTCTACGAAGCTGATTTATGCAAAAGTGTAGATTTACAAGCTTAGAACCTACATACTGCACAGTTGGTGATCCATTCGACCTGGAAACAATTATTTTGGAGTGCATGAGCATCCATCCGTTCTTGTCCAGGCTGTAGACCTTTCGATGCCACATGCTTATGTTTCCATGCAGTCGTGACTCAGACTTAACGAGGATTCTCAAGATTGCTGACCTGATCTGCAAGACGTTTGTATTTGAAAGAACACGTCTTGATGATCTATTGGGAGATCTTCCGTGCATCTAAAATTGTTTATATGCAAATCTAGGCTCACGGCTCCGCTGTTTCTGTTGCTCGCACACAACAATAATTAGAAGAAGGGATATTTCACATCCAAGGTGCAAACTCATGTTGAGTGAGTGTTTTGTTCTCAATATATCCAGATTCGCATTGATCAAAGGCTGGCACATAAATTTATTGTTTTAAATACTTATGTTGGTCGTGATCCATTCACGGATAGCTCAAGAGTCGTTTGGAGTTTTTGGCAATCACCACAGATTACTAGCTCAAACAAACAAAAGCTTGGTGTCAACAACAAGATTAAATCATTTTTTTCTATGCATGGTTATTTTGGGGGTCTCGCAATTCATCTGATCACGTGAATGCACAAATTTCATATCTGCGTTGGAGTTTCATCTTTTTGATCCCTCTTGGCTAGCTATTTATTCACAGACCTGCTGTGACAACTCGCATTTGTTATTTTCTCTGGCATCTCAGACCTATTTGGTGTCTTCAAAGTAGCGAAGGATGTGGCATAAGTATCTAAGTTGATACGAATCCATATGGTGTTGTGTGCCCAATCATCTCGTGTGGAAGAAGGAGCTCCATTGGCTGAAGAATCTTGGTGAACTAAGGACAAAATTGTGGAGACTAAACAATTGACGGAGAATGTGATGTTTCCCAAACGGAGCCTCCCATAGAAAAATTCAATAATTATCAATAGGTATGTACCTACAAGCTATACCCAAAACTCAGTTTTTTGACCACGTGGATGAAAACAAACTGTGCAAATTCTTCCGCACAACCAGTTAGAGAACAAGCAGTCCTCACGTTCACATTGACATCTTGCCTACAACTGATTTTCATTGGAGTGCATCCAATTTCTCTTTGCTGGAATAATCCTCAAACACCGCCTTTATATTAATTTATGGTATTTCCATATAAAGAGGTGTGGTATTACTTTTTTGGTAAAGTCGTGGGTCAATGGTTTAGTGTCATTTGTGGTCAGGTTATTCTTAGGGTGTTTAGTTTAGTCAATGAAAGTCTAAATCAGTTAGTTTTATCATGTATTAAAAAGTAATCATAAATTACTTTTTATTTGTTTAGTCATATAAAAAAAAAATTGAGTCGACATTATTATATGTCCTAGTTTGTAGTTTAGTTGCTAATATCAACAATATATGTAAGTCAATGTGTCATAGTAAAAGTCATTTTTATTTAAAAAGTAATCTCATTTTATTAATTTTTAAATTTCTAGTCGAGTCCTCTTGTTCGAGCAAGTGTCGTTGTCAAAGTTATGAGTTATTGTCAAAAGTCATGTCATTGTAAAAAAGTTTGAAAAAAATTTGCCTTACGGATGCATTTTTGGTGTTACCCGATGTCCGGAAAAATAACGTGTTTCACATTGCGGGAGGGAAGAAAAGAATAAGATCAATGTGGAAACAAATGTGCTTCATGTTCACATCTTGTTGAGTTAGCAGATGACACTGGAGGATGGAGGCATCGGAGGCTAGAGGTCAGACAACGACCTCTCGTCAGTCACCAATGACGGGGCCGCACAAAGCTATGGTGGCACATTTTTTGTGTGAGTGTGATTTCGTATTTGATGTCTAGTGTGATTCTTTTTCTGATTTCCTATTGTGTGTTGAATAAGTGAAATGTTCACATTGAGGGGGGAACATGATCAACATGATCCAATGTTCCATTTTCAGTTTTTCAGTTGAGTATGTGGCTATTCCTATTTCCCCAAATGCAAAAACATAGTACAGAACAAATAACACAGTGAAACGCAACGCATCATGAGGCTTGATGAGGTAGAATAGTCAGATGTGTTCCTGTTCATACCTAGGTTTGTGGTTAGCCTCCTAAAACCATTGAAGGCTGTTCAGATGTGTTCCTGCTTGAGTTCCCACACTGCTAGGTCAGATGTGTTCCCTAGAGTGACTGGTTGATAAGCAGATGATTCTTGAGCGTGTTCCCATCCTCATCGGTCATATGTGTTCCCGAAAGTGCTTGGTCGATAAGAAGTTGATGTGTTCCTTCTTCTACCTTCAGTTTGAGTGTGTGCCAAGATCATGAGCGCGCAGAGGCGGCAGGCTGCAAAGGAAGTGTGAAAGTTCTAATGTTACCATGTAAACATTAAGGGGGGGAATGTTAGGAAATTAAATATTAATGTTTACATTATAGTTTGTTAGTTAATATTTAATATTGTTATATATTAAATATTAGGTTTGAATGTATATTGTTATAATATATTGTTTCAACAATATATTATTCTTAGAGTTTGTTATACCCGTGAATAACGTTAAAGGTTAATTGGTGTGACTCTAGGAGGTTGTTTAGTCATGTTATGATGGCTATATAATATCCTAATGTATTGCACTAAAATGAATGGAGAAATAATATAATTATTTTGTGTATTTTACCCGTGCAATTCTGATTCAAAACCTATAAAATTGTCTTCATCAAGGAAAGAGATTCACCCGCCTCTTTCTTGACCAGCTCGTGGAATGAAATGGTGATCTCTTTTGATGATGAGGCCTCGGTGAGCGTATGGAACTCAAGTCTCCTAACACAATGGTAGGCATCGTTCAAGATCTCGGAAGCCTTTTGCCTACAAGAGTCCAATTCATATATGTCATTTTTGAGCACCGCACATCTCACATCCAAGATACAGAGCCAAACTTGAGACAAGTTCCCTAAGTTGATGCAAACACTTTTTGTTGATGAGAGTGTGAGAGTTGAAATAAGTAATCTCGAACACAAGTTGGAATACCTCATCCAAATGGTTAACCACTTTTAAAAACTCCTATTCTTTTTCACTTTAGACGACATTGCAAGAGCATATTTGATGAGAGAGATGACTTCTAGAAACAATTCCTTGCCTTGCTCAATGATTTTCTCGATCCATTTCTCATTGGCCTTCCCCTACATCATGTATCCTTGTTCTTTCTTGATTTCCTCGAGTTAATATTGTTGATTGGAGGAATGTCTTCAATTGGGAGATAAGATGTTGATTCGGGTCCCGAGAAGGGTCGAATGTAGGCATTGAGAGATTTTACTTATTCCTCCAAATGAACAATGGTTTTCCTGTATTCTTTGTTTTGAGTGAAGATAAAGGAAGAGGATACCTTGAACATGTGGGAATCGCCTTCATGTGAGGCTTGTCCCAATGAGATGCAAGTCAGCTCATAGTCTAATGGAGACATGTCTTCAATAGGTTTTTCAACTTTAGGCTACGAAACTTCAACATATTGATTACCATAGGTCCCACTTAAGAAGAGGGTTGTTGTTTGAGCTTTCTTCCTCCATTCAGGATTCAATATCTACATGATTTCCTCGAGACTTAGAATGATAACCTATTGTGTTGTCCTTGGCCAACTATTGAACATTTCAAGAATCCATGTGAATGACTCTTCAGGTGTTGACATGGTGCTTTCCACTGGATAATTTTCAAGAGCATGTTGTAGGATCAATTGTTTATTTCTGCGGGGAAGATTTGACCTTCGAGGATACATGCTTGATAACTTGAATGTTTTGTGAGGAATCACTCTTGCTTGATAGTTCCAACCAACTCACTTTGAATAATTCTCCTAGCTCACCTTGTTTTACTTAGCTCATTGAGCTCAATTGACCGACACATCGTGGGGGTGTGGATGTCTCCAACTCAATTGAAAAGTTAGGATGAAACCCTTGGTTTGAATTCAAACTAATACCTTGGCTTGCTCTTCTATTTGTACAATGCTTCCTTCTTTTAGGTGTTACTCCTTGTGATGTTCTGCTTTATCACGTACACCATTGTGACCAAATTGATGCCTCGGGATCTCTCGTGAAGGATGGATTACCTAGTTTGAACTACATAACCATACAACCCTATGAAGAAATTGTAAAGCAGATGGATGAATGGAAACATAACCAACTACAACTTTCAGCACTCAAAATGAGGATTTACTATTTTTAGAAAAAGCCATTTTTCCCCTTTCTCACTTTCAACCATCTCTCTTGTTGCCTCAGTTGTTCCATGTGTACAATGTCTTTGAAGAATTTGGCCACTTGTGAGAATTTACTATTTATAATAAGTGATCATGTAAAGACTTACTATTTTTGGAAATTGGATTTCCCCACCTCAATTTTGACGAAACCACCTTCACTAGGATAGGTTTCTTCTCATGATCTCCCATACAATTTTTATGTCAATCTAATCCTCATAATAGTGGGAAATAAAAATTACAAAATGAGGGAATGCATTCAGGGGTTATTTCACCATAAAAAATATAGGTCATGCATGTCATTTTTATCACTTGGGTTGTGAGGGTGTCTAGAAACGATAAAGAACGTAAAAAACCCCACCTCATTCTCAGTGCACCAGGTTTACTAAGATACGAAGGATTTTCCTTCGCGACTCTGAGTCAATAATGAAAAATGTGCCTGGAGCCTTTTAAAAATTACAATTTTTTGACGAAATTTCTTCCATTGTGATCATGGGAAAATAGAGATACAAATGCAAGAGGAAAAGTGGAAATGCAGAAATCTGGAAAACTTTTGCCATAGTTTCGGGTAGAAATGGAGCAAAATGAGGGAGAGTGAAAAAATGGCTAAGCATTGGGTTTTATAAGCATGAGGAAGGGAGGCACATTTTTGGTACCCATAGAAAGGGATGTATGGGACATAAAAGTGTTCCCGAGCCCCTAGGTGATAAGTGGCATACATGCACAGTGGAGGAGATAGCGGAAAAGGCTCATTTTAAGCACATGGGAGTTGATCTTTGATCATACGAGGAACTGGCATGAGAAAGGTGGGGGAGAAATTTTTCTGTCCCTTGGAAATGGATGAAGGGGATATAAAAGTGCATCTCCACCCCTAGGTGACAAGTTTCAAGCATGCACGGTCTGGGGCGGGGGCTAGAAAATTGCCAATAAGTACCTATCTGAGCCTCCCATGGTCATGTGGTGGGTCCAGGAGGTCTAAGGTGGAGGGGAACATTTTTCTATCCCCCTTTTCCCCTTGGAAAGGGATGAATGAGACAAAAAATTACACCTCAACCTCGTGCTACCACGTGGCACTAAATTTTTGACTAAGGACGGAGCTTGTACCTTGGAGAGGAGCTTGAAAATGACATTCTCGGAGCTCCCATAGGACCTTTTGGGAACTTCCTTATATGATATTGACTGGAAATATAATTTTGAGAAGGATGGAATGGGTCTCAAGATCTTATTCATCTTAAAACCTCATAAAATGACAGTTTTTATCGGGATTTCTAGTTGTGTCTCACAAGAATGAGTTGGAAAAAGAAATCAATGGGCCTTGTGAAAATATGAAAGTACAACCATGTAGAAAATTGAATCAGGTTTCCATTGATATCTTTTTTGATCTCTAACTCATTCCAGATCTCCCAAAATCACCTTCCTAAGCTCAAGTGCCTTTTTGAAGTGTAAACTCCTTTGGCCTTAAAAACCCGATTTTGATAAACTTGTTACTCGAATCTCTAAACATTCCATAAATCTTCCTAAATCACTTGCACAATTATCTTGGCTTATGAATACCATTGATTGGTGAATTTAGGACTTGAATTCATATTTGGAGAATATGCACCAACCTCGAAAGGCTGAGCATAACCATTTCTAAGTTCTCTGAAAAATCCGCCTTGGAAGACATTGTCTCAAAAGAAACTTGTGAGCTTGTTTTCAACTCTTCAACACATGGGAAAGGTCATTAAAATACAGATGATCACTTAGAGGATTATTATAGGTTTGACATAAGGGATTAATTGATCTCGGGGGAGTGTTTGGGAGGGTTTACACACAAAAATTTTGACATTGGGGCCCGTTATCATGCTTGAAAATTAGAAATTTTCATGTTGTGCATTTACATGAAAACACAAATGAAAGGTTGTAGCTTTGATCAATCTGTTTGTAGGTATATATGTGCCCAAAGTATAGCTAAAACTTTTTCATCCCAGCTTCTTCCTTCTAACATCACATATCTTGGTCAAAGTTTGTCTCAATATCTTGTTAAAGGCTTATGTTGTGTCATTTTCATGTGGATGATATGGAGTTGTCTTATGATGAGCCACGATTTCTGCTAATAGTATCCCTATTGTCTCATTAATAAAATGAGTACCCTAATCACTTTTCAAACTCAACGGGAATTCATACTTGCTTGTGATATCCTCCCGTAGAAAGCATGTAGATGTAGTAGCAATACATCCTTAGTAGATGTAGATTTTTCCCACCTTGTCAAATCAAGTATAATTAATAATGTACCATGTGTTGGTTCATCACATGCGCGGATGGTGAAATTGGTCCAACAAAATCTATGGCCCATTTCTCAAATGGATTTACTTATGATATATAGCATAATGGCATCTCTTCCTTTTGTCCTGAATTTACAATCCTTTGGAAATGGTCACAAGCCTTGAAAAACTCCTTTGTATCTTTGTAAAGTGTTTCCCACCATAGTCTTGCGAGGAGTATCTTGTGCACCTTGGATTCTCCAGCATAATGTCCTCCAAAAATTCCACCATGTGCTTCTTCCATAATTATTTAGTGCTCATCTTCCAAAATGCATCTTCACGGTCTCTCATCACGACCCATCTTATAAAGGTGTCCCCCAACCAATTGATAAGGTATAGCACATATAGCTAGTTGTTTCTTCTCCATGGTCTTCATTCCTTCAAGTGTAATTCCTATGCACAAGAACATTACTATATCCTCAAGATTTGTCATCGCAGACTTGACTTTGAACAATTTTGCATCCAAAATTTATCTTCTATACTCTACATGTCCTCACATGAATTAATGTGCCAAAGATGATCTAGTCCCATGTTACTCTTTCCAGATTCACATTCACCAAAAATTCAAATTCTGGAACAAAAGAATCCATCTACATATGCGACTTGCAGTATTGACTTATTGACCAAATACTTAAGATCCATATGATCATTGTAAATTATAAATGGAGTTTCTAAAGATACTTGCCTAAATTTGTGAAGTAGGTATACCATCAACAATGCTTCGCGTTCTATGGTGGTATAATTTTGTTCCACCGGTGTGAGCTTCCTTCTCGCAAAATAAATGGGATGATCAACATTCTTATCTACTTGATGGGATATTAACACTCTAATTGTTGTCCTTGAGGCATCCACATGAACATGGAATGGAAAATTCCATGAAGGGAAGCAAAGGATAGGTGCGGTGGTCAAATTTTCCTTCAACTTCTCAAAAAAATTTGTTGAACGTCTTTCCAATAGAATTTCCCTTTGGCCTTCAACAGTTCTTCCAATGGCACAACTATCTTGGCATAGCCCTTGATGAGCTTCCTATAATATTATGTATGCCTAAGAAATATGCACACTTCACTTTGGTTAGTTGACTCTTCCAACCCCAATATAATTTTTATCTTTGTTGGATCAATTACAATACCCTCCTTACCAAATTATATGTCCCAAAAAGGTCCCAAACGGTGTGTAGTAAAGATGCACTCTTTGATATTCAAAGATATATTGAGTTATCCACATCATTAAAACATTATGTGCAAGCAGTCACAATGATCCTTAACCAAGCCATATATAGTACAATCATCTAGATAGACTTGAAGGAAGTTATGGATGAAGTCCTGAAAAGCTTGCACCATAATACACGCAAATATTGTTTGTGCATTCTTCAACCCAAAAGGCATGACTGTATAAGTTAAGTAACCCCATTCTATGGAAAACCTTGTTTTATCCTAATCTTCGCATGAAATTTGTTGTCATGCTAAATGTTTAGAATGAAAAATTCAAAAAATTGGCATGACAACCTAGACCTCATTTGAAAATCCCTCTCTCGGTCATGTAAACATGTCCTCCTCCAACCAACTTAGTTATTTTGTTACCCTTGTAATGGCCAAGAGGAATGTGATAATGTGACTTTCAATTTTTTTCATGTGTAAGGAGGTGATTCATGGATTCATTCAATACCATTTAGAAGGAATTACTCTCGAAGGCCCAAAAGGCCTATTTTCAGGGTTTTTCACACTGATAGACACCCCTTGGAAGATGACTACTCGTAAAAACCCCACCTAGGATTCGTGAAGAAGAGCTAAAAGATGCACTAAAGTAATTTAGGAAATTTTTGGAAGAAAAATTAGGTTTAGGAACAAGTTATGTAATACCGGGCTATTTGTAGCATGGTATAAGGAAATGAAAGCGGTGAAAAACTACTTGGCTTGTTCTGGATATATCAAGAGCCTCAAGATGAATTGGAAAGAAATAAGATACTCATTGTAAATATAAGAGTGTCTACTTAATTTTTCAAAAGGTTTCAAGGATTCTAAGGAGAATATTTACAAATATTGGCCCAAAGAGAGGTGCGAGATAAAGACCTTGATCTTGGTGAAGACTCAACTGAAGATTATGAGAGTTACAAGGAGATTTGGAAGATGATTCAAAGGAAAAAATGGATAAAATGGGGCCCTCTACATGTATCATATATTTATTTTTATAAAAATGTATATTTACCTTCGGTGTGCTTGGATTTTCCAGGAACCGACCATGACTAGAATTGAAAAAGGGCATAAATTTAAAATAGGAAGCATAATCAGGTCCTAAAAAAGGTGTAATTAGATCTATTGGTTTCACTCAAATGATATAATTTTGGCCTAGGAAACACCAAGGGAAGCTCTCGAGGAAAAAAGGCACTTTGGCGGCTATTTTTAGTCATGCAATGGTGACAACTAGCTTTCGAAAGTGGAAAATGCTCATTTGGAGGCCCATGATGTCCTATTTTCCCTTTTAAAAATTCAAAGGGTACATGGGAGACACTATAGTGCTCCACCAAGGAGGAAGATTGATAAGTTTAAGTCGTGTCAATGAAATTGCAAACGTAAGGTGTTAGAATGTGTCTTCAACTCACTAACATGACTTGGCCCCTTTCTTATGTTGAGAAAACCCTATGCACAATTATAAGAGGGTGATTTCCCTTTTCCCATTTTCTAAGGGTACATGGGGGACGCTATAATGTTCCACCATATGGAGAGTATGAGTTACGTAACTTAAGTGAAAACCTAGGTGGTTAGGAGATGTTTTCAACCTCACAACTCAAATCCCCATGCCCCCTTCTCATGATGCTTCTACCCATGGCACATTTTTACACCCCCGATGTCTATTTTTACCATTTTCCCTTAATAAATGTGGTAATGTATATGAGTGGGTATGAGACCTATTTAGTAAGTGTTAACCCCATTCTCTCATCTCATCTAACTCGGGTTAAGTAGGGTGGGTCAAAAGTGAGTTAGTTAGGTTTGTGAAGGAGGGGTGAGTATAATATTCATACTTAGCCATTTTCAAATCATTTTTCATGTTTTAAAACCCCCATTTCTTCTTTTATGTTGTTATGCTGCCCAAAATTTTTAGAACCCTCCATTGAAGAGAACACATTTTTGCTCATAACTCTTAAATCCTAGCTCTGTTGGCCTTGAAACTTGGACTGTGGCTTCCCCGTGAGAAATCCTTTGGAATGAGTGTTTACATGTATTCATTTTTTACAACTTCTCAGAGTTTCCAGCCATGAAAAATTTCTCCTCATATCTACGGAGTTGCAGCGATCCAAATTGCCTCAAAATTGGAGATGGTGATCTACAAAAAATTAGCTTTCCAATGAGCAGTTTCTTGCCCCATGAAAATGAGTATGCTTGAAGATATGGATGACTATTATTTTTACATTCTTCCATGTCTGATTAATAAAACAAATACCTGTAAGTTTACTTTTCATTTTCACGAAGATCTAGATGAGAGAAACCCTTGAAAATTGGAGCAAAGCATCCCAGGTGTGAAGTAGAATTTTTGGAAACCATTTTCACTCCAATCTGAAACTCCATGGCTAATGTCTATTTTTATTAATTTCCTATTCAATCCACTTACTAATAATATTAATTTTGAAAAATAATGGATTCAAGTCACTCAATTCATTCCCTTAAGAGGAAAAGTACTCAAAAGTGATAATTCGACAAAATTGCCAAAACTAGTCACTGGAAGAACTTACTAAAAATAGTAAGTGTCCAAAAATGATCAAAATGGTCATGGTTGTTCATCCTCCACATTCCTCACTAATCCCAACCTTCACAGAGGACAAAATCATGCTTGCAAAGGGGTGGATAGTGGCATTGTGTCTCAAACAGAAGAGGAGCCCTCTCGGTCCCCAATTTTGGTCACAATGGTGCATTTTGGTCTCGGTGTGCTTCTCACTTCATCGAGATGGGTTGATCAAAGGTTAGAAGCATATTCCATCCAATCTCTCACCTTATTTAAGCTCATGGTTGGAATTTTATTCACCTCATCTCATTGGTTGCTCCATTTCCCAAGGGTTGAGATCATCATGTTGAATTGTGCAGGCAATGGTCTCAAGTTGCATCAAGAACTTGGTAGTTTGGAGGCATGTAGTGTTTCAAAGGTTAAAATTATTTTTTAAGTGAGGTAAATCATCCTTCATTATCTTTAATGGTCAAATTTTCATCACCTCTCTTTTTAATGAGTGCAAATGTGCTATAGAAGGTGCATCATTCTAGTGAGGTCTCGAAGGGGTAAAGATTTCAAGGGATCAATCTTCATCGACAAAGCATATCGTGGAGGGTCATCATATATCAAGGTTTCATCTTCTTCATCATCAGAGATGATATCCATCAAGGGTGAAGGCACCTTCATCCATGTTTTGGAGCATATTTTCTCTCCTCTCTTCATTCCTTCTCCTCTTCTCTCCCCCTTTATAATTCCTCATTGTATGTAATCATGAAAAATTATCATGTTTACTTAAATGACGATAAAATATTTGTAATGTGTAAAATTACTCTCTAAAATTATAAGAGAGGTATTTAATTTTTCTATTTTAATTGTAATTCAAAAGTCACAAGTGATGGGACATGAAGAGTCATGTGGGGGTAGATGAAGAGTTACATTGTAAAGCTATAAATTGAGAGAGCCTCCTCATTTCAAAGGATGGTTATTCTTATTTACTAGCTCCCATATTATTTCTAAGAAAAAGTTATCAAATTCTTCTATCTCCTTTGTCTATGTTTCCTCTCCATCTCAACTACACTCCATGAGCATGTACTTGTTGAATGTTATGCACTTAGACTTTTTGTTATTTGTATCATGTTCCTTGTTCTATGTAAATGGTGTCTTCTCATTGAAATCATGGATGTATTCTAGTTTTAAGCAATAAAATCTATTATGTTATTTATTGTGTAAAACCCTTCTCACTATTCTCTTCACACCTCTCTCTCAAGATATTTTCTCCCTTGTAGTATCTACAAGAATTTTTCCACAGTGTAGGGAAGTACCCTTGTGTGATCCCCGGTTGAAAGACCACCTTGGTTATTAGAATAGTGTACATAATTTCCTGTTTTCAATGAATGGAGTTGCACCATTCGAGTCGGAGGGACTTAGTCTCACACTGTTGGTGAGAGATCTCTAATTTTACTATGTGACAAATTATTTTTCCAACACAATCCTAACTTGATGATATCCTAACAAACCATTTGTGAAAGAATATATCTCACGCCGTGTTACACCCTCAATGATTTCTTCAATAAATAGTGTAAGTACTACATCAATCATACAAGACCTATTTATCACCTTGTAATCCATTCATATTTTAATCCTTCCAACATTTTTGATACTTATGACCATGGGGTTGATCCATTTTGATTCCTCAATAGGCTTAATGATACCTTCCTTTAGCATGTTGTCAATCTCATCCTTTACCTTGACATGCAAGTTTGGATTCATCCTGTAAGTTATTTTATGAACTAGGCCATGTACCTTCTTTGAGATTTATCTTCATCTCCCCTAGTGATGGATGGACACCCTTCAACTCATGGTATCCCTTAGGAAAGATATCTTGGAAGTTACACAACAATTCAACTATCTTTACAAATTCCACTTCCAACCAATAATTACCAATGATTGCCTCTTTAGGCACGTAATTTATTCCAATATCCACCTTCTTTTTCTTAAGAGTAGATGGTATGTGTGCTTCTACTCATATGTCATATCCAGGACCTTATGTTCACCCTCTATGTGATCTATGTTAAAAATTTTGACTTCTTAATCATCAATCGAGCACATAATCTTACCTTTTTCCTTCTCCTTCCAAGCTCATTCTAATGGATTCTCATCTTGATTCCAGCCATGCATGTTTGTTTATACACTCATCCAGGAGAGTCTCACCATATAATCAAGTTGTAATCTCTTATTCCTTATCATTATCCCCAAATGTGATGTGTCTCATCGATCGTAATTCCTTGTGCACAAGAAGATTTGATGAAAAAAAATTAAAATTGTGTACCATACTTGATGTCATGTGCTACCAATTGGCGATATCCTAATTCATCTCTGCATGTATGTACCACACACACACACACAGCCATAAAATTTTGAATAGAACTTATGGACCTAAAGGGATGGTGGTAGCACATTTGGTCCTTCGAACTATTTTTCCCCAAGCTTATATGTGACTCCTAGGGGATGTTTTCCCATCGTATGTTAGTATCTTTGAAGGAAGGTTATTTCTATCAAACTGTGTCAAGAAGGTAATTCTTATCTTGCTCCATTTGGAAAAATTATCTATGTGTGTGGCTCATCATTATGTTGTCATTCCTCTCAACAGTTATAACATATTCCTTATGTCTCCTTCATCATGTAATTCTTCTATTGCGCGTAAAAATGATTCAAGATTTTCTTCTCTTGTATACCTTGGTAGCACAGTTCTTCCCAACTACCTAACTATCTTTCTTCTAATCATTCTTGTTATGTGATCCTCGACACTTGCAACTAACCATTGTATATGTTCCATGGGCCTAGTTATCACAAGTAATACTTGTAGTGACATTGATCAAATGTGAATCTCCCCATTTGAGTATTCCCTCCTTTGTTGGCTTAACACACTCTAGATCATGCACAATATGTGCGTAGAATTGATTCAGATAGTCCTCACTAACGGGATCCGTATAGGGCACAACCTATGTACCATCCATAGGAATCAATACATGCTCATCCTCATTCTCAAAACTAATATAGCGCTTATTAAAGTGCAAGTCTGTGTTGTTTGCATAACACCATGGATGACTAAGTAATACAGGGAAATTATTTACCTATACCAACTCCAAAACCTCAAAATCACCCTTGAATTTCCCCTATATAGTGATGTTTGCACCCTTTAAAACTCCAATGGGCATTTCCCTTGTCTTATTTTCCATATACAACACACTAGAAGAAGGTTGTAGTGGTGGCCTCCCCATCCTATTCCATGCATCTAGGGTAAGAATATTTACCTCTGTGCCAGTGTCAATAAGGATGTTTCTCACCAGCCAACCATCAATAACTACATCCAAGGTGATCTCCTTATCATATTCATGGTGTTGTGGTGGTAGATTTACATGTAATATTTGTCTTTCCCTATCCTTCTCCATACACACAACCTTTTCGTAATAGGGGTATGATGTTTTCTTGTCTAGGCATCTAACATACTTCCCTAAGTTCATCAATATCCTTATCTGGTATGTCCCTATATCTTGCGCACTCCCTATCTTGTGCTTCTTCATTCGATAAATTACCTCCCCCTCAGTAAATCTATGATCAAACTCATGGTTTCCTGGAACACGTCTTTCTATTGTATTGCATCATGGTACTTATTAGGTTGAACATATTTTCTTTGGATGAGTGGTTTTATTTGTGCTTCCTCTCCCACACGTGAAACTTATGCACATATAGTAACCAATAAAGGTTCCTTCTTCACAACTTCTAGCTCCATTAGTTTCCATTTGCCTTTGTTAGGCGCGCTTGAGGTGTATCATCACCACAACTCTCTCCTTTTTATTTTTTCACCTTTGAGTATATAAGTACGGGTATTCTTATACCTTATGCCCATTTCCATAGTACATGAAAGACATGTTCTTGGGGCACTCGCTAATAATGATCAGGTGATTTGCAAGTATAGCAAGTACCTCGGTTGAACCTACCTCCACGACCACCATATCTTCTACCTCTATATCCTCCCCTATAGCCTCCATAGTAATTTTTTCTAGCTCTATTATTTTACTCTTCACGAGCATATGATCCTCCCTATGCACTACTCTGGAACAACCATGTCTAAGAAGCTTCATGGATGTGATCAATCAAATGGTAATGAGTTATATCATGCATATTTGCGTCATAAATCTTGGAGTAGAGTGACACATTCTTTTGTCTAGTGCACTTGGAGAAGTTTACAATCTCCGATATCATGGTCCTTATGGAATATCTCACAAACTACTAGTAGATCACACACATTCCCTTGTGGACAACTATTCTTTGTATGCCTCTCTACTTTAAAATCTATAGACCGTATACCACTTTGAGTGTCATGTGTAGAGCTAGTAGATAACTTTTCCAACTACATGGCCATAGTTGTAATTTGTGCTTTAAGGAATAGGCTCACCCCATTATCTAAACTTCCAATTACTTCATCATGTAGTGTTGGCTCTAGATCCTCTCATAGATTTATAAATGTCTTATGTGATAGCACCCTTCTAAATGGTGTTAAATACCCACCCATGAACCATTGTGCGTGTTGAATTTGATGGATATCATACGGAATATTCGACAATAGAGTCTTCAATTATGAATTATATTCCCAAGCACTTTCATATAGTCCCTATTCAATATCATTGAGTGTGTTGATACTTTACTATTCAAACTTGAGGATATATAATTTAGACAATAAGGCAAATGCGTAGGGTGTCATAATCCATTATTGTTTGGTGTGGACCATACTTCCTATACCAACTGTGTGGGAATCCTTGCAATGTAGTTATAAACTAACTAGCCTTCCTTTCTGACATGGTGATTACCTTGGCTCTCCATAAGATCTCACATTTGTGCACATGTTCTGTTGCATCTTCTACTCCTCTGTACTCAAGAAAATGGAGTGACATCTCATAGAAAATTTTTGGTTGTTGTGGTGGTATGTTTCCTTGTCCTATATTTCTCCCACTTGGGGGAGGACCAAATCCTGACCCCAAACCTCCACTAGGATTTCCTCCACTTGGGGAGGAGCAAAGCCTCTCAAGCACCCCCGTGTTGTTGGAACTCTCATATGTGCGCCAAGGTAGAACTTGTCTGCGTTCCAACACTATGTGTTAGTGGTACACCTATAGCGATACTTCTATAGAGTAGCACACCAATAGTTTGTCCTGATGTTGCACCTACAATGCTACTCCCAAACAAATTTTGTTGATTGGATATCAAATACTGTTGCATAGCACTAGTCATTGCCATGTGCGTTGTTTTTATCTCATGCACCTCCTGAGTTGATACTAGTATGTATCTGTCTATATCTCTATCCCAATGTGGTGGTAATCCCTAATTTAAACTTCTCCTTCACTATGATGATACTCTATATGAACCTCCAAAACCTAAGTACCAAATACAAGGGCTAAGGGTCCGGAGTGGTCCAGATGCGCGCTAATGTTTTCCAACTCTTTACTAGACTCACTTTCACCAAATGTTGAGAGGTTCCTTCTACTACACTATCCCAATATTAGAGGGACATAGTTCTACATCCCCTCACTTCTTATAGGGTTCCCAACACTTTCACTCGACCATGTTCCTCTTTGTCTTGGTACCTCTTCAATCACTCTTTCTTGCACATCATTATATTTATACGACTTTCTTCTCTCTCTGTTTCCATTAGGATCAACACCATCCTTTCCAACCCCTTTCCTTGTCCTTGCATGCAGCAAGTGTTTAGCGAACCATCGATAGGCTCTCAAATCCCGTTTGATCATCAATATTTTGATAGCAAGTGAAAGTATGCGTAAGTACGATCCTCAAGTATCGTGAAGAAACTGAACTCTACTTCCTTTGGGCATGAATACATAGAGATCACTTACTCTAAAGTATAATTGTTCAACACATCTTTCCACCAATGATCTACCTGCAGGATCCATGGATTGTCCAAATCAACAAGTGCTTCATACTTGTTCTAGTTACACACTTGTCTCATCCCCAATCGACTCATGTTGTTATTCATGTACACTTTCAACCAATCATGTAACTCTCTTGGAAATAAGTTGAAGAATTTCTCATACAAGGATCATACAGGTTGTCTTTAACCCATTTATGCAGATTGAAATTAACACGGTATTGTATCTTTGCGTAAAATCTTCTTCACCTTCATGTATCCAACATTCAATGTTCTCCAAGGATAATTAAAATTCCATGTGTATACCGCAACTTGAGATTTAAATTGAAATAAGGTCTTAGAAATGGAACCAAAATATTGCGCTAAAGTCTAGTTCCAAAGCACAATGTTTTTTTTTAGGCACGCTGGCACATCACCCAGAAAATCCTAAGTTCTCACCAAGCACACACAGCTTCGCTGTGTCCCTCCTTGTGTTTGACTTCCAAGATGTATTTCCTACAATCATGGTTATCATAACATGTAAATATACCATATGAAGAATATGAACTATTGTAACATGCACAAAGACAATTAATCATCAACCAAAAGGAGATTTATATTAATTTTAATCATGATGTATTATAATAATCCTTCACTACGCAGATTCATATACGCAATTCGTAACAAACATAGGCCATGATGGCAATGACTACTAATGATAATGACAAAAGCTTACTTCTTACATGGATGTGACAAATATATAGGTTGGGAACTTGTCCTTCACCACTTGATTCTAAAAATAGACCACTCCTATACATAACTTGCATGATTTTCCAACTAAAGCTTTCCTATAAATAGACTCCTACCATGGCTATATATAAGTAGTTTGCTTTATTTCTAAAGCTCTATTTCTATCATGTGCATTATAAATAACTTATTCTTTAATCCCGCCGCATGTGCTATAAAAATATTTTTCTCCTTCATGCATACTTTCTATCTATTATTAGCCATGCATGTGCTTTTTCCATGATTTTTTCTATTTTTGGCTTTCCTTGTGTTCATTTCAACCCGTGTTTTTTCATACTTTTATCCTACTTGACAATTCTCACTAACTCTTGATTTCATTGATCCCACACACAAACCATCACATGTGCTTCTTCATACTTCTACGTGTCCCTTTACACACTTGTTTCAACCCTTGTAAATACTTTATTCATGGCTCTGCACCCCCTTGTGTGCATCCTTTAACCTTTGTATATGTCTCATACTATGAGATTTTCTCGTCCCAACACCATCCTTGCTAGTAGAAAATTCTACAACTCCTAGCACCGCCTTACTTCCCTCACCTTTTTCCACTATATTGCAACCCACAATTACTACACCCTTATAGGATGATGTTATTTATGCACTTGATTATTTTATTGATAGTGATGATGATTTCCTTGACCTCACTTCTGAAAATTTACATAGCCTCAATTTTAACCCAATCGATGAAGATGAAATTATGTTTCATTTCGTCTATGTTTATTCTCAACCTAGGCATTAGTGACTTAAAAATGATGTATGTAATATTTTTACTACTAATCCCCTCCAAAATATGGCCAACACTTTAGACTCTCTACCACTTGCACATCTCATTGTTATCTAGTCTCATCTTGATACCCCACAAAGTGTGTTTCTTATCTTGATTGATAGTGGCTTTCTCATTTTACCATCTAAGTGGCATCATTATAATGTCAAGTTCTCCCATTAACCTAATATCCAAATTTTCCACTATCATCGCATTTATCGACATCACACCAATCATTGCCAATATTTTATCTAATTAATCAATAAACTTAAAGCACACAGATTTTAATTTCCTATAGTTACACCCTCCCCACACAAGCCTCTCCTACTTATTTGCGTATCTCCCACGAGCTATCACATTTTGATACCTTTACTAGTATTTTCCGCATTCATGATCAATATTGGCCGCATGTGGTAATTATTTTTCATACAAACAAGAACATTTATACCTACGAGACCTTACCTTTTTTAGGACTAACACCTTTTAATAGTACACCTCTTCTAATAACCATAGTTGATTTTCAAGAATATGTTATGGTCATGGTTACTTTTTGCCTCCACCTTATCACCACTAAAGTTTTGGTCTCTCTCAATATCCAACCCATACCATTGACTTTTGGATGATCTTGGTTATGACGTATAAATAGCACACTCACCCCTGGATAACTCTAGTGTTACTTTCCCTTGCTCACTAGCTTGACTAATGTTTGAATGATTACTCTCCTAGTTATCATGTTGGAAGAACAATGGACTGAGATGGGGAGGTGAATCAATCCTTGCAAAATCATTCAATTTCATATTTCTTACTTGGATCACAAACCATGTATCTAATTATTAATGTGTGCACAACCGAACATGCATTCAACCATAAACAAGGAAATCAATATCATAACACAATATATAAGCGATAAATCCTCATGAGGAAGAAAACCCACTTTGAAACGAAAATATTTATATTGATATGTTTCAAATTTAGTGAGGCACCAACCCCAAAAGGATCGTCAATCCCTAGTTTAGTAGAGCTACAACCCTACAAAGAGCACCAACCCCTAGTTTTGTGAAGCACCAACTCTAAAAGGAGGCTACAACCTCCCAAAATGAGAAAGCACCAACTAAACCAAATTATAATGAATATATCTGATATATTGCTACTACCACAACCGATATATACCACTTATTCAGCTTCGATCACCTTCAAACCACAGTCTTCAATCTTTCACAATCAAACACTTTCTTCACTTCTCAAAGCATCAAACCCTTGCACACACACCTTAAAAATTTACTAAAATTTTGTGCACTCTCTCAACTATGAAATTCAGCCTTCATACCTGCAAAACAATTTCACCTAGGTCACACTTCTTCACACACTCAACGAGTGTAAAATAACACATAAAATATCACTTTTATAGGCTCTTCTTCATTCAAAGTCAAAATAGGGTGGTTTACCTCCTTTGTTTCAACCACATCATCTTAAAAACATCTCATATGAATCACCAAAATATTCACATATGACCCAAGTAGGTCGGCCTAGCCAAAACCACTTATCATGCACCAACAAGCCTTAAAATCCCATCACTGGGATGAGAAAAATCTCCTCATACCAAAAATATTTTTATTAAAGCTCTAAAAATCACCAAACATGATTAATATGACATTTAAACATCATCCATGGTCATAATTTACATTAACCAATCAAATTATTTCATTTAATGGGCCCATTAGCTCATTACCTTCACAAAACACATGTTTCCAACACCTTGTTTTTATCTTTAGGCCTTGAGACCCCTCATTATGGAATATACTATGGCATGCTACCACTTAATTGAAATCCTATAACCTTTATAACACTTCTAGGCATGTTATATCTAATGAAACAATCATATGTTCAAACCACATCAACTTTACCCTTCATCAAAACAAGATGTCCAAAAACTAGTTTTGTAAACTCAACTAGTTTGTACCCTTTCTCTGATACTTTACAGACCTCTAAATTCCTTACCTAGATGAAAAATTCACCCCTATACACTTTCCATGTGATAGAAATCTTCAACTAATTCATTTCATGCCTCAACTAACTCAATCTTTCATCATAAGCAAAAATGTCCTAAAGATCAACATAATTTCTTTCTTGCAAACTAACCTAAATGACCAACCATAACATGTCATCATGATACAATCCATACCTAACTTAAAATATATTTAAATCCTCTTTCCATAACATATTGGAACACCTTACAGCTCTAAGTGGAAGGCCTTTAGCCAAGATGATCTCTATAAACTGCCTGAAACTACCCCAAAACTACCCTTTGACTAGTCAACATAAATGAAGAATACTTGACCATTTAACTACATCACCATGACCTAAAAAAATCATGGAAATAAATAAAAACTCACATACATCACATAATGATCATTTAGTTTGCAACTCCTTTTGGACAACCTTGTCCCAAATTGAACTTCTTCATAAACAAGCCTATTTGAGTGGGGTCCACTCATCACCACAACCACTACCATACCTTTCTGGAAACCTGAAGGAGTCCTCTACATGATCCAATCATAATCCATGCATTATCAAGAAATTATAGTCAATTAGGATCATTTTCTATCCTATCACTTTTGAGCTAAGGTTTCAAACACATAAAGACGTGTTTACCTTCTTAACATTTGGTCATAAAAACCTGATGATGAAATGACCTAATTATTTTTGTGAAACCTTATAGACTCAATGTATAAATATCCCTAAAATCCACAAGGTCCCATGTAAATCACACAATTCAAGGTGAGCATCAAAAGACCCAATTCGAGTTGGAAATGACCTTGTTCTTGACCATGTTGTATCAAACCGATGAATCTTGCAAAATACTCATTGTGGAAGCCTCAATTTTTTTCCCGCAGCATCATGACACATCCTAATAGCATCATAATGTCATAAACAACTCTCAATCTTTCCATCCACTGATACTTTCATAACTATCCCTTAGGGTTTTGCATTGTAAAGGCTAGGGTCAACTAAAACAACCTCATAACTCATCATAGAAACACTCCAAAAGGTCCTAAAATACCTATTACATCATGAATAAACTTCCTACATGAATTCGTGCACTCACATGGCTCCAAAACTCATCTCAAGATGCCCTCTAACATTCATACATAGTATAAATGAGCACCCGAACCTTGGTCTCCAACATATATTTGCACCCAAACTCATGTTACTACCCAAGAACTCTCTAATCATTCTCTCCATCATGCCAACATGCTTCTCAAGCCACCAAGAAGCTCCAACCTCCATGCAACATCACCTAGGCTAGTTAGGTCACTTGAATAGGCTTACAAGAACAAACAATCCTCACTAAATCAACATATGCAACCAAGATCATACTTGAATATCCATGACATCATCACTCTGAGCATCATCTTGACTCCAATCCATCATCCACTTTTTCATTAATGAGGTTTTGCATCAATGACAACACCTAAATACAATCATGCCAATAATCTCCCCTTTGTCATTGATGGAAAACCACCTGAACTTCTCCCCCTTTTTACATTACTAATTTACTGACAAAGGCATACTTGTACCAAAATATTATTCTAATTCCTCAAATTCATAGAATCATCTTTTGGTTGGAAACATCAACCAAAGTTCTCATTCTAGCTTACAAACATGAGATTCTTCACAAAATCTTATTTTTAGCCATTTTCAAGCATGGAGACACCGTGGTCCCCACGGGAAAAGTGCATACAACACCTAAACATGTCAAAAATCATGAATGAAGCATCAACATACCTCTACTTTAGACTATAACACCATCATCCATCTTCTAATCATGCAAAACTTGTCATTTTACACCCAAACTCTATTTTTACCTTCATTAGACCATTGTAGCAGTCATATATTTCTGAATCATACATTTCAAGAACATGCCAACAATGATTTCCTTGAGCACAAAAATTCACCTTACCTTCATTCTTGGGCTTACACAATATTTTCAAGGCACAAACTGACTTATCTCTTACCATTTTTTACTTCAAACCATCTCGAGGACCAATATCCCTCAACTAACCTTTCAGTTCCATTTCACCTAACTTTGGTGAGCTCTGAAACCACAATCATGCAAAGACACAACAACACACAACTCCCCTAGAATCAAAACATACTTCTTTCTAGGAAACACAAGAACTTTCCTTCATACCATTATATCTTTCCCGAGTAGACACTCTTCCATTTTGACCAAGTCTTAAAGCATTTATGCAGCCATTTCATATTTATACGACTCTAATTCTTACTACTTTGAATCAAGAGACAATTTTTCACTAGACACAAGAAATAATACCAAAAATTACTTTAACATTCATGTCTTAAAGTCTCTTAATGCATCTTATAATCACACAACATATTCCCCTGTCAACATCAAAACTAATCGACTTTGTAGAGTGTCATATAAGATCCAGAGCATCACTTTCAGTCATCTTATAGTCCAACTTACTTCACTTAGCAACCACATCAAGGATTTCATAACTCATCAAGCACTTCACAGTTTTCAAGGAACTCGAGAAAACACTTCATATACATGATCAAGGTCAAAAGGACTTACTTAAGATCGGTGACTTCCATTTTACCTGTAGATGTTCATGTAATATCTTTGTATCTTCATCACACATTCACCAAACACCTTATTCATATACCAAGAAAACTAGATACATCAATATCTTCTTCGAAAGAACATACACTTTCTTGAACACATGGACAAGTCATAGATGGACTTAACAAACATCTCTTACTCCGTGAAAAGACCAGGACCTTGCTTCTAGCACAATCTCTAATCATGTAGCTATTCATTTGCACATGGAACCACAAATGAACCAACCAAACCTGAGATCAACTTATTCACATAACTTTAGAACTCATCACACCTTCACAAAAGAATATCTAACTTCTTGAAGCTCGGACACATCAAAGATGATGAATATCAACTCCCGTGCACTGTAAAAAGCTCAACACCGATCTCGAGCACAAAAGTAGATCTCGAGCATACTATGTTCTTGATCCAACATTCTCCTTCACTGATATTACCATATTTTGATGAAATGATACATAAAAACCAATCCATCCTAACTCAAGTCACATGCACAAGTCCATTAAACCCATACACAGCCATAGAGCACACTAAAATAATGACTTACGTGCCTATGACCATTTATTCAATGTAAATATTGTATATGATGCACTAGAATGCAAACACCATGTAACTCCAACCATCCACAACTTCAAGGGTTCATGAAAACATAGAATAACCTTATTTCATGCATTGTAATTTTTTGAGAGTCATTAAATCTCACTATACCATCTTTTCACCACCGATTGCACTTTCACAACCTATTAGCCCTCGTACATAGGTTTATTATGCCTAAATTTTAACATTCACACTTTCATGATAAAATTTTACCTATTATAGATACCATTTTTATCATTTAAACACCTCTAAGAACCTTGACGACCCACTCCAAAGGAAACATACCCGGTTGTAAATTCAACCTTCTCAATTTGGTCTCTTTAGCACTTTCACTGTCAATCTATTGTTCTGTCAAAAACTTCAAAGAATTTAGACTTCTTTAGGATCTAAAACCACTTGAATCTTAAATATCTTAATGTCTAGAAGCTTTGTGTAAAATTTTATCTTTGGATTCCACCATTTGCACCTTCAAAATAATATTTTCCTTCATACCACTTGAGATGCATTGTTAAGACCCAGTTAGGACAGAAAAACTTCAAAAATGCACAATCTTTACTTTCATGAGCTCAAACTTGACCGCCAACACTGTAACTACACCTCCTACCATCTTGAGAAACATTTTTCATGATTTGGATGAATGAATACCACTTGTATACCTGAATCCACCTTGGTTTGCATTTGTCAACCTTCAAGAACACTTGCATATAAACCATCCTGAGATAATTGCTTGATCAAATCATCATTTGATGACTCATACAAACTTCAAACCTTCCTTTCAAAGCATTGGCACATTTGACATTATGATGAACACTTCATACTAGCAGATAACTTAGAACATTTGGACTCAAACATCACTATATGACCATGACACATCAATGAATGACAATGTAGACTTGGAGAAACTACTCACTCCTTAGCTTACCTTTTGAGACCTCTTCATAGCTTCACACACATAATAGACTCTTGAACACACTTTATAAATATATTTATATCTCATGACCAACTCATGATACACCATTTTTGTCTTAGACTAAACAACACGAGACAACCTAGACCATGGACTCATCCAACAATACTAATTATTGACCCACTCAAAAGAAGACTTTTTACATGAATGACATGACACAACAACCTCTTATGAGACATCAACATGACTCTTTTACTCACCGAATCATTCCAAACTGATAATACATTATGATAATGCAAGACACAAACTTGTGGACACATTCATACCACACTTTGAGACACTAGGAGTGTGACTTAGACAACTACAAATGGATCAACCACATAGAACCACAAGAACATGATTAAGATCTTGAAAATACATACCTTGACATCATGGAGGAGATTCACACATACCAAGACAACTCCCCCTCACTCCAATGCTTCATTTGAACTAATACACCTCTAAGAAGCATAATAGAGGCATGTGAACACCATGAATACCTAAAAGAAGGTCTCGAGGAGGTCCCAAGCCCTTTTAGACACCTAGAGAACTCCTTGCTTTTGATCTGAGCTATGAATCATACATTTCCTTCCATCAATATCTATTCGTGATGGAACAACATTGTCTCTTCTAGGCTCCCACATTCTTCCTTGACTATTATTGTGCATTTTTTGCCTTTGAAATCCTCTCTCTAACATCTTAGGACCCCTTAAACTCTCATTTTTCCTTGAGAAATCATGGTCACAGTCCCTTGCCACATGACCAGCCACATTTCAACTATAATACACCACTGTTTAATTCCTCTTAAAACCATCAACATGACTAGATGAATCATGCAAACAAAACTGAGTAGTATGACCTACTTCATTGCACTTGTAACATACCACACTCTTTGCTTTCTCACTTTTACTATCTCTCCATGGATGTGCATCTCTCGAATACCTCCTAAACTCTTTTTCCCTATGACCAAATTCATTACATGTAAAGCAATAACCATTAAAATATCTCTCATACCTTGAGGCATTTGGTTTCCTAATAGGATTGGTCTTCTCATTGTCCTTGGTGTAGGTATCCTTCTTTCCTTCCTTGGTGCTTGATTTAACTGCTTGTTTGTTTGAAACTAGTTCTACTTTCTTCACTTCTCTGTTCATGACTTTGACTTTGAATCCTAGACCAACTTTATCACCTACTTCTTTCTAATTTCTCAAGAGATCACCAAGAGCTTTGGAACTTTCATCAAATTTCTGATATGAATTTACCTTACTAGCTGCATCTGATAATTCCTTATTGAGTACAATAACTTCTTCCTCATTGGATTACAAGCTAAGAGTCGTAGTACTCATTTGCATTTCTATCCTTTTTATAGTTTCTTAGTGATAGCCCAATGCTTCCCTTCTAGCTCCTAAATCCTTACTTCATATTCCTTGACCTGTGATTTCAATTTCTCATTGTCTCTTTCAACATGCTTTAATTTTGACTGAACATAAACCAATTCAGTCATAATATCATCTTCTTCTCCTTCAAAACTTTGCAAGAATCTGACAAAAACTCACCCATCAATGAAGAATCACCACTAGTGGATCTCATAGCTTCTTTTGTCATGAATAGAACCTCATCACCTACATATTTGTGATCAGATTCAAACTCAGAATTAGATCCATCATCTTCACTACTTACTTTAGAGGAAAAGGCCTCTTCCTTGGTGTACAAGCTCTTCTTACCTTTCTTCTTACAGTCAACCTTATGGTCTTGAACTCTTTCTTCTCTTTACCATATTTCTTATTTTTCTTCTCATGATCACTTACATGATCATCATTTCCCATTTTATCATGCCTATGAGGACACTTAGTAGCAAAGTGACCTAATTTACCACAAAAAAACATTTGAAAGGAATTTTACCCTTGTACTTACCAGTTCCAACAATCAGCCTTCTAGCAACCATAGCAAATAGTTCTTCATCGCCTAACTCATGATCAGTATCATCAACTTTTGTCTTCTTATCTTTTGTCACCTTCTCAACTTTGAAAGTTATCTCTTTCTTGGCTAGTTTGGAGTCAACCACTCTCATCTCATAAGTAGTCAAAGTAGTAAAATCCTTGGATTCTTTGATGACATGTGTTGGTTTTTAAATAGGACTTTTTAGAAGAACAACAATGTCGGGGGACAAGAAGTCCCTCCTCTTTAATGGGAGAGGTTCCCTTATTCTCAAAACAAACTTATTTACAAAAGTACGAAACATTATTTTATGGTCGAACTTGGATGTTACGAAAGTGTTTTCCACAAGGATCATCGATTACGCCAGATCGAGGAAGGGAATAAGAAGATGAGCGAATAGCAACATTAAGAATTATAGATAGCGGAATAATTCTTCGTGTATGCGAAGCTTCAAAGGATTTAAGACAAGATCATTTGCATTAGCTGAATGGGATTAAATTTAAAGACACAAAGTTCCGTAAATAACCTTCTTCAGATTTGTTAATCAAGGACACAAAGTTCCTTCTTGGTTGTACAAGATCACCGTATTTGCAAAACCGAATAAGTATGCAATCGAGAGACTAAACGAGTTAGGAACAGAATGATCTTCACAATATTAAAGGAAAACACAGAGACAACAAGAATCAGATAGACAAAGAACGGAAAGCCCTTTTGTATTGATTTCTTTAAGATCTATTTACACTTTCAGCAAATATCCAAGTTCTTCCTTCTTCCTGTAAAATGGAGTGGAAAGGCCATTATATAGATTACAAATCAGTTACTCCTCGTAACCGTTTCTTTTAACTAAAGAATAGTTAAGGACCGCCAATTGCAATGCCTTAACTAATTACAAGGAATACGAAAAGAAAGGGAAGAAGAGAAAAGAAAGGAGAAGGAGACAGGTGTCCAGTTCTGAGAAGGACCCACTGTCTTCAGAAACCGCCGCTTGAGTTTTCCTCCACGTCTCAGCCACGTCTTTGCCACGAGGGACACACCAGACGTTTCATCTTGAAGATGTCAATGGATATCCTTGAAAACTGATGTAACCGACGTCTTGAAAGTTTCGTCCTTCGTAACTGCTTCTTGAAATTTGATCTTCGGATTGATAGCATCAGAGCCGCAACTTAAATTCATTTTTTGAAAAACAGCATATTCGGGTCGAGCGGGAAAAACTAAGTGTGAATGACACTTGGTACGCTTGGGACAGGTGAGACGCGAATGCGCGAAACACGCGGCTCGGCCGGTTCGGGCGAAACAGGGAGAAGACGCACAAATGTATTTGGGACAAATGGGACGAAAATGTGCGAGGTACGCGATTCGGGTGTTTCGGCCGAAATTGGAACAGCGGGCCCGTTTGGACTTGGGACATTCGGGACAAAAAGTTCCGAAGTACGCGACTCGACTGCTCGCCAAAATAGGGAAGCTCGCACTTTTTAAATGGGGCATTGGGACAAAATTGCGCGAAGGACGCGGTCCTGGCGAACCGTGAAAATGGAACAGAGCAATTTTGGAACTCGAGACAAAGTTGGGACAAAATCGGGCGAATCGGCCGAAAATGGAACAACAGGTCCGTTCTAACTTGGGACATTCGGGACGAAAAGTTCCGGAGTACGCGGTTCGGCCGGTTCGGGCGAAAATGGAACGACTCGCACTTTTTACTTGGGACATTCGGACGGGAAAGTGCGAAGTACGCGAAGGATGATTCGGCCGAAATGGAAGGTTTGCATTTTTGGCTTTGGGGCACTTGGGACAAAAACTTCCGACAGGCCCGAAAATGGGACAAATTCGGAGGTTTCGGCCGATCGGAGAACAGAAGACACTTTCGTACTTGGGACAGATGGGACAAAAAGTTCCGACAGGCCCGAAAATCACACAAAACGACCCAGAACACAGATTTTTCGATTTCACGACTTAGGCACCTCAGAGAAAAACACTTAAGACTCAAAATTTTGAAATTTTACTCTTATCAGAGCGGGGAATTTTGAGTGGACAACAACATGTACTTTGGAATTAAACCTAGGAGTTAATGATCTCAAAATATTTTGAGCAACCACTTTTCACATATTCTCCTAAAACTTTCATGTTATTGACAACCTTGTCAACTCTAAGTAGATATGCAAAGAATGGACTCATCATCATTCATCTTAAGAGACTCAAACTGATTTCTAAAAGTTTGAAGCTTAACAATTCTTACCTTTGAGTCACCTTCATACAAAACTTGCAATTTCTCCCATGATTATTTTTTGATTTGTAATGCATTACCTTTCCCAACTTAGATTCTCCAAGACCACATATGATAACACTAAAATCCCTTGAATTGTCTTCATAAGCCTCGCTTGTCTCAGTCAGTATTAGTAGGGAGTGACAAGAGTAGTATAACCATCTTCCACAACTTTCCAAACATCAAACCCTAGAGACATGATATAGGTATTCATCCTTAGACTCCAAAAGGCATAGTTTGTTCCATCAAACAATGGCTCCCTCTGCGGCGGGAGACCACTCGTTGACTTTCCATTTTTGTGTGCTTCAAGGATCTCCTTTCAAGTGATCAAACTTCTCCAAAAGGACCCGCTCTGATACCAATCATTGGAATCACAATGGATTGAGAGGGGGGGGTGAATCAGTCCTTCAAAAAAATTATTCAATTTCAGATTTCTTACTTAGATCATAAACCACTTATCCAATTATTAATGTGTGCACAATATCAAATACCAAACATGCATTCAACCATGAACAAGGAAATCAACACCATAACACAATATATAAGTGGGAAACCCTTGTGTGGAAGAGAATACACTGCAAAAAAATTCTTTATATTGATATGTTTCAAATTTAGTGAGGCACCAACCCATAGTTTAGAAGATCTATAAACCTAAAAAGAGCACCAACCCCTAGTTTTGTGAAGCACCAACTCCATAATGAGGCTACAACCCGCCAAGATGATAAAGCACCAACTAAACCATAGTATAATGAATATATATGATATATTGTTACTGCCACAACCGATAGATACCACTTATTCAACTCTATCACCTTCAAACCCTTATTCAAACCCCGAGTCTTCAATATTTGGCAATCAAACATTTTCTTCACTTCTCAAAGCATCAAACCCTTGCACAAACACCTGAAAAAATTAAAAATTTCCATGCACTCTCTTTAATCTTAAATTATTCCTTCATACATGCAAAACACTTTCACCTAGGTTGCACTTCTTCACACAGTACTCAACTAGTGCAAAATAACATCCAAAACATCGCTTTATAGGCTCTTCTTCATTAAAATTAAAAATAGGTTGGTTTCCCTCCTTTATTTCAACCATAATATATTTTTAAAATCCCATATGAATCACCACAAAAGTCACATATGACCCAAGTAGGTCAGCCTAGCCAAAAACCACTTATCATGCACCAACAATCCTCAAAATCCCATCACTAGGATGAGAAAAATATCCTCATGCCAAAACTATTTTTATTTAAGCTCTAAAAATCACAAAACATGAGTAATATGACATTTAAACATCATATATGGTCTCAATTTACATGAACCAATCAAATTATTTCATTTAATGGGTCCACTGGCTCATTACCTTCATAAAACACTTGTTTCCAACACCCTGTTTTTACCTTTGGGCCTCAAGACCCCTCAAGATGAACTAAAATATGGCATGCGATCACTTAAAGGAAATAATAGAACCTTTATAACACTTTTATGCATGTTATATATCATGAAACAATCACATGTTCAAACCACATCAACTTTAACCTTCATCAAAACAAGCTTCCCAAAAACCAATTTTGCAAACTCAGATAGTTTGTATCCTTTCTGATACTTTAAATGCCTATAAATGACTTCCTAGATGCCAAATTCACCCCTGTACTTTCCAGTGATATAAAGCTTCAAATAATTAATTTCATGCCTCTATTAACTCGCTCTTTCAAAGATAAGCAAAATTATCATAAAGATCAAAGATACCTTCTTTCTCACAAACTGACTTGAATGACCAACCAAAACACCTCATCATGAAATAATCAATATATCATTATAAATATCTTTGAATCCTTGTTCCATAACATATTGGAACTCATTCCAACTTCAATTGGAGGCCTTCAACCAAGCTAATCTCTACAAACTGCCTGAAACTGCCCCAAAACTGCCCTTTGACTAGTCAACACAAATGAAGCATACTTGACCATTTAAATGCATCACCATGACCTAAAAACATCATGGAAATCAAGAAAAACTCACATAAATCACATAATTATCATTTAGTTTGTAACTCCTTTGGACAACCTTGTCCCAAATTGAACTTCTTCATAAACATGCCTATTTGAGTGGGGTTCACTCATCACCACACCACTACCAAACCTATCAAAATCTGGATTACTAATATACATGACACAATCATCATCCATGAATTATCAATAAATTCTAACCACTTAGGAGAATTTTCTCTTCTACTGCTTTTGAGTTAGGGTTTCAAACACATAAAGAGGTGTTTACCTTCTTAACATTCATTCACACAAACCTGAAAATGAAATGACCTCATTATTTTCATGAAACCTTATAGAATAAATTTAGAAACACCCCTAAAATCCAAAATGTCCCATGTAAAGCACACAATTCAGGGTGAGCATTAGAAGACCGAATTCGAGTTGAAAATGACCTTGGTCTTGACCCCGATTCATCAAAACGGCATATCTTGCAAAATAACCATCATGGAAGCCTAAAAGTTTTCCCATAACATCATGCCACATCCTAATAACATATCCAAGCATCATAATCTCATAAAAAATCTCAATATTTCTAGCCATTGAGACTTGTATAACTAACCCTTAGGGTTTTCCATTGTAAAGGCCAGTGGTCAACTAAACAATCTTATAACTCATCATAAAAACACTCCAAAATGTCCTAACATACCTGGTACATCATGAATCAACTACCTACATGAATCCATGAGCTCGCATGGCTCAACTCATCCTAATGCCTTATAACAACCATAATTGGTCCAAATGAGCACCCGAAACTTAGTCTCTAACTCCGTATCTGCACCCTAAAGCTTATGTGAGTACCCAAACACTCTCCAATCATGATCTACATCATGCCATCATACTTTTCAAGCTACCAAGGATCTCAAACCTCCATGAAACATCACCTAGACTAGCTAGGTCACCCGAATAGGCTTGCAAGAACAAGCAATCCTCACTGAATCAACATATGTAAACAAGATCATACCTAAATCTCCATGTCATCATCACTCGAGCATCATATTACTTCACTCCATTGTCCACTTTGTAATTAATGAGGTTTTTCATCAATGACAACACCTAAATCACAACATGCAAACATATCAACCCAACAAAACATATTAGCTTCATACCCTAAAATCACAAGGTCCCTCTTACACCGATGAAGAATATATTACAACATTGTACTATTTTTAGAATACCGGGTTCTTCCTTGGATTTAATTGCACTAAACTCCATAACATGGAAAACCTTTCCCTGTTGGGTTTGACCACAGTATTGATGATCTTTTGGATTTTATTTGGTAGCTCTTTTTCTGCTCACATCTTTTGTACATAGTTGTGTACTAAGATAATACAAAAACATATAAATTTTTTTAAAAATATGAAGTTAGGACTTGTGCATTTTTTTAGTTGTGACACTTTACATCACATATATTTTTGTCACTTTGGTTTAATAGCTAGTGTGTTTTATCTCTTTAGACACATGTGTACCCTTGGTATATTGAGATGGATACATGATACACATATTGGTACACACTTATAGGATCCCTCGTGTCTCCTTACATTCTCATCATTAGGTGGAAATGCCTCCATATTTTGTAGGTAATATTTTTCTATTATAGTTCATTTGCACTTCCTCGTTTATGCTTAATTATATATATAATGTATTTGTTACTTTATAGACCAACAAGGATAACACGTGTTTCGTGTAGTGTTGTCATCTCTTGTTTCATACATACCACCTATGTTGATTACTATATCGTTTTCTCATGTTTGGTAACTCTTGTTTCATGTATACATACTTTTACATTTGTTACTACTTGATTATTTTCTTTGCTTGTGGCGTATGTGCCTTGTTTGTCTTGTGACATCGTGGTGTCCCATATTTGTTGCATCATGCCTATTTTGTTTGTAATTGCTTACTCTTATTTTTAGGCCTATGGGCCTTGATTGTCTTACGACACTATGGGTGTCCCATGTTTGTAGGCCCTAAAATCCTTTTGTATGTTCTTTGTATGTCATTGTTTACAAATTGAATACATTGATGTTGTTTGTGTTTTTTACATGTGTTATTTATATTAAATTAATGTTTTTACCACCATACTTGTTTTCTGCTAGAATTATTTTTGTGTGTCATGGTTGTCACTATGTGCAAACACCTTTCCTTTTGTAGGTACAGGTTCTCTAAGGTGGCACATTTTAGGAAAAGTTGTATGGTCTTACACAAGAGAAAGTTACAATTTAAAATGAGGTATTTCCAAATCTAAAACAACTCATTTACCTAATCTACACACCCAAATCATCTTTGTACCATTTTGCACAACTATGTACTTATCCCTCTAAGTGTCTCAAGGAATCGGCATATCATTTTATCATAGTTGTAAGTATTATTGTTTTATTGTGAATATGTGTGGTTACTGTTTATTGGAATAATTAGCCTATACCAAACCTTACATTTTATATTATTAAATCAAAATAAAAACTGGGGGAAAACATTATCCTATAAGTCGGCCTTAATGCGACACTCTAGCCTATGAAAGCCTCAGTATAAGCAAGCATAATTCACCATTTAAACTAACTTGATATTATCAAGAGCATGCATTACAAATTACTCTCCAATATCACTTAAGTATCTCTTAAATATTCCTAAAATAGGTGCACGTCCTTTAAAACAACCACTACATAGGTTTGAAGCACTCAAAACATGTTCAAGAGTTTGGTTTTTTCCATTGCCAAGCATGTTGGAAGCACAATGGACTGAGAGGGGGTGAATCAATCCTACAAATCTTTCAATTCATTTACCATCACATACATTCATTAATCCATTCATCCATTTACCATTCATAGCCATATATGAATATTACATCTCGAGTTAGGCATTCGCAACAACACGAAAGAAATAAGAAGACACGTGAACACCATATAGGGGAAACCCTCATGGGGAAGAAAACCCACTGAAACTTTGTTGATATTACACACAACAAAGTAATTTAGTGAAGCACCAACTTCACAAGGAGCACCAACCCCTAGTTTAGTAGAGCACCAACCCTACAAGGAGTACTGACCCCTAATTTAGTAAAACACCCACTCCATAAGGAGGATACAAGCACCTAGGATGAAAAAACACCAAATCAACTAGTCAAGATGTTTGATCTCTCGATTTTTCTCGCTGCCACAACTGATGGAGATCACTTATTCAACTCACAAACCCTAGGTCTTCAACCTTACTCTATCTTCTTCCTTCTCAACATGTCTTTTCTCTAAACTCTTGCACACATGTTGTCAAAACTTCCTCAAAACAAAACACATTTGATCATCCTTCAAATCATGCCTTCATACCTGCAAAACACTTTCCTTTAGGTCGCACTTTCCTCCTGGCAAGACTAGCACTCAAATGACCTAAAAACATGCTTTAATATGCTTTTCTTCTTCCGAACATGAGATCATTCAGTCCCTCATGAAAAATTCAACCCATAAAACAATATAACATTCGATTCCATTCATTACAATGGTCACATATGACCCATATAGGTCAACCATGCCAAAAACCATCATTCGCACACCAAAAATCCTCAAAAATCCTACCATTGGAATGAGAAAAATCCACTCATGCCAAAACAATACTTGGTCAAGTTCCCAAATTCATCATACATGTGTAATTTAACATTTAAACATCAAGGTCACAATTTACTTAAACCAAATCAAGCTGCCCAAAAACATGTTTTTCAAACTCAGTTGATAAACATGCTTTCGATACTTTAAAGAGCTCTAAATGCATTCAATAGATGCAAAATCACCCCTATTAAATTTCCAGGTTGTATCAATTATCAACTCATCCATTTGACGCACCACAACTCAATCTTTTAGCAAGAACAAAATTGTCCCGAGAATGCAGCTACAAACTTCTTCACAAAATGACATGAATGACACATCAAAGGACATCAAAAAGACTCAAACCATACATCATTAGAAATATCTACAAAGTAAATTTCCATAAAATATTATAACTTATTCCAACTCTAAGTGGAAGGCCTTCAACCAAGCTCATCTCTACAAATTACTTTTTAACCGTCCTTCGAATCAAGAACTAGATGTTAGCTCAACATGCTCCATCGTACCAAAACACACTTCCACACTTAACCAAAACATGGAACACACTTAAAAATTATTTATAATCCATAAGAAACCTTCACCAAGCTTGATCAAATCAGAAACATCAACTTACCTCTTCTAGTTATATCCACCCTATTATAATGAGCATATTCTAGATTCGACCCTCAAAGAACAAGTCATAACTTTTGCATACCATATTAAAAACACAATTTTTATATACCATTGGAAAGGTATATGTACCATATTCATAACACAACTTGAATGGAGCCTTAAATCCTCCTGTAGCTTCTTAAATCTTATATTTACCACAAGATGCTCCAAATTGCCCCAAAACCACTCTTCACAAATAGGGCACACTTTGAAATTTTTTAGCTTCACCATGACCTGAAACTATCATTTGCATCCAGAAAAAATATTTTCATATCATAAATGGCAATTTAGGCATTACCTTCTTTGGATAAATTTTCCACAAACTATAACTCTTCAAAACTAGCATTTTCAGCAGGGGCCCACATGTCACCACATGCTCTAATATACCTCTCTGGAAATCTAGAATAGTCCTATATAACATCCAATCATCACTTTTTCATGACCAATCAAAACAAAAATTCTATACTTTCTTTTTGTAAGCTGCTCCTAGTTAGGGTTTAGCTAGGGTTTCAAACCACTTTAGTTGTTTAATGATCATTCATAAAAATGTGATGATAAAACCACCTCATTATTTTTATGAAAGCTTCTCAATTAACCTAGTAAACTATTCCAAATATCTCAGGTCCCCATGAAAATCACATAATTCACAATGAACATTAGAAGGTCCATATTTGTTTAAAAAACACACTATTGCTTACCTAGTTTCACCAAAACTTACATAACTTCAAATTACCATTGCAGAATGACCTGAAACTTGTCATGAAGCATCATGATAACATCTTATAACTTTATATAATCATAAAATAGACCAAATATGCCTAAAAATCTCTATCCAATCTCATTTGCATGTGTTTACCTGTCTATTTCTCATTGTTTGCTTCCCAAGGACCTCATAGAAGCACTAAATCAATGGATGAATACCTTAAACTCACCATACATTCCTTAACTACCATCACTATATTGCTACCATGCTTGAACAATATTTATCACATCCATATCTCACACCTCTATACCATTCTGCATGTTCCAGGGCTAGAAACAAACCTATAATGACCTGACTCAACCATGACAACTCATGTATTGACCATACTGACCTCGTGCAGACTCATCTACACCTATAACACACCTCATAAACTATGTATTACTCATGAAACACCCCAACCAACTTAGGAGGACTCAAACCATGACTAGGAATACTCAACCATACACTAGGACACCATAAAACTCACTAGACGACTCAATCTTCATGCTTGACACCTAAACAACATTATAGGAAGACTCATACCGCACCATGACACTCTTTTCCATCAATGGAGTTGACATCAATGACAACAAAACCACACAATGGCCAACAATTCCCCCTTTGTTATTGATGGTAACCATCTTCAAAAGCATTTATGGCAACCAACAAGACCAACTCCTACATGACCACAATACCATGTTTTTTATGCCGCTCTCCCCATTTCCATCTATGATAAAGACTACTATGATGAAACAACATGGAAAATGACAAAAATGCAAAAACCAACTTACTTGACTCAATAGCTCCCCTGGACTGAAAACTCTCTTCTTTACCCTTCACATCAACAAAATGATCCTATGGACTGTGCAAGGCTTCCTTGAGTTGATACTCTCACATTTTGCCTTCATTCTTGCTCAACGTCTCCCTTCTAGATCTCAAGACAACAAAATTTACCTCAATAGCTATCATGCCACACATTAGGACCATTGTCCATATACAACTTCTTTAGTGCATTTTTGATAAACTTCTCTAGGCTAAAAAGTTAACCCAAACATACAAGACAACCAAATTGCCCCCTGGGCTCATGGTATCCTTATCAAATTGAAAGTACAAGAAATTTGACTCTTACCTTTGTTTCATGTCATGTAGAGATATCAAGCACTACTTCACTATCTTAAAACACATTCTCACTCAATTCTACCTTCTTTGTATACCAATAGAACATATAACATGCTTTACCAATCACGATACCTTGTACTCTGCCTCTAAAGGTGTTAATTATCTTGTTAACATCACTTCGCACACAATTTATCTTTAGAGATCCAAACTTACTCCCCTTCCTCTTGAAATGCCTTCACATTCCTATGACATCTTTTTCTACATTTATCTCGCTTAATATCATCTTGTCAAGACAAAACTTCACGCAAAATACATGCCACAAAGTCATACCCATATAAGAAGCCATATACCTCATACCTACATCCTTTAGACATTGACTGTAACTTTTTCTTACAATACTTGGGCACTTGTACTTGCTTTGATTTCATTACTAGACCTTATCGAGATTTGGATCACCGCAACATCTTATAACATGTGTTTTGGTATTCAAATACCCTACAATTTTTTATGGCTTGTAACATCCTTAAAGCATGTCAATATGAATCACAAACCACATACTATCATGTAGATGTCTTAAATTACCCCTTATGAGGACATCTCAACACTTCGTAACTCATCCAACTCCTAACCAAGACTTCTCTCAGTATCCCAATACCCTATCAGAATTTCTCAAGACAACAATACCTTGAATTGTAACTTCATAGCCATACCTAGTTGCACAAGCTAACCATGCCTTGTTTATTAAGTATTTTATATTGTTATAGCCTCGAGCACCATTATTTTACCTTAGTATATTATTTTTTTCTTACCAACATGAACTCATCTTACAAACAGACAACTTGACACTTGTACCATTTTCAACTTGTTCCTTCATTAGGAACCACTCATATTTCTTTGACCTTGTGTGAATCATGAACCAACCAATTTTTGCAAAGAAAACTCCTCGGTCCTTCATTATGGACTTCTAAATGGTGCAAAAATAGACTTCGGAAACCTTTTCATGCTCTAAAACTCACATGTTACCATATTCTGTTAAAGTGACATTGACATTCTAGGGTTACCTTAGATTGCAACATCTATACCTTAAAGGTAGTAGATGTAAGACCATTCATACCTTCATGAAGTATTGGTCATATTATAATTCATTCATGGAATGGTCTTTCCAAACCTTTGACCAAAATCATACCACTCATAGGAGACAAATCCTTTTCATAGTTACTGAGTCGATATCCGTGACTTGTAGGTCACATATTTAGGGCATAGATACCAAATACATTCCCAGGGCTTGTTAGACCCTTCACACCTTCTTTGAAGTAACACTTAGACCTCCTTTACTCCATTCTGAACCATGACTAACTCATGATGCCACACAATAATGTTCCTTACTTCTGAGACACCACTCAGTCATTTCCAAATAATCTCACTCTCTACCTCTTATAGCTCAATATTTTGGACAAAATACTTGCACAAAATCTGTTAGACCTTTCACCTTTCTTTGAGAAACATTATTCAAATGTTTGAGAAACTATCACAATCCTAGCACAAACTTAGTTATCAAGAAGCCACTACATAGAGGAGAAAGCTCCAAATTTCATGTTTGTCACTGAAAACTTGATGAAGACATGGACACCAGAAGACCTAAACCTTTGCATTAGGCATTCCTCAAATGAGTCAAGTTATCCACAACTTTGCGGTCTCTGTCACAAACCTCATTACATCCCGGAAAGATCACCTATAGGCTTAAACATGTTATTCACTTCTCTTACATGGTCAGAAAAACCTTGTCACGGTCACACCTACCTTGTTATTCTTGCATTTTCACTTTTCTAGGTTCTCTTTAATATTCCAAACATCCTCATATAGAATGCAACCTTTGAGCCTCTTCAATCTTGCAATGAAACAAAGACTCGCTATTACAAAGCTCTTTAAAACATCAATAAATAAAAGGAATCACTTTGCCTCCTTGGAATTCCTTAACATTGATCCATGTTAATAGCCCTCATAAGTCATGGAACTATGTGCATGCCAATGTGTATTCACCCAAGTTCTGATCTTAAGAGCATAGTTAAGTAGTTTTTCATGAAGTCTTGGCTTCATTAGCCTTAATACCATCCTTAAAGTGAGCCACTTACACTAACATAGTTTGTCGCAGTGAATATACAAATACCCCTTTTGATTTAGTTCAAATGAGTCGTAAAACCCCGATGAAGAGCATTGTAGCAATCTTAGAAACTTGTCATATGAACATACCTTGTAGATAGTTAAATAACTCTTCAATAACACCATACATTTTGCACCTAAATCTTTAGCTCTTCCTAAATACCATATAAGCTTTTCAAAACCTTGATGTCATTCAATGCCTGCGCACCATAGCTTCTTAAATCTTTGAGGTATTGTGTACTTTCATTCCGACATGTACACCGCTTCTGAGACATAATTACTTGACATACAAAGACCAAAACACGCTTTGAACACCTTTTACCTCTTTTTTGACTCATAGAACATTGTCAACATCTTGTTGCACTTGATACATCAACTTGGTGATACCTCTTGATCACAAAGACTCTTACTATGACTATATACATTTATAAGACATCAATTCTTTGAAAAATAGATGACCCTTTGTTTTAATAGAATACTCATAACTCACTAACTCAAATCTATCTTGACTTCACCAATTTTAAATTCTTCCTTTGTCTTAAGACAGACCTTAATGTGCATACTATGATCCCTTGACAAACTTCCAAATGATGCATAGATAACCTTCAACACTCTTGCTACAAACTTCAGTAGAGCATAATATGACCATAGACAGGACTCTTCAAGAGAACACATACCTTAAGACACATTGACAACTCCCCTTTCAAGCACACAAACTTTTAAGGATTATTTAACACCTTCATGACTCATAACTTACTTGAACACAAACCTTAAAATCCAAAAGAGGACACAACTCTATGACACTACTCATAAAGATAAAGACATGTAGAACCTCAACACTTATTAGTGACCTTTTTCTAGAATAAGTGTGATATCATACACAAACCTCTAACTAGAAGACTAACCATAAAGACTTTTAGGTCATAACAAAGTTTCTTGATACTTTAGCTTAATCACCTAATATGTATACGAGATTTATAATTCTTTTCTTTATCTAGTAATACTTAGACCATCTTGCAAAAAAGACTCAATCCTTGAATGAACTCATCCTGCATGACCACATACTGACTCAAAGCTAATTTTGACAAGTATCACAACAAAAAACACTCTCACGAGTATCTTTTGATCCAAATGCTAGTTGAACCATCAATAATACCTATAATACATGAACATAAGATAGACCCAACACACCTTCGTACAATAAATGACAACCATTTACCTTTTAAACAAAGACTATAAAACAAACTCGCACCTATCGATACAAGGACTCAAAGAACTCATAGGAGGATCAAATGACATATCTTACAACTTTTGAGGTGTCCCAAATATCCAAGCTCCTTAGCTTCTCATGTACAGAAGCATGCTTCACTTCAGTTCTTGACTCAACCTTCTTAAATTCATATGTTTGATCTGACCTCTTGACAACCTTGTTTGAGCTTAACATCTCCTTGGTTTCCTTTTGATCATTAATTTTTACTAAAACAAATCCTTCTATGATTGATTTTGGTATCCATACTTCTTTCACTTTGGGAGACACAACGTTCTTTACTTGCCTTGATGAATCACGAGAACAAAACTTTGCAACATGACCCTTGAGATAACACTTGTAGCAAGCAGCCTTGTGTTTATCACTTGATCCGATCACTTTATGGTCTTTACAATTCTTCCAAAAGTACAAACAGCTAAAAAACTTCCTATAATCCTTTGTTCTATGACCATAACCATTACAAACACAACAATAACCATGAAAATTTTGCATACCTCATTACATTTGGTTGTCTAATTGGACTAGGCCTAGAATGAACCTTATTTCCATGAGCACCATCGTCTTCACTTTCTTTGGAGCTAGGACCGACTTCTTGATCTACTAGATTAGGTTTTACATCTTATTTGACCTTTAGGGTTTGTACCTCTTTCTCAAGCTTGTCGCATTCTTCTTTCAATATAATGTTATCCATCCTATGAAATGCTAGGTCTTCTTGTAAGTCAAACACCATCTCTTTGAGATCATTTTGTCCATGCATACACACATCACGACGCTTGATTTTTAATCTTTCACATTCTTCTTCTCTTGAACCCAAATATGAAGTAGCCTTCTCAAATTGAATCTTGAAATCTTTTATGGTTTCTTCATCCTTCTTGGTCATGGCTTTCAATTCCTTATTCTCTTTCCTGATTTGCTTCGCCATATCGTGCTTCTAGGATCTCCTCCAAGTTGTTAGACTTGCTTCTTAAAAACCTGCTCGATACCAAATGTTGGAAGCACAATGAACTGAGAGGGGATGTGTATCAATCGTAAAAATATTTTAATTCAATTACCATAACATGCATTCATTAATCCATTCATCCATTTATCATCCATAATCATATATGAATATTAGGTGTGAGTTAGACATTCACAACAATGTGAAACAAAGAAGAAAACACATGAACACCATATATAAGTGGGAAACCCTCGTGGGGAAGAAAACCCAATGATATTTTTTTGATATTACACAAAACAAATTAATTTAGTGAAGCACCAACTTCACAAGGAGCACCAACTCCTAGTTTAGTAGAGCATCAACCCTACATGGAGCACCAAGCCCTAATCTAGTAAAACACTCACTCCACAAGGAGACTACAACCCCATAGGATGACTAAACACAAACTCAGCCAATTAAACATGTTTTATATCTGATTTTTATTCTGCCACAACTAATGGAGATCACTTATTCAACTCACAAACCCTATCTCAAACCCTATCTCAAACCCTAGGTCTTCAACCTTGCTCTATCTTCTTCATTCTCAACTTGTCTTGCCTCTAAACTCTTGCACACATGTTGTCAAAAATTAATCAAACTAAATAAAATCTTAATATAATTCAAATAATTCCTTCATACCTGTAAAACACTCTCCTGTAGGTCACACTTTTCCCCTTGGCAAGACTAACACTCAAATGACCCAAAAACATGCTTTTATATGCTTTTCTCCTTCCAAACATGAGAGATATCAGTCCCTCAAGATAAATTCAACCCATAAAACATTAGAAAATTCAATTACATTCATTACAATGGTCACATATGACCTACATATATCGCCATGCGAAAAGCCATCATTTATGCCCCAAAACCTCAAAACCCTACCAGTGGAATGAGAAAAATCCACTCATGTCAAAACCATACTTGGTCAAACTCCCAAATTCATCATACATGTGTTATTAAACATTTAAAAATCAACCATGGTTGCAATTTACTTGAACCAATCAAATTATTTCATTAAATGGGCCCACTAGCTCATTTCCTTCACAAAACAATTGTTTCTAATAACCGAAATCTACCTTCGAGCCTTAAGAACATCCAAGAAAAAACAAAATATGGCATGTGACCACTCAATGGAAATCCCAATACATTTACAACACATATATTCAAGATAAAGCTCATGATACATCTACTGTTTCAAACTACATAAACTTTTCTCTTCACCAAATCAAGCCGCCCAAAAACCTATTTTCCAAACTCAGTTGATAAACACCCTTTTTGATACTTTAAAGACCTTTAAATGCATTAAATATATATAAAATTCACCCCTCTTCAATTTCTAGGTGGTAGTAATCATCAAATCATCCATTTGATGTTCCAATCAACTCAATATTTCAACAAGAACAAAATTGTCCCAAGAATGCAACTACAAACTTCTTCCCAAAATGACCTGAAAGACACATCAAATGACCTCACCAAGACTCAATCCATACATAATTATAAATCTATCTGAATTACATTTCCTTAAAATATTATAACTTATTCCAACTCTAAGTGGAAGGCCTTTAACAAACTCATCTTTGCAAAATACTTTTTAACCCTTCTTGGACTCGCGAACTAACTGCATTAGCTCGACATGCTCCATCCTACTAAAAACAATTTCACACTTAACCAAAGCATGGAAAAAACTTATAAATTATTTATAATCCATAAAAAACCTTCACCAAGCTTGATCAAATCAAAACATCAACTTACCTCTTGTAGTTACATGCACCCTTTAGAATGAGCATATTCCAGATTCACCCTCAAAGAACAGGTCATAACTTCTGAATACCATGTCAAAAACAAAATTTTGGTATACCATTGGAAAGGTATCATTACCATATTAGCAACACAATTTGAATGGAGCCTTAACTCCTCATGTAGCCCTTGAAATCTCATTTTTACCACAAGATGCTCTAAACTACCCCAAAAATCAATCTTCGCAAATAGAGCACACTTTGAAACTTTTCAGCTTCACCATGACCTAAAACTATCATGGAAATCTCAAAAAAATCTTGGGATATCATAAATGGCAATTTAGACATTACCTTCTTTGGATAACTTTTCCACAAACTGGAACTCTTCAAAACTAGCATTTTTAGGTGGGGCCCACATATCACCATGTGCTCTAATATACCTTTATAGAAAGCTAGAATAGTATTATACAACATTAAATCATCAATTTTTCATAACCAATCAAAATAGACTCTATATACTCACTTTTCTGCAAGTTGCTCCTAGTTATGGTTTAGCTAGGGTTTCAAACCACTTTAGCTTCTTAACGATCGTTCATAAAAAGGTGATGATCAAACCACCTAATTATTTTTTTGAAAAATTCATAAATTGATATAAGAATCTATTCCAAATATCTCACATCTTCATGAAAATAACACAATTCACAAAAAGCATCAGAAGTTCCATATTTGTTTTAAAAACACATTGTTTCTTACTCGGTTTCACCAAAACTTACATAACTTCAAATTCCCATTGCAGAATGACCTGAAACTTGTCATGAAGCATCATGACAACATCCAATTGTAGAATTACTTTAAAATTGTCATGAAACATCATGACAACATCCTATAACTATCCATAATAACCACATAGAACAAATATTCCTGAAAGTCTTTATCCAATCGCATTTACATGTGTTTACTTGTCTGCTTTCTCACTGTTTGCTTCCCAAGAACCTCATAGAAGCACAAAATCAATGGATGAAGACTTGAAACTCACCATACATGCCTTGTATACCATCACCATACTTCTACCATGCCTGAACAAGACTAATCGGTCCAAATCTCACACCTCCATACCATTATGCATGTTACAGGCTAAAAACAAGCCTAGAATGACCTAACTCAACCATGAAAACTCATGTAATTACCATACTGACCTCATGCAAACTCATCTACACCTATAACACATCTTGTAGACTATGTATGACCTCATGAAACACTCCAACCAACTTAGGGGGACTCAAACCATGACTAGGCATACTCGACCATACACCAGGACACCGTAAAACTCACCAAACCACTCAATCTTCATGTTTGACATCTAAAAACACCATAGGGAGGCTCATACCACACCATGACACCCTTTGACATCAATGGAGTTGACATCAATGATAACACAACCACACCATGACCAAAAAGCCTCTAAAGGTCCTAGAGCCGTGTTTTAGTAATAACAAGTCATGTCATGATTTACCGAAGGTCTTAAGGGACAAAGGGGTTCAATTTAACATACGAATCACATCAAACTATTTCAATAACATGCATGGTACATCTCTATTGTATCTATAGTTATTTCCGCTATTCTCTCGTGTCAAGAGATGTGAGAGAAGCTTATGCGTTGGCTTAGATTTGCGTATATACTATTATATGTATAATTAGAGAACTATATGGAGTTTACTTATGATTGTGAGGGGATGTAGTGCAACATCCGGATTAGTATGAAGTGTTAATCTGTATTATAGGGTTTCATTCATTACACGTTATTATTGCACGATTACAAGCCCTAACAATAAATAATGTAAGTTCATTTCCAATTCGTTAATAACCATAAAAATTGCACAACCCCATCATTTACTAGTTCAAAACCATACAAAGTAAGACATGACCATACTATGCCCCAATATGAGCTACATAGTTCCCTATAAAAGCATTTTCTAGTCACAAAGATCGTGAATAAAGCACTTTCAAGTTCTTATAAGCCTTTTCACCATTCTACATATATGGATTATTTGTGTATCTCTCTAATAAGCTAAGAACTCACCCTCCTTGTGTTTTACATAGTTATTTCATCACTCTATCATCATTTCCAATATTAATAACTATATTATGAGTTGTATGGTTATGTGGATTAATTCAATCAAAATATTCTACTTGTAACATTCTTACAACTATTAATAAGTAAGAAAATAATTCTTATCAAACCATCAATTATTTTGTTTAGGGTGTAATCAAATATCACTAGCACCATCCCTTGGGACAAATCCCCTTCTTCTATTTTCTTCAATATCAACTAGTCTTTTGTGTATAAATCTTGCTATCTCCGTGATCTCATATAGTCTTCCTGCCATATTGGCAACTATCACTCCAACAATAGTTGCCACTCTTCTCGGAGGCATCACAACTTAAACATATTGTTTTGTCCTATTTGAAATGTTACTTAGGTATTATTCTCTTAACAATGGATTATAAACAAAATTTGATACTATATGTCATAGTTAAGGAGATGATCAATTGAATGATAACATTATGCTTACAACCATTAACATCTCACACTTATCAAACGACATTTGTATAGACAAATCAAGATAAGAGACAAAGACATCCACTTTATTTAGTTTCTCGTGAGAAATTAAAGAGAATCAACTACATTCGCACTCATTCTCGCTTTTTGATTACAATACATGTATAATGATAACACTCACCAACCCCAATGGGATAAACTCAATTTTACTCTTTGATGCTTCTTAAGAACCTGCCTCTTCACAACGAATATTCTCTCAATTGTAGTCCATCTTCCTCGAACCATTCTCTAGCCTTTTCTATGCGCAAAGTGATGACCTGAAATCCAATTTTATCTTGTAAAATGTTCAAAATGAGAAATGCGATATTTTTGGGTTGTTATTGGGTTTATGCATCCGCCACAAGCAAAACTAATGGTTAACACAGACACTGTGTTAGTTGACAATTTTTCCACGAGATATAGAACTCCTCAGTATTAACGATTGAAACTAGCCTTTCTCAATAACCTCTATGGATACTCAAGGTTACCTCCATATTGTTGATTAGACCCGATTATGCATGAACACACTTTGGTAAATATTTTTGGTTGATGTAATATTGCTTGTGGACCCATATGCTCTTACACTAGATAGGAATCTAGAATGACACAATGAAACTAATGTAATGATAATTTAGGGCGGTAGTATGAAGGGAAGGTATGAAGAATCTCTCACAAAGTGTTATGAGATGACCCACCTCGATCGTGGTATACTCCATAGGATGTACACTTAGGAAGATTATGTGCCCACGAATCTTGCAAAAAACTATTAGTGAGTGAAAGTAAAGTGTATAAATTCTTTTCACATATATATTTAGGGGCCCTTTTTTTTAGGCCACACTTCAATTTGACTCCAACTAATGAGTCTAGGTCAAGTAAAGGGTATGATGAACTTAAAATTCTTGAGAACCAAGTGTTTCGACTTCGGATTTAGGATATCCAAACAAAGCTTTGCCCCTTTCAATCATTTTTACACCTACAGTGAAGAACTTGTACTCTTGAAAGAGAGTTTACAAGTTCGAATCTTGCAGGGGGTAGGGTATGTACGCTTCATATTAAAAGCATAGCTAGGTGCTTCCAACATAGTAGGAGTATGCGGTAGTCCCATATGTTATATGCCACTTGTAGGCCCAAAAATAGGTCGCTCGACATCATGGACTACTAAACCAATCATTATTATTAGTATCTAGATGGGGCCAAATAGGCCACTTGACATCATAGACTATAAAATCAATTATTATTAGTATCTAGAGGGGGCCGAAACTTAGGGGCCTTACCTTAGGAAAGCTAATCAATTTTAAATTGAAAGAGTACTTACCTCCACATCATGCAAACATCTCCATGCTAAAAGATCAATTCTTATAAACATTAATCTCGTTGAATTTGGCATAACTCCATTCATTATTGTTGTGATATTTCAAGTGGCAACTACTATACATAAGATTAGACAAATGACCAACTCTTCTCGATTTCTTTAGATGCCCATATCAAGCATTCAAATCCTCTATGTGATTAACACATTGTGGGATCTAATATGTATGGTATGCTAAGACTTCCGCTTTGCTAGGCCTTGTAGATATTGACATGGATAAACTCCCTTGCTTAATTTTTCAATTGATGCACTAAGATCTATCTAGAAGAGAGATAAATAAGGGTATTACAGACAAGATCTATAAATCCTACCTTTGGTCCAAATGGTTAGAGCCTCGGGAACCTATTTTGTCAAATATTCAACACCACTACAACTCATATTTTCGCTTTGAGGACATGTCATTCAACCTCTAGGTTACACTAGGCTTTAATCAACTCGCAATATGTGTGTTGTACGAGTCAAAATTTCTCCATGGAGCCCGAAATCGAGGATTATTTTGTATTTAGATGCTCTCATTGTTATGAGATCACATGAAGGTTCTTTTACCTCTTTAGAGCCTTGTATAACTCTCTCTAGACCTTCATGGCTTTTTTTAATTTTGAGAGATGTTTGATCTTTGCCATTGTCTTTCAAAAGACTTTGCTTTCACAACGCTGCACAATTTGAGGATCACTTATTTCATTCACATTTTTTTTTTTTTAAGTAAAAACGACCTCATGAGAGGATTGTAGATATAAATAATCTATGTGACACATAGGAACATGATTATTTTTTGATGAAAAAGATCTTATATTATATTAATGCAATAAGATAGAAGATAACTTTCAACAAAAACTATGAGAACATACCCCAAAACCACAAACAAATCATTAATATATATCTCATTAAGTGGGCCGTTAGTTCACATATCTCATCTTTAATATATATCTTTTTAGTTGTTCACTCCTAGGTTTAGTCAAGTCACCCATCACCCATATTCCGTACTCTACATTGTACTTTTCATGGCCCAAGACCCAATTTTGACCTTTAATTGACTTAAATATCAGTATTATTAATGACATTAACCACGTGCGAGAAAGGGCCGACACAAAAAATTTAGAATCTAGAATTACTTAATATAATTTATTTATTTATTTTATTAAAATCACACGATTTTGTCTCTTAACGGGCAAAATCGGGGGCAAACCATCCGTACAAATAGGTCAAAATCATCAATATCACCTCACAAAGCGAAATTTTCTAATCGTCTCTGAAATTTTTCCCGCCAAGACGAATTAGGAGCTCCAACAGATCAAAATTTATTCTAGATTTTGGCGCTGGGAAACAAGGTTCCCAAAATGTGGTAGATTTTTTCATTTACAAAATCAGGTAAGCAATGCCCAATATCTGCAACAAATTGTATTTACCCTTTTTTTATAGTTAGATTAATTTTTGTAAATTTCTTCTGATTTGTTTCATATTCCATTGGGTTTGCATAAGGAATCCCCGTCTATATAAAAACGAGCAAAACCCACTTTCCGAAACAGATGACATGCGTGGTTTTTATATAGTTTCATTAATTTCTCACATGACTTGTTTTTCTGATTTGATTCACATGTAATTGGGCTAAGCATTAGGAATCCTACTCGTATAGAAATGAACAATTACAATATGACAGGCATCAGTTCAGTATGCAGGTTGCTGTTCTGTTTTACTTTAACCCTTCTCTTTTAGCATGCCCAAGTGGAGCAAACCCATGAAACCCGAGTTATTGACATAAGTTTGAATTCTCGTGAAGGGTTTATCAGGTCAGGGTTTTGGTTCCCATACCACTATTTAAACCCTAAATCCTATACCTCAAAGTGGTCGCTTTTAGAATGGGTAGAGGGAGTGGTGATGGTAAACTTAACACGAATGCACAAGAAAGAGTGGTAATTAAGAATATGCCGAGGAAAAGTGGCAGGCATGCAGAGCAATCAGATAAACCAAAGAATAATAAGCCCAAGCCAATTTCTAAGAGTTTGGATTACAGAGATACCCTCTGCGAGGAATGTAGAAAGGGAGACGAAGAAGACAAAATGCTGTTGTGTGATAAGTGTGATAAGGGATATCACACATATTGCCTTTGTCCTGTTGTTGCCAAAGTGCCTGCAGGGAAGTGGTTCTGCACACAATGCAGTAAGCCTGATAAAGTAAAAGTAAAAGGTGTGAAATGGTAATCCTTTAGTACCCTTTTTTAAATATATGGTTAATATGTTTTAATATTTAGGTATATTGTACCATGGCATTTTGATTCCTTGTTCTTTCTTGCCAATATGCAGAATTTCCTTTAGTGCAGACTAAGATCATTGACTTTTTTTGTATTCAGAAGTCAAATCAGGCCGATGTCTCACAAAACGGTAATACTTAATAGGGTGGACTATAGCTTGAATTGGATTGCATATTTTCTGTTCGAACCTGTTTTGTTGTGATAAGATTTGATTAGGGCTTTAATTGAATCCAAGATTTGCATAGCTTGATTAATATTTCCAATTCAGGTTTTCAAAAACCCAAGAAGCGTGGTTCAAAGTTGTTTGTCACGAAAAGGAAGAGGAGGAGGTTGCTGCCATATGTACCAACTGAAAATCCCGATAGAAGGTTGGAGCAAATGGCATCTCTTGCAACAGCACTGACCACTGCAGGGGTGCAGTTCAGTGATGAGCTGACCTATAGTTCCAGTATGGCTCCAAGGTCTTCTAACAGGCCTACATTAGAGAAGGGTGGGATGCAGGTAATAATGACTTGTTAACAGATACCTCATGGCCTTGTTGAAATTTGAAATAAAAAATACTTAAACGTATAAAATTTAAATAGTGTCAAATGTCTTAAACATATATGCCATAAAATTAATAGACTAAGTGAAGGATAAAGAATAATGGAAAAAAATTATAAAGGGCCGATCTCAGATAATGGATGCTCCATAGATCAGAAAAATCCTTTACCCTCTTATGTTACATAATATGTAAATTTATTTTCAAGCTGCTAGTTTAGTTCTTGATCTTGATACTGTACAGGTGATGTCAAAAGAAGATAAGATAGCCCTTGAGCTCTGCAAAACAATGTCTAGCAGAGGAGAGTGCGCTCCGCTACTTGTTGTTTATGATTCAAAGGAGGGGTATGTTGTGTTTCTTTTCCATCTTATTTATTCCTAAAATGCTAATTATCTAAGCTCTAAGGAAACTCATTGAAATGAGAAGCTACCCACTGAATGTGGAATCGATTCATTATGTGATAAATGATTTTGTTTGCCACAGTTTTACAGTGGTGGCAGATAACAATATAAAGGATCTCACCATTATCACAGAGTACACAGGGGATGTTGATTATTTGTGCAAAAGAGAAAATGACGACGGACTGTATGATGACTTTGCTTGTTACAGAAGATCGATCCAAGAGCCTTGTCGTTTGCCCTGATAAACGTGGAAACATATCACGCTTTTATCAATGGGATAAATAACCACATACCGTGAGTGAGCCTGTGTCATGATTGTCTTGCTTTGAAACACTGGTTAGGCATCCTAACTGCAATTGACATTTAACTGGCTCAGAGTATAAACATTAATTGAGTATGTTGGTTTATATCTTTTTGCATTCACAAAGTTAAGGTTTCTTTACATGTTCTGTTTTGAGGATGGGATGATGGTCTTCTTGTATGCTCATTTTGAAGGCCGTGTTTGAGTACAGGAAAGGGAAGAAGAAGCAGAACCTTAAGTGTGTGAGATACAATGTGGATGGAGAAACCAGGGTCCTTCTAGTTGCAATAAAGGATATCTCCAAGGGAGAAAGGCTGTATTATGATTACAATGGCTATGAGAAGGAATACCCAACAGAACACTTTGTTTGACCTAGGGCACCTTTGCACAGGCAGATGGATTAAGATAAGTTCAAAAGCAATTTTGGCACTACATAATTTCAACAATTGTTCGACATAAATTTAACCAAATCTGACTCCATTCTATAGTTTTCCCCAGCTTTTTAAAGCACTCTATTACCTGTTTAGAAATTTTTGCAGAGGTATCTTATTATATCTTGTAGAAGATAAGTTATTTGATTTCCGGCTGGTGCAAAGTGGCGTATATGTTAATGTCCCATTCTTTTAAAACATGGGGTGATTTTTTTTTGAAGTTGTGGTCATATATGCTTATCGGATTAGAGATCTTGTTAAGTATGCCGTGATTTGTATTCTTTGGAAGCAATAACGCGTAATTGTTGGGTTGATTTTGATTACTACAGATGAACTGGTTCACGGTAATAACCATCCTTGTAGATAAGGTCAAGCTTGTATCTCATCCATATGAAACAAAAACAATAATATGGAGTTTGGCCTCACTGATTAAAATTCAATCTTTTGTATGAGAGAATTCAATGTCTGAAGCTTTTCATGTGGTGTGGTTTTCATATATCACATATTTGAATGAATCATTTTTTCTTTTAATTTGTACAACTCCAATTGATCCTTACAAAATTGGTTTCAGTAACAAAACTAATCTGCAACACTTGATCTTGATTGACAACTTATATTTAGTTTGACTAAGAAATTCTATTTGATTTGATCCTAAACAAATTTGCAAACATTGTTTTTCTAGAATTGCCTTTCTCACTACTATCATAATATAGATTCAGAAACATGCATTTAAAATGATGATCATGAAAATATCTGCCTTTTTGGGATTAATTTGAGATTTGTTTGCTTTTAAGCAGATCTTTTCTCCCATATGACTGTATGAAAGTTGTAGCTTATGTGTTAATTGGCATCCCTTTTAGAAGTATATATGGTAGTAGCCTTGACTTGCTTTTTGATGCACCAGATAGATACTTCTAACTGGTATTGGTAGACCAGGTATACTTTTAATGAGTAGATTGGATTGACTAGATACCTGATCTTTCTCATTACAAAATAGGTTTCAGTAACAAAAGCAATTTGCAATCCCTGATCTTGTTTAGGGTCAAATTAAATTGATTGACAATTTTTTTAAACTTTGACCCTTAACAAGATTGGTTAGGATTAATAAATTAGATTTTAAAACATTTTTCCAGCATTGCCGTTTTCACTACTAATCATAACATGGATTCAGAAACATTGTATTTAGCTTGATAATCATGAAAATATCTGCCTGCTTGGAAGTTATTAGAAATTTGTTTATTTGTGAGCAGGTCTTTGTTCTTCAGTAAGAATGAAGGGCAGTCGTAGCCTGTTAATCTGCACTCCTTTGGGAAGTAAACATGACCAGCGTTGGGTTGCTTTTGGGAGACCAGCTAGATGTTTCTTATGAGTAGATTGGATAGAGTGGATGCCATGGTTATAAGTTAATATTAATAATTTAATAAACCTTCTCTTCTGCTTTCCGAGCGACCCGCTTGGGTCCTCTCGCTGGATCCATTAGCTTTGTACTCTGCAGTCCCATTGACCTACTTTTGTGGTCATTTGTTGGACATCAATAAAATTATCTTATCTAGCTTTCCTAGCAATGAAGTTCGATTTTTAATTTCAACTGATGATCATGATTTCTAATTGTAATGATATGTAGTGGATGGTTTATAATTTCTGTACACTTTCTACTGAAAGGTTGCGCATTAAACTTGCAATTCTATGGAGGTCCATAAAAGCCAAGGGAACCAATCTCAAAATGTTATGCGAAGACCATATTTGTATTGACTTAAAGATTGTAAAGGTCTATTTTGACCCTGTTGTTTATTCTACTAATCTTTCTTGTGCTATGTTGGAACCCAAAAAATATGTCAATAAAGACTCCTACCCTAGGAAATGCTATTGGCATAAGCTTCTTTTAATCTACATTGCACTGGTAGATGATAAATAGGTATTACAGTTTTGGTGTTCAATGAACTTGTTCTCTAATTTCCAGTTCTAGAACTTATGTGCCAATTGCTTTACTTGTACATTTGAAAGGGCGCCAGTGAGATTATTTGGTCAAAAAGATATTGAAGGCGTCAATTTCATTTATCCACATGGCTAAGTGCCAAATAATTAAATGATGATATGTCTAGGGAAGACACCAATTTTTTTGCCTTTTACATTTTGTTCTTCTAGCAAATGTTGATTTTGTTTGTAGCATAAGATATCTCTTTTGTTCTTGATTTATGAATTTTAACTAAAAACATGATGCAAATAAACTTACATGGGAAATCTCCCGTCTTGGCAGTTTACCTTCTTTGTATATGAATTTATCTGACAAAGAGTGCAAATAAGCACTTGATGCATATCTTTTTTTGGTGCAGGATTCGTTCATGCAAAATTGTCTTACTTTTTGGTAACCAGCCATCTGGCACTAACCTATTTTCACCACTACTTTATCTCGTGGGGACAGTGACTTGTTTCTCACGGCATCAGCATTTTACACTTTGTTATTGATGTTAGTTTCTGGTGATACTTTAAAACTTTATATAGACTTCTAGGGTTGGAAAACTTCTGATTCTTGTTATAATCCCAGTTTGTAGATAGGTTAGAATAAAATATTTTATCTTCCGTAGAATTTTTTTTCAAGTTTGGGTTGTAGGAATTACAAAGATTCTTTTCATAGAAGTCATAATGGAGTTACAAGGAATCTTGCCATAGGAGTTTCAAAAAGTAACATGGGAGTTACAAAGCATTTTGGATGTCGCAGAGAGATACAAGTTCTAATTATAAAGCTACAATGCATTGTAGGTGTCATTGAGCACTACAAATAGTCTTGTCACAATGAGGGAGTTTCTTGTCGGCTTATTGTGTATTACCTTGTTAATGTAATTTGGATTGATATAAAGTTATTTCAGAGCAAGGTGTGTGTTGGCTTTATTCAGTCTTTAGACAATACACAAAGTATCAGATTTTCTGTTTCATGTTTCTGTTCTAGAATTCCCAAATTCAAAATTTTCAAATTTCAGCTGCTACCTTTGTCAAGAAATCAGTGTTTTGTGGATTTGGCTCATAGCAGTTGTATGAATGCTTTTTGCTGGCTTTGTGGGCTGACAAGAAAATTACAGAGAGGACATTGTAGGACAGAGACATTTCATATAGTCAATTAAAATTTCTTTCAATGGAAACTCATCAGATTTAAGGATTATTACACACAGTGGAGGTCCAACACAGGTTAGAACTAGAAGAGGAATGTTGTAAATGGTATGAGCAAATGCAAAAGATTATCTTGGATAAGGATCCATGCATGGGAATTGGAATGTTTATAGGAGATTCAAGATCCATAGCTCAACTTTTTGATCCAGGTTTTAGATATGAAGATGTGGAACTTGAAATTGGTGATGCTTATTGAAAGAATAAAACTTGTAAGCAGTCTGCCGAGTGTTTAGATAAAGATAATGAAACTCATGGATGACAAAGTACATGTTTCTCCATCATAAAAATAAACCCTAGATTTCCCTTGACGCTTTACACCAAAAATAATTTGTGCAGATTTAGTGGTGTCTTGAAACCTCCTAATTGCTATAGTTGTAAGGCCAATGATCAATTTTTCGGTATGGGTGATTCTATGAAATTTTAGGGAAGTGTGGGCATTATAGAAAAGCTTATTGAACTGCTAGAAACTTGTGGTAATCCAGTGATCCAAGCTGATTTTGTTATGGTTGAAGTTCAAAGTGATGATATGGGAAACTTTTGATTAGCAAGACGGGTAATCTTCTAGACCCCAAAATTGAGGAGTTGACCCTTGCATTGACAAGTTGTACAAGAAATAGACAAAAGGGCAGCCCTCGATCTGTGTTCAGAGGGCTGCAATCTTGGACAAAGAAATTGATTTCAGTAAACAAAGTGGTCCAACAACTTGCCAAGAATGTGTTTTAGGAAAAGAAACCGGATTCTGTGTCCCCTCATACCTGGGGCATGTCTTGGGTACAGAGACACAAGATGCATCTCGGAGATGTCTCTTAAGTCTTTGAGACTTTGTTTGAAGTCTCTCACGTATCCTTGAAAAATCCCATCTCTTGCCTTGCATTTTATAAAATATTGAATGTTAAAACTTAAAACTAGAAAATTTAAAAGTGAAGTTGAATAATAAAAAGTAAAATTAAAAGTTAGAAATAGAAACTTAATGTTAAAATGGTAAAGCTAAAGCCTAAAATGTTAAAACTAAAATGAACCCAATTCAATGTTTATGAAATCAGAATTTGATGTATTTTAATTTTTAGAAATTTAAATATATGAATATTATTATTTTATTTCTTTTGCCGTCTCCAAGTACACTCATACCCAATGCCTGAACATTGGTGTCCCTGTCCCTGTCCCATGGTTTTAGGACTTGTCTTATAGACTGGCACCATACAGAGGCAAATAAATCACATCAATTGCTTTGAGAGCAAAGCAATGCAAGGAGGGGGCATTGTTATGATTATGCTATATGGGGCAAAGAGAGAGATTTTGTTCATTCAATTTATTTTTCTACAAATTATGTCAAATACTTGTCATAGGAATTGCCAATAATCCTTTCATAGAAGTCACGATGGAGGAGTTACAATGAATCTTTTCAATTTTTTTGCATTCTGTCAGTGATTGCGATCTTGATCTACTCAGTCCATGTTACTATTTTGTTATCTCTTAGTTGTCAGCATTTATTGGCGATGCTATAAATTCTTTTATCTATTAATACAAGCCTTTTCCTTCTTTTATCTATTAATACAAGCCTTTTCCTTTAACCAAAAATGAATCTTGTCATAGGAGTTATAAAAAGTAGTCAGAGAAATACAAAGCATCTTAGGCATCATAGGGAGTTACAAAATGCATCTGAGCTGTCTTTGGGAGTTACAAAAAGTCTTGTCATTGTTACAGCATCTAGTATCCCATATGCAAAACAAACAATATAAAAAGGCTTTAAGAATTAGAGAAATGGATGTATTGGAGGCCTTGGAAGGGTTTTTTTGTAGATAGTCATTGGAAGACTATCCTCGGCCATATGCAGTGCCCATACCGCCCTTGAAGGTTACTCAGCCCGAGATGGCGCTCCGACCATCTTAGGAATTTTTGTGTAGATAGTCATTGGAAGACTGTCCTTGGCCATATGCAGTGCCCATACTGCCCTTGAAGGTTAGTCAGCCAGAGTTGGTGCTCAGACCATCTTAGGAATTTTTTTCTCATAAAATATGAGTCTTTAGAAGGGTCTCAAAATATCTGATTTTTCCTATTTCATGTTCAGATTTCAGATATTATGCCCAACTTTAGAAAATTAGATTTACTCAGCCTGTGTTGGTGCTCAGACCATCTTAGGAAATTTCTTCTCATGAAAATTGAGTCTTTAGAAGGGTGGCAAAATATTAGATTTTTCATATTCATGTTCATATTTCAGAAATTATCTCCAATTTTAGAAACTTTCAGACTCCAGCTGCAGGGTTTGAGTTGTATTAATATAATATCATTTTTAAAATCCTAAAGGCTGTATTGGAGCTCTCCAATCTGATTTCAGTTCAATAGTTCTAAATACTGTTTCCTGAAGTTTATATTTCAAATCTTGTAGAAAATTTCTGTTCCAGAAATTTTCAATTTCATTTTTGTAGAATTCAGCTACATGTATTTTTCAAAATATTAGCGAATTCCAGATTTGTCTCATAATAGTGGTTCCATACTTTTCAGGTCCTTGTCGGTGGACAACATTTTGGAGAGGACATTGCTGGAGACATTTTGTAGATGCGATCAAAATTTCTTTAGTGGGAACACAAGTAAAACTTAAGCATTGCTACACATTATGCACAAAAGTAGTACAAAGCGGGGGACATAACTGGTTGGATCTGGAAGAGCAATGTTGCGAACACTAAGAAAATACCAATGAATATCTCGGATATGCCTCCATCCACATGAACCACGAACTATAAAACCTTTGGGAGATTCAAAATTTGTGGCTCAATTCTCCGATACATGCTTTTTCAGTAGAAGCCCCTCCAATCCCTCCTATCTATCTGATCTGGCTGGGGTCATCGAACCAAGGGGGATGGATAGGGGGAGCAGCTGGAGTTGTATATGAAGATTTGAAACCTGTGAAGCCAGGAAATGCTTCATGCCCCCATGTTTTAGCTTGGAAATGTTTCTGAAACAGAAATGTGATCGAAACGTTGCAGAAATGTCTGAGATGTTTCCGTTGAGTTTTGCATTTTTAAAGCATCATAACTTAAAAAATAAAAAATAACTTCATTTATTACACCTAAACCTAATCTACCTACCTAAACTTGCTAAAGACACTTCCTAAAAGCTATATAATGACATCTTGGGTCCATTCTAAATCACACTCTTATTTTTCTCTTGCTAAATTCAGTTTTCATTAAACTAACATTTAGCATTGTGAAGAGCAAAGAGACATCAAGGAGCAACTTGAAGGAAGAGTTTAGGAGGTGCTACTAAGAGCTAAGAGCATCAAGGAGGAATTTCAAAGCAGATTTGGAAGGAGGGATCAACTTCAAGGAGGAAAAACCAGGTATTTTCAAGTTTTTTTTTCTTAAAAAAATGTTAATCTGATCAATGATCACGAATGATGTGTGCATAATGCACACATCATTCATGATCATTGATCATGATATCAATATGTAGTTTTAATTTAGTAATTTTTAAACTCTATGCTAAAAAAATAAAAATGTAACATTTCCTTTGCGTTTTTAAAATAAAAAATACATGTTTATTTTAAATTAAAGATATCATCCAAACTTTGTGTATGCTCTTATTTCGCACCTATATGGTGAACTTGGCGATCAAAAGCAAAATATGATGTGTAGGGTTTTTTTTTGCTATTTTAAGAGTTTTTGTATTTTTAAATTAAAAACCAAACTCTGTGTGTGCTCTCACCTCGCGCCTCTATGGTGAACTTGGTGATCAAAAGCGAATATGATGCATTATTGCATAGGGTTTAATAATTTAATTCTTTTGCTATTTTTTAAAAGGTGATTTTGCTTTTTTTTTTAATTAAAATTAAAAAATTTGAACTCTGTGTATGCTCTCACCTTACACCTATACGGTGAACTTGGTGATCAAAAGCAGAATAGGATGTGTAGGGTTTAAAACTTTAATTCTTTTTGCTTTTTTAAAAGTTTATTTTATTTTTTTAAATTAAAAAATCTGAACACTTTGTGTATGCTCTCACCTTGCACCTAAACGGTGAACTTGGTGATCAAAAGCAGAATAGGATATGTAGGGTGTAGTTATATTTATTGTTATCTAAGTTTATGTTTTTATTTTTCAATGTAGGTTTGATTCTTTGAGATATAAAATTTAAAAACATAAATGGCATCCAGTTCAACTTCAGTGGGAGGGCATGGGGAAGCAAGCCAAGGTGGGGGTGTGGATCCTAAAGCTCCTCTTTGGAGACATGTGCAAGTGGTGGAGAACCTTGTTGGTGGTGGCTCTCGAGTTTGGATATGCCATCATTGCAATATGCAATTCAAATCCTCATATACCCGACTCAAAGCTCATTTAATGGGGCAAACGAGACCAAGGATTAGAAAATGTTCCAAGGTTGAAATGAAACATATTTTGGTATATATGAAAGAGCAAGAGGAGGTTGATTTGCAAGCTTCAAGAGCTAGATTTAAAATTTGCTACTTTGCAAAATAGGGGTTCAGAAAAACCACCCACCCCATCAAACCATCCTTTTATTCAAGTTGAAGTTGAAACTCCATAAGAGGAAGAGAGCTTGTCACGAAAGAGAACCAAAGGTCCATTAGAGCAAAACATTTGCAAATGAGAAAAGGGAAATTGCTGATGAGTTGGTTGCTCGATGCGTTTATGAATGTGGGCTGCCCTTCAATGTGTTGCGGTCACCATATTGGCAACAAATGGTGAGAAAAATTAATGATGCACCACAAGGGTATAAAAGCCCTAGTTATGAGAAGGTGAGAATATCATTGTTGGTGAAAGAAGTGGCACACGTACATATTTTTTGTAGCCAATTAGAGATTTATGGAAGGACTCAGAGGTATCTATCATTTTAGATGGATGGAAAGATGCCCGAAATAGACCCCTAATCAACATTGTTGCAGTGTGCCCTAAAGGGGCAATGTTCTTAAGGGTTGTTGATTGTGAGGGTGAAGTGAAAGATGCTCAATTTATTGCTAATATTTTGATTGAGGCTATTGAGTCAATGGGCCCTCAAAACGTTGTCCAAGTCATCATGGACAATGCCAAAAATTGTAGAGTAGTAGGGATGATTGTTGAGGGGAGATATGAGCACATTTTTTGGACACCTTGTGCAGTACACTCCTTGAATTTGATGTTGCAGAAGATTGACAAAATACCATGGATAGAGGAAATTTATATAGAGGCAAATGAGATTCAAATGTTTGTCACAAATCATCATATGTCCCAGGCTATCTTTAGGAGGTTCTCAAAGTTGGAGTTGCTGAAGGTAACAAAACAATTTACTAGTTTCTAATTTTTATTTGCTAACTTTCTATGAAATATCAAATTATCAATTGAATTTCTTTTAAATTTAATTTTATATTTTATTAACTTGTTTTAATTTATTTTAATAGGTTGTTGAAACAAGATTTTCCTCTCACATGCTTGTCTTGAGACGACTTGTGAAGGTAAAACAAACCTTAAGCAGTATGGTGATTGATGATGTTTGGTCCGTGTGGAGGCAAGCAAACATAGAATGAGCCATCAAAATAAAATCATTGATACTTGATGATGATTGGTGGGCAAAGGTTGCATACTTGCTCAATTTTACTGAGCCTATTTTATCTATGATTAGATATGCAGACACAGATGACGCTTGCATAGGGGAGATCTATGGTGTCATTGACTCTACGCTCGGAAAAATTAGAGACATCATACAAAAAAAGAGTGAAGAAAACTTCTACAATGAAGTTAGGAACACGATCATAAGGTGGAATAAAATGACCACCCCATTGCATCTCCTTGCCTATGCCCTGAATCCCAACTATTATAGCAGTGAAATACTTGGGCTACCTGGTAGGCAAGCACCATATAATGACCAAGAAGTTGCAAGTGGAACTAAGACAACATTTTGGAGGCTTTTTCCTAATCCAACTGTAGCTAGTGCGGTCTGCTATGAAATGGGGGTCTTTGTCTCTTCATCTAATGGTAGCATGGGTGAAATAGACGCATTAAGTGACAAGTACAACTTGACCTCATTCATGTGGTGGTATGCAAGTTTTGGCGAGTACTACGCCGAGTTTTCCAACTATGGTTTATTCCTATTTTTCGGAGGGGGTGCCAAATTTGGAGAAGGCTGTGAACTGATTGACTGCATTGATGGTATTTGGAAATGTTTCACAAGTCTATATACAAACACAATACTATTCTCCATGTATTTGCCCCAATTTGCACCGGCTGTGATGTAACTCTTGTGGAGAAAAGTGAGGGAGCTCCAAAAGAAATTGGCTTTGCAAAGTGCTGCTTCCTTGTGCAGCGACAATCTTGCCTCCTGATTGTCTCGAAGGCCCTTGGCCTCTCAATGTACCCAAGTTGCCCTGGCTTCAAGCCATTTCCTCCAAAAAATTACTAGGAGGCATCGATGATGCATCAACATGGTCAGTTGACCATTTCTTATTCACATGGCTTCCCTCCAATAGACTTAAAGTCTGAGCATGTGTTGTCCGTGTCTGTATTCTTTGTATTGTTCTCCTCATTGATGATGGCAGAATTACTTTCTTGCCTTAAGCTGTTCTTTCCTTTGCAACTCTTTCTTATTGACCACTTGCTTCGTTGGGGCTCAAGCTTTGCTCTCGTAAGAGATGGCTGCAGTCTAGCTGCATGGCTCCTATTTGGGCCAGGAAGTGTATCCCAAAGAAAGTCTTGGCTATAAACTCCTATCTAACTTTTCGGTCTCTTCAACTTTTATTCTAGGATCAAGCTGGTGGTGAAAAACAACAATTTGTATGCATTATCAGTATGTCCTTTCCATAATGTAGTTGGTGTCACTCTACCTCAAACCCTTGCCGCTCTACTCAACCAATTTGCTTACCTACAGAATCTCTGTCCCTTGCAAACTCAAAACGTAAAAACTGAAGGGTTGATGTATGTTTACAAGCAAAGTTACCTCTCTAGTCGAGATTTCACACTTTCTTTGTGCACTTTAACCCCACCAGCTATATTTTACTTCTGTTAATTTTTACTTTTTCTTGTCACCTTTCTTTACATTTTCACTTGAACGTATCTTCACTAGCATTCAAACTATGTTTCCAGAAACACAAACTGACCACTGTTGTGCATTAAAATATGCTGAAACGCAGATGGTATTTCTGCACCATCGCAGCTGCTTTTGGAAGAACATAAATTGTATTTTTTATAAAAAGTTTCTAAATTTGAAATATTACTATTAATGAAATAAAAAAATTAAAACTACAACATCAAACATACAAATTACACAATTATTAAATTTAATTATAATTTATTGCAATTTAAAACTTTAATGTTAAAACAGTAAATTGTATAATTATTTTGAAAAAATATTGTATATGTATATATAAAATTTGTTTCTTGTGATTTACCTTAATCTTGTTTCTCGTCATGTTTTTGTTGCTGTCACATTTTTGTTGCTATCACATTTCTTCGTTTCCTGTTTCTGCTAACATAGCATTCAACCTTTAAAATTTTACTTTTCACCATGTGTGATGGTGTGACTTCCTGCATTTACATTTGTAGTACTATGTTGTAGGCTTAAGTCACTGTGTACTCTTCAAAATGCTCTTGAGTCTTACCAAATGAAGGTTACGTACAAGAGCACAATCCAGATGTGCATACACAATGAAATCATCCTGCCTTCACTTTGACTTCCGAATATATTTGTAGTTTATATCTACTATACAATGTGTACATCCATGCACTTGTGTGACTCAACATTTACAGACCTTGGCTCAAACTCACCATGAAACTTCCTAAGTTTGACTGTGCCAGTGTCTGAAATCTGACAGATAACTCAGTTGTTTCATTGAAAACACAACTTTCCATGAATGTCTCTATTTATGCTCTTATAGAGCACAATCTTTGCCCTTTCTTGAATTCCTTCATGTGGAGCTTCCTATTGTGCTGTGCTTTTGAACCATTTTCATTCATGCTGAGAAATCTGTTATTGGCTTGTGTTTGCAACTTTGCACTTATTTCATTTTAAACATTGTTTGGTCTTCCGGCATAGACTTACATCTAAAATTAAAATGTCGGGTTCAAGAAATGGTCTTTGAAGACATTAGAGAGTTAAAGTGGAGCAGTGCAGAGCGAAGCAAAATAATAAGAAGATTTGTTTGGGTTGCATGACTTAAAATTCTGCCAAGTTCAACTCTTTCACTTCTACAAGAACATTCGTTTTTGGGCCTGTGTCTAGAACCATTCTAGACCCCTGCATCACAACGCTTCTAGAATCAAGGTCCCTTAACAGCTTTTTCTTCCTCAAGATCATTGTTCATATGACTTGAGAATTCCCCTTGGCTGGCTGAGGGCATGATCCCACCAGCTACGTGTTCTGACCTAGACTGCACTGATACGTCCAGTATTGGCCTGTACCAGACCTGAAATGTACCTGGTACGGAAACTGGTACTGGTACTCTCTGGGTACTCTGTGGGTACGTACCCACAGGCCCTGGGTACGTTCCAGGTACAGAAAACCGTACCTGGGACGTACCCAGGGCCTGTGGGTATGTACCCACATGGTTTTTTTTTAAGTGCAAAAATAAATAAAACTTGAGGGCTTTGACTGGAATTGAACCTTGGAAAGTTTGTGTGAGATTCAATATTGCCAATAGGCTCCCAAGGGTCAAGAGAGATGAAAAGGACTTCATTTGGTTGACTTACTATTTGGGGGCTTTCTTGTTGCTCCTCATGGGTCCTTTATTCTTCAGTCAATTTGGAAGGCATGGGAACAAGTGAAGCACTTGGTGGTTGGGCAGCCTATCTTCTCTTCCTTTGACACTAGGTGCCAAGCCTACAAATCAATTTGGTGGAATCTGAAATATAATGACAAGATCCTTGCCTTGACAAGAGGCTGCTCTGCCCTCCTTTGGTTTGAGAAAGGAATTAAAATATTTCATGACTTGTACAGATTTGGGAAGTGGATGGAATGGACAGACCTTAAAGCTTTCTATAAGCTTCCTCAATCTCAGTTCAGAATGTATGCAATGCTCAGAAATGCTTTCAGAGCTCCCTCTACTGGACTAATTATGGAGGATGAGAAGGACTTTTGGGATACTATGAGGTGGCTCAAAGGACCCCCTCTCCAAGAGGCTGCCTCCAAACAACTCTATGGAAAGATTGCTTCCCCCAAACCTTTCTGCGGGCCTTTAACAATAAGTGGAATGTTTGTGAGCCCATTAGTAGATGTACTCATAGATTTAATGTTTTGTGGTCATCTTGTATTCAGTCAAAGAAATCTTGCTTTAGATGGCTTCTAATTCATAATAAGCGTCATGTTTGCTTCTTATATTTTATAGATTGTTGAGACTATAAGCTTGTTATTTTCTTTAAATTTTTATATATATTTATATTTTTAATTTTTAAAAATATATTGTACGAATGTACCTGCAGCATATTGAACCCAGGGTTTTTAAAAAATTTACCGTTTCAGCATACTGAACTTGTACCCGTCCACGTATCCTGGCAGTCTAACTTTTGACTGATCATCGTATATTGTGGGGCAACCGTTTTGTTTTTGATTCCTCTCAGAATGTTGAGACTGAGGAATACTTTATTTTCAGGTGTCCCATTTATTATGAGATACGAATGAGATTTCACTTTCTGGCTCCATTGGTTCTTTATGCACCTTCATCTGATACTGTGATCAGAGATGCTTGGCCTTTTTGATTGAAAGGCGGTCCCTCTTAGATGCAATCCTTGCAGAAGACCTAAAGAGCTGGCAGGCCAATTACTTCATTCAGCCCACATTGGAAGTGTTAAGTTCCTGTTGGATACAGCTGATTCACACATTGTGGGGGACAAACCAGCGAGACATGTACCCCAAAGTCAAACCCCTCAAATTCATTCTAGGCATTTCTTAGTATAGTTACCTCATAAAGGCTGTATATGCACTGTAAATACTCATTCTGCTGATGAGCTCCTTAGAGGGAAACTAGTTTGGAGTTGTGTACTTACTGTATTGGACTGGACAGGTACGTTTTTAATAATGTATTCTTTTCTCCAGCTCTACCTTTTTAATCCTTTCAGAATTTGTGCTTTGCTTTACTGTGCACAACAACATTTTAATTTTATGTTTTTTCTCAAAATATAATTCTTGCAAACCCTTTGTCTTGGACTGCTATGACTTAATCCTAATTCATACAACTCTGTATTGAAATATCATTTTCTTACGGAGTTAGTGATACTCCCATTAAAATCATCACTAGATTTCACTTTTTACTTCTCTTAGAGGCCGACTCTCTGCCTAAACATGCTTCAGGCACATATTTTCTTAGAAAAGTTAATATGTAGCCCTATAAAAACACTGCATATAGAAAATAACATGTTGATTTTCAGAAAAAAGCTCATGTATAGATTATTTATTATTCTGGTATCTATTCCGTGGCATGCTTTAGCATGAAATGTGAGGGTTTGGTTTTCCTCTTTGTTAAAACAATAATAAGGCAATGAACGTTGTCCTGACACATTTCCCAAAGTTGTAGAGTAATGCCTCTAAGATTTGGATCCTTTAGTGTCCCCTAAAATTAGATCATCATAACTTAGCTATTACTTCTGGGCATTTCTTTACTGAAACTTGTTCAGCTCAGGAACTTAAAACTCAGATCGCACTCTAACAAAAGCATCTTTCTATCACTTATATAAGACATGCTGATTCGCAGTTTTGCCACAAGCAACAATACACTAATGGCATAATGCTGACTGATTATTTATCTGCAAATGTGTAATCTTTTTGTTCACACCTGTGCGACCTGATCAAGAAATATAATCATGGACAGCTAGTCACATTTTCTTAATCAATCTACATTTTGATTGCATATTTCTTGTTAATTCTTTTGTTCATCATGGATTATTCTGCTGCGGGGACCTACTTCAGATTTGAGGAACGTGGACATGATTCATCACTCGTTTCTCGTGCATAAGATTTCGTAGACAAAATAAAGCTTATATGGAATTATAGTAGACACTCATTGCTGGTGAGATTTTAGTGGACTCCATTTCTGTGATTTCATCAGATTGTTATCAATAATTCTTAATGCTTCAATATTGCTTGCTGATCTTGCTCCTATATTGATTGATTTTACTAAGTGGGCTTCAAGTCAGGCCTTAGCTGTTTCAGTTATTAGACTTTGATTCAATCATTTTTGCATACCTTGTAAAGTGTGGCCAGGTTCATGTAATATAGATGTGAACTTCTACGTTGTCATTTTCATTTTGTAGAAGACAACTTTTCCAGAAATAGTTCTGGCACATATCTGCTACAATATTTTCAGATGTGCATTGCATAAAAGCTACATGTTACACTCTGAATAGAGTTGAAAAGATAGTTATAGAATGAACCAGGAAGAGGTGTTTGGTGATCGGGATATCTTTTCATCATTAGAAATATTTCTTTCTACTTTCTTGTAAATGAAGCAACTGACCAAGGGGAAATTGATGCATAACACAGTGCAGCCAGAAGCCAGTTTAGATTGTATGCAAACCAGTTTTGTTCTTTTCCTGTTTACTGGTATTTCTAGACATATTCTCATTCCTTTTTCAACACCTTGCAAAATATGGCCAGTTCATAAAATGTAGGTTGACCTCTTGTGCTGTCATTTTTGTTGCATACAATTCAACTCTTTGAGTTCATAAAATCAAAGTATGAAATAAAAATAAAGTGTTCCCTTCATGTTCTTGATTATGGTGGCGTCATTTTACATAGAAATAGTTCAGACAGACATACTACAATAGTTTCAGATATGTGTTACATAAACTGTACAAAGACAAGTCAATCTCTGAGTTGGGTTGGAAAGGTCGTGGAATTACACAGGAAGCGGTGTTTAGAGATCAGGATATCTCTCTATCTTTACAAACATTTTTTTCTACTTTCTTGTAAATAAAGCAACCAGCGAAGGAGACGTAGATGCATAGGAATAGTGCACTCAGTGCAGCCAGAAGCCAGTAGAAGTAGTCCAAGTGAGCCTTATTTAGGTTGTCTGCAAACCAGTTTTGTTCATTGCCTCTGCTACTCACTTCCTCAATAAGAGAAATAAGAATACTGCTCAAGAAACTGCTAACTCCGAAAATGCTTAAATAAAGGGCGATTCCCAAGCTTCTCATTGTGTCAGGCATCTGATCATAAAAGAACTCTTGCAAGCCGACCATTGCAAATGTTTCTGATATACCATATAGAATATATTGTGGAAGCATCCAAAAATACTAAGTGGAATTGTTGCATGGGGCATGTCTACCAATCCATATTCCTTTGCTGTTTTGAGCCTTTTCATTTCTATCAAAGCTGCAATGATCATGGAAAGAATAGAGAAAAACATACCAACACCTATTCTCTGGAGAAGTGTTATACCACGCTCATGTCCAGTTACGCTTCTCGCAAGTGGAACAAAGATTCGATCATACATGGGCACCAGCACAAGAATAGTGAGGCTTATAAAGATTTGCAATGTTGCTGCAGGGATTTCAAGATTGCCACTGATCCTTCTATCCATTGTGGCACCCTCTTTTGTGAAGAATGTTGAAAATTGTGGATAAACTACCCCGTACATCAAACATGCAGCCCAAATGGGTAGCAATCTTAAAACAAGTTTCACCTCTTCAACCTGTGTGACAGTGCATAGCCTCCAATCAATCTCTGTTTTGTGCTCAGCGTCTGAATCAATTGCAACTGTTGCTTTATCAAGAAACCTACAAAAAAACACATAAATATGCTTGTCATTTTTTACCCCCAAATTTGTCAATTGCATTTAAAAAGCATCAATATCAAACCTAAAAGTAAACAAAGTAGGGCTATTTGTGTAGTCTTTCAGTTGGCATGTAGCAGTAAAATCATAGACATTTAAACAGGTAGAAAGAGGTTACCTGAACTGATTTGTGTGCATAAGCTTTCTCATTTCACCTTTCAAAAGTTCGTGACTAGCATATAAATTTTGTTCTACTGGAGGAGTAGTCATAGAGACATTCCATTTGCGAATTGCTGCAACAAAAACCTGGACAATTCGAGTTACTGGACTGGTGGTAGGCAGTCGATGTCGGTACATGCTTGTCCCACACAAGAAGAGAGAATGCTATTGCCATGACCATTGTTGGTATGCCAAAACCCAGACCCCATCCAACATTTTCCTGAATGTACACGAGCACAGAAACAGCTAAAACTAAGCCACTGCATATACCAAAATACCACCAATTGAAGAATGAGCTCTTGTACTTCCTCTCCGTGGGGTCTCCGTCATCAAATTGGTCTGCACCAAATGCTTGTAAACAAGGTTTATGGCCTCCTTCACCCAAAACAACCATGTATAGGGAAATGAAGAAAAATTCCACCTGAAAAGCTGAAGGTCCGGGGCAGAATGTTTCGTTACATGGGAGTGGCCTAAGAAATTTTACAGAAGCTGAGAGAGTTAAACAGAACAACCCCTGCAGCCAGATAACATCTTTGTGAATATAATTTATTTTTCTGTTACTTTAACCTAAATATCTGCAAATCAAATAAAAAATTGACTCATATATTTACACTTTTAATGGTACATAAGGGTTGTTTTCTCTTACTTTACCCTGAATATCTGCAAATCAAACGAAAAACTGACCCAAAAATGTACACCTTTAATTTTGCATTAGGGGTGTTGACGAAAAGATCAAACCGGGATTTTCAGCAAGGCGTGAACCTGCTTTTTAAAATATGGTTCCTTTACCAAAAGACCAAACTGGGACTTTTGGTATGGTACCAGGTTTTCCTTGTAAAAAAAAAAAAAAGTAAAGATGAAGGCCGTTTAAGGCCATCAGTCTAGGTCACTTGACCTTATATGTGTTGTTCAAATTTTGCATCCCTTAACCTCATTAGGAAAGCTTGGGAATAAACCAAACCTTGCCCTGAAAGAACAAACCAAATTCTTCCTCACAAGGTAACTACTTTTCTTGTGTATACACAAACCAAAAAGACCAAACCGGGGAGTTCTGCAAGGTTGTACCTACAGAGTTGAGATAGACTTTCTATTTTAAAAACACCAGGAATTGGTGTGAGCTACCGAAGAATCCATTTAATTAAAAAAATATTTTTAAAGAATATGCGTACTTCGACATTTTGAAGCGGATAAATGTTAGCTAAATGCTCACAAATACAGATGATAGTTTTGTTAGACTTGATGGCAACTCCATTTACGCTATGTGAGTTATGCGTGTAGGCTATCTTACACATATACACAGGTGAATTGGGTTGTCACGAAGTTCAGTAAAATGGAATCCATGAAATGTAAAAATGAAGAATTTGCTATTGGGTTATAACACAAAACGCATTAAAAACAGGATTTGGGTATTCAACATACTGACCATCACGTAAACAACAGATGAGAAAACAATGGTCCGGTACCGACCCAGAAAGGAATCTGCAACAAATGCCCCAAGGAGAGGAAGCATGGATGCAACACCTAACCAGAGATTGACATTTTTGGCAGCAGTAACAGTACTCTGTTGCATGACATTTGTGAGATAAGTGACTAAGTTGGAAGAAATGCCATAGAAGGCCATTCTCTCTGCAATTTCAACAATAATGATGAAAAGAGATGCTGTCCATCCTCCTGTGAGAAGTCTGCTGACAGGCTTTCCTTTGAGGTCAGTAGACCCATCCTCAGTTACGTTGAGAATCTTGTCGAGGAGGGGGATTCACAGGAGGAGGAAGTTTCTTCCATAGTCTAGAATGAATATTTTTTGAGGTTGGATTTACTTAAAAGGCGCAAGCGGGATTTGCTTTGTTTCCTCTTTTGGTTCTCTTCAGTGGATCAATTTGATTACCAGATTCATTTACACTGTATTTATTGAAAAAAATGAAATTGGTTGCCATTTCTAGTGTTTTGGGCGGTTGGTGAGCCATGATATCTGCAGGGCTTTATAATAATTTCAGTTGGGCACCTTTCTTATTATAAAAGACAAGAAATAAAAAGGAAATATCAGAGGTATAAAAATCAAAGAGTGGCCCCCAAATTATTTGGACTCACTCGTTAAGAATAATTTAAATAGATCAAAATTTATGAGGTAATCACTTTTTGTGACCCCATTGAAAGTGAGGGCCAGGTCTATTATTGAACCAAGGCACAAGTCACTTGGTTTTTTAACCTCAAGTTTGAGGTCAAACTAGTTTGGAGGGATATTCTTAGCTCCAAATTCATGGTCCCAAAGTATGCCAGCGTTTGGGAGGGATGTGATTCTGTCTATTTTTTTCCTTTGGATTTGTTTCCTTATGCATTGTTGTGTTCTCTAGTTTTCTTTTTCAAAATACGGTGGGCTCCAGATGCTATACGCTGGGCTGTTTCAGAGATTTTGTGACAGTTTTGTGATGGCAAAATGTGGGCATTGGAACAATGTTTTTGCTGTGTTGGAAAGCATAGATCCTATCAATATTTCTTGGGATGACATTTTTAAGAACTAGGTATATGCCAAGAATTATAAATATATATTAGGTTGCCTACATAATTTTTGTAATGAATCTATTGTATTATTAAAATAATTAATAGGTTACAATGGTTTCAAAAAAAAGGTGTTTAGTTGGTATGCTTGGCCCAGAAAGTAACATAATTAAATCAGTTGACAAATGAATAAAGAATTACAAAGCAATAAATAAAAATAACAAATAGATTTAATGTTTCCTGAAGAGTACAAGTTAAAACCACTCCTCCCGCCAAAAGAAGGGGGATTAATACTAAATCAATCAAGTCCATTATAATCAAGTAATGAAATGGTAAACGTTGTTGAAGCAAGTTTGTTATAGGTTTAAAATTATTCACAACAATAGTAATTGAATGAAGATATTTGAATCTAAACAGTGCGAATACATTGGCGAGCATATGATCATTAGATTATGTGTGGCAGATTTATGTCTTTAGGAATTGCTCCCCTAATTAAATTCAACTTGTAAACGTCAAAAGTCAAACAAAACCAGACTCAATGTTGTTGGAGTTGCAAAAACAAAACAATTCTTTAATATTTGAATCTATACATGAACATTATAGACAAAAAAGAGTGTTAGCTGCAAATACAAACTAAGAACCAAACCAAATCAATTTTTAATCTAACACACTTAATATCTTTCTTTGATGCTTTGGATGTGCTCAAATGGATGAATATTTCTTGCTTTAGATTGTGGATTTGACAACACCTCCCTTTGATTGCTTGATGATTGGTTATGGAAGCTTGATGACCTTGCAAAATGATTGAGAGCTTTCTAGGAATATTTTGGCAGCACTTAGTTGCAATTTCAAAAGATGGTTTCCATGAGGGTGGTGAGCCAAATTTATAGGTTGTGGGAGGAAGAATGAAGGGTGGAGATTGATCCATGTAGGATATGGATCAATGGTTGAGGATTGGTGAGAAGGATGGAGAATTCTAGAATTAGATAATTCTAGAAATTAAGAGAAGCCTCTATTGAATTTTTAATTCGAGAGAGGGAAAATTATTTAAATTTTTAAATAAAAAGGAGGGAAGTTTAGAGAGGCTTTTAGAAATAGAAGCCTTTAGATTTGGAGGTGAAACATTTGATTATGTTAGAATTAGGCGAGATTAATTGTGATCGGGAATGTGATTTGATGGAGAAGTTAGGTGTAGGATAGGTGTAGAGTAGGTGGGTAGGTGGCTTATAGGTGCTAATATTAAATTCTTAGAAATTGATAATTGGAATTAGTGATAGGATAATAAGATAATAATAATGAATTAAACGATTAAGGGTGAGATGAGATTATTGGGTGAGTGAATGAGAATACTTGAGATAAAGATATCTACGATATTAGGGATTAATAATAATTAATCTTGCGATTAATTATTATATGGTTGAGATGGGAATTGTGATAATGAGTTAGTGATGGAGGGATATATATTAATAATATTAATAAGTATTTTATTTATGATGTCGACATTTCACATGTTTACAAACACATTTGAAAAATGAGTTGTTTTTTATTGGTTAAGGGATCTACCTCAGCCAAATATTTAATCTTTTCAAGATAAATAAGCTTTGATACAATATTGGATTGAAAAACAACTATAAATACATAATGGAAACAATTGAAACTAAATCTTAGAGCAAACGATGTAATGATACATTTAAGGTTTCATAATTTAGCTAGCTATTTTTGAAACTTGAATGAAAAACATATAAGTGAATGTATTAGAATCATCGAGAAGACAACAATGTGTTTGCATTTTAAAATAAATGAATTATGAATACAAATTTGAACCATAAGAGTATCGATATGACAAGTCGGACAAAAAACCAATTTAATTGTTTACACCCTAATTAAATCTATGTTATGGAAAGTACACAACAATCAAGAGGATATAAAGGTTTGTAATAGAGAATCATTTTGATTTAATTAATTCACCATTAGCCATTCATAACCAAAATATGCACTAACATTTGCAATGATCGATCTGATAATAAGTAATAGCTCAAATGCATAAGAGAAGAAAGAGACTTCACTTGTATAGGTCAAAACAAGGAGGATTTGGATGTGTAGACAAGTGGAAAAGGTAGATCAAAGATTGGGAATGCTTTGGTGCAAGTTCTAGATTGGAAACCAAGGGCAAGACCATATAACTACTATATGATCCATGCTCGATCTATATGATCATGACCTAGATGTGTATGGTCGTAGACCCTTCGACAATCTGGGTCGAAACTTCATGTGTGTTTCGCTTGCTTGAAAAGCGACCTTCATTGTATGTTGCTCTTGCTCGCACAACCTCAAGATGACCTATAATCACTTGCAACAAAGTAGAAACCCTATAAACTTGCAAAACCCTTCATCAAAGCATTAACAAATCAAAAGGAAAAAACATAAGTGTGTGGTATTTGGACTACCATTGGCGATCAACTCCAATTCTTGAAAAATTCAAGTGTTGCACTACATGCATATTGGTATAGCAATGATTTACACAATAAAACAATAGATTTCTTCTTAATAATCATCATGCTTATCATGGCTATTATATAGCCGGAATGTTGTTGAACAACTTCCTATAAAATAGGAAGTATACAAAACAATAACCTTCCCGTACTAATATATTGTTATACATTTGTTATAACAATATAAACATACTAACCAATTATAATAAACTAACAACCATGTGAATACTAATTCCTAACATTCCCCCCCTTAGTGTTTACATGGTAGAAAAACATCCACACACTCAACTGCAGTATGCTCACCCCTGTGGCATGTCCAACTCTGTGACTCATGACCTTGATCCAAAAGAAAGGTTCTCTCCTTCCATGGTTTTAAATAGGCTTACCACAAACCTTGAAGTGACAGGAACCTCATCAACTGTCGACCTCGTGTGGTTTTCTGGATTCTCCCACAAACCCTTTCAAGATCCATGAACTGACTTACTCGGTGCTCTCTTGTTCACCACTATGCTTATACATCGAGGGAATTATGTAGGAAACACAACATGCATATCTCAAAACTGCACAATAAAAGAAATACTGAAAATATTTCACATTACTTCCTATAAGAATCGTAATGTTCTTAATTGTAGTCTCTGTCATTGATCGCTGCCACTCGATCTCGAACAACATAGAAAAGCGCCACTTGCCCTTTGGAAGCTTTCCTTGACTAAGTCGTTTTGGGTGCAGAATGGGAATGGAACATTGGTATGTATTCCCCCCCACAATGTGAAATTCCACTCATATAGATACTGAGAAGCAAAATGCATTGAAGAACATATTCCTGAATAGATCTTGCTAGTTAGGTCTTGCTGCACATGGTCACTAATGCTAGTGAACGTATTCTTCTAGCTGACCATCTTCCAACGAAGTACGGTAGTCAGAGGACCAAGTCAGTCAGAGGATCACTGACAGTCATCTGCGCTCCAACACAACTTTCTTTCCAACATCCATTAAATACCACACAAAATAGGAACACTGCAAACTGAAGCACACTGAGAAAATGGAAACCACACTGAAAATCATATACTCACACCATACGTATGCCACCACAGTTTACTGCGGCCCGTCGTTGGTGGTCGACGAGAGGTCGTTGTTCGACCTCCTTCCTCCGATGCCTCCTTCCTCCATTGTATTGCTGCTAGCTCAACAAATATGATTTTGAGGCTCAATAATTACATACCTTACCCGAACGTCGGATTCCACCGAAAATACGTTCGTAAGGTAAAAATTTTATTTTTATTTTTTGACTTTTGACAAGTACTATTTTTACAGTGACATTGACCGTATGACCATTACAAAATGACCATTAAAAATAAAACCTAAAATCACCTATACGACTCAAAACTTGACAATTTTATAATGACTCTACAATTGACTGACAAATGTATTATAACAATGACAACTTAAGAAAATATATATATTGACAGTGAGATGCCAATGGTTTTTAATATTGACAACATCTAATAGAATTTTGACACTTTGAATACAAGACAATATTACGTAGAGAACATATTACATGACTCCTTTGAATTTGATGACACTATTACAAATTTAGTTTAACTCTAATGCCTAAGACTATATTGAATTGTTTTGAATAAAAATCAAATATCAATTAGACACCAACTACTAAAATGACACAAACGTGTAAGACTTCACAACCTAGACACTTGTCAAATTCTCTAATCAAATGAAACTACAGAAAACGACTGCCTCCACGTAGTCACCTATTCCCGGAAATGTTCGGTGATACAAGGGAGATTTGGTAAGATATGAGTTCTCTGAATGCCAGATCTGGAAGAATGCAATCTTGTAAGGTGTCTATTGACCAATCAACGTGATCAGAAGACAGATATGCATAAACTAACTCCTTCGTTGGTATTTGCATGCATGGCGCATGAAAAAGAACCAGTTTTTGCACAGTTGTCTAGTATAACAACGAGCACAAGCAAATTTCTGTATATACAATGAGAGGGATTTTGAATCTTCGAGGAATGAACAAACAAATTCTAGTGCGAAGTGGAGAAGATCACGATGGAGTCTGGACAGGTGAATCCTTTGAAGCGGCCAACCCAAATCTGTATTTATCTTCTAGTGCGATCAGGAGAACGATCCAATGCCTATAACCATAAGCCATAATATAATGCAGTCTGCCAAGATTAAATGCAGAAAATAAAACGTAGCAAACTGACTATAGGAGATATCAAAGTTGGATACGATAATGAACAAATCTGTAAGAAAAAATTAAACGAGAAATTGATTCAATCACATGGAATTGTCATTAACAGGGGCAAGAATATCTACAAAACTGCCCCTTAGATATCTATTTCTGCATAACCAACACAGAGAAAAGCATCGCTCTGATACCAAATATTGGTATAGCAGCAGATTTACACAGTAAAACAATAGATTTCTTCTTAATAATCATCATGCTAATACAATGGCTATTATATAGCCAGGAATGTTGTTGAACAACTTCCTATAAAATAGGAAGTATACAAAACAATAACCTTCCCGTACTAATATATTGTTATACATTTGTTATAACAATATAAACATACTAACCAATTATAATAAACTAACAACCATGTGAATACTAATTCCTAACAATGCACTCATATGTGATCAAGCCTCATGTAGCTCTCCAAGGTGTTTATACAAGTGTGAGTGCAAACTAGCCAACCAACCCTCTAGGGGTACTCTTGTGTCTCTTGATACCAAGATATCAGGCGAACTGTATAGTATATAATATACTTAATGCGGTAGTAGTGTGATGTTGTGTGTCTTAGCTACGTGAAATAACCCTTTGTTCCTTGAAACTCTTTGACAATGTTTTCAAGGAACAAAGGGTTTCAAGGAAATAGAGGAAGCTAGACTCTTAAAACCCTTTGACTCTTTAATCTTTTCATACTTGGAAATGAAGGAAGCTAGACTCTTTGACATAGTTGGGTGCTTCAAATATGTAATGGGGACTACTCTAATTGATGTGCAATTGATTTAGGCATATTTAGGAAATCATTGAGTGCTTTTGGAATGATATTTGCAATAGGAGCTTGTAAGAGTGTCAAGTGAGGTATAACATGATATTGACTTGTTTATATAGTTTTCCATAGGTGAAATATTCTAATAAGGCCGAAACTAGGAAGATTAAACAACCCAATAAAGATATTCATATCGAAACAAAGTCGAGAAAATTAAGGGGCATGAACATACGGGTTGGCCATTACCGAACCCCACATCTTCATCATTTGTATGATCATGGGCATAAAAGATGTAAAGTGAAAAAGAAAATTGTGGCATGAAGTACAAAGATTGTTTACTACTTTGATTTGATAATATTCTTGAAATTGATGACAAAGCAAAGTGTAAAGATAAACAAGTCACATAAGAGCTAGAGAGATATACTTGATTGGATTCTAAATGTGAACATTTGTCTTATCAAGGAGCACAATCAAACTTGGCATTACAAAAGGACAAGTTACCAAATTTTAGTGTCTACATTCCCCCATTTAAGTGTGTAATTGAAAATTGCATGCTTAAAGAAAAAATACCTGAATGTCCACACACAATTTATCTTCACCCGATATGGTTTTTGATTTGTTGGTGTCGGCATGCTCCATGATGAAACTTGCAATATAGAGTAGTCAATGTCTACAATATATAATCTGAATTGTAACTCAAGATATAGATAATGCTTGTAACTTTAAACTTGCAAAAATTAAGCAAATGAGATGCAAAACATGGAAGGAATACACCTATTCGTTTTGTAGAGGGAGGAACTCCCATTTTTGTCGTGCCTCGAGACTTGGAATTGTTGTTGAGATGCTTTAGAGGATTGGGAATGATTGGTCTCTAATTTTTGATGAAAGAGAGACTAGATTGTTGAGTACAACCCAACATTAGATAGAGAAAAGGAACCAAGGTGCCCTGTTTGAAACTTTGTAAAAGAGGAAGGTCAACCTATGAAGTACTTAGCCGCTTCGATACCTTTCACATTCGAGAATCTAGTGAGAGAAGAGGAAAGCAAGCCAATGAAGAATTTAACCACATTGATACCTTCCACAAAAAGCACATACCACACTGTTGTAGATGGATTTGAAACTGATTTTGTAATACTGTAACAATTGATTAAGATAAAACCACGAAAGGAATTGACATTGCCATGCCCCCATAAGGTGTTGTACTATTACAACTAAATGTATAGATTCTAGGGAGAAGGAAGCTTATGCCCCCAAGCCCTATTCTTGTAACTAAGTCTGGATAGTGTAGAGGAGAAGGAATGAAGTACTCATGACCATGTATAATGCCCTAAGTTAAGCTATATGTATACGAGATTGTATAAAAATCCTATAAATAAGCGATAAAATTTGTTAAAGTTGAAAATTTAAGAGAATTTACCCCTATCTAGGAACATGCATTCGATTAGGCGATTGTATTTAAATGGATAAATAAAATGCTAAATCTATATTATGTAACAACACTAAGACGTAAGCAAGTAAATGTAGGTTTGACCCAAACAAATAAGCAATTAAATTCAAAACCCTAGTTGCAAGTGAGGAGATAAGAAGACCTAGCTGATTCACAATTAATTTTGGACTGTGCCGAAGTGACAAACAAAAAGGGGAAATTGTCGCACCGAAGCTCAGAAAATTGCAGGAGTGTCGAAAATGTCAGGACTAGGGCGCTTGGGGCGTTAAGGACCTGTTTGAGGCGCTCATGATTGTTTAGAAACTACATAACTTGATTTTACAGGTCGTAAGATGTTCGCTTTGTTGTGACCTTTGATCACTTGTATGTCGCACCACCTGCAGTGAAGAAATGCCCTACAAAACCCCAAAATGCATCAACTCCCAAAAATAAAATAACACAAATGAGGGGTCGAACTAACCTCGGATCAAACAAGTGAACTTACGACCGAGCGCTACACTACATCTTAGACCCAATGTATTTCTATGTGTGTGTGGAGGAATCATGCCCTATACTGACACTTGTGCGCGTTGCACTGATAACGACCAATAACTAGATGTAGAAAATGTAAATAAATGTGTGCATGAAAGAATGAACTTCCCTTCCTATGAAGTGTATGCAAAAATGTAGTCCCTTGCCCTTGAATGGATGCTTTAGATGGATGCTTGAATGCTCTTAAGATGCCTTTGGATGCAACCTTAGGTGGTGGTAGTAGATGTTTAGTGCTTGGTCCTTTATTATGATCACATAACTTTATATTTATATGATTCCCTTGGTTGAATTTTGTAATTAATCACTAAAAGGCCAACTAGTAAGAAAATAAGATGCCTAAATGGCTAGAAAAGACCCAAAGATGTGAGCAAAGTACAAAGAGGTCGGGGCACCCAAAGGGGATGAGGGTGTCTCAGGCACTAACGTCCCCCGGTGCCGGGTCTTTAGTGTCCGAGTGAGAAATTTTGAAGTATGAAAAGACAAAAGCTGGGCTAGAAGAAGTGCAAGATAAAAGAGAAAACAAAGAGCAAGCATAGTTGCACAAAAACAATGATCAATTAGTACTTTTCTCACTTATGAACCATATGAATAGTAATATGTTATCAAGACTAGATAGATACCCAAAGCATGTGATTTAGTGTCTACATTTGCCCCCACTTTATGTTGTTGAGTGAATGCTCGATAACATAAAGTAGATAAGAGATGTGTACTTGATAACCATGTAGATTGATGGCGAAAAGTGTGCCGAGAGACAAGAAAAAACATGTAGTGATAAATAATGTGAAGCGTGGAAACTAAAGAAGTTGAAGTGCAAAAATAGTGATGATGATGACCCTAGATCAAAAGCGTATGTGTAGATGTCGTGTTTTACTTGTTGTTCATGATGTGTGATGATGCATGATGATGTGTGATTGATGTGATTATTGCTTCCCATAAGGATGAACTGCAAAGATAAAGATGAACACGTAGTCAAATACGCGTATATGAAAAATCTGATCAAAACGACTAAAAATCATGTAAGAAAGTATGTAAAAATGCGAAAAGGAACATGTGCACTGATCCATGATGAGGAAAAGAGATAGAAAGGATCCCAAGATGTTGTAGAAGAACTAGTTTTTGGGCGATTTCACGCTAGTTTGGACCTCCCCATGAGACCGGGGAACCCAAAACTCGGACTAGGGCACACAAAATAGACTTGGAAAGTGTGTGGTAAAGGTGGTGTCCCCAAATTTCACCCTGAAATCTGGGACTCCCCCATGTAAAATTTTCGTACTTTTAAAATAATGGGTCGTTTTGTGTTTTTATTGCCAGAAAGTGTCTGTATTGTATCAAGATATTTCCAGAGAGTCATGTGAGCCAATTTCAACAAATACCTAGATTCCCAAAATCGTTATATTCATCACTTCTTGTTTACATGTGGGAAATTTTTATTTAATTATTCTGAGCCCCGTTTGAGGTAAATTGTGCTCCTGTTTAACTCTGTTGTGGTCTTACATGTCAATACTCCCATATACCAGTAGGGTTTTAACCATGAATGAATCCTGAGCTTTATCTGTGACTTCCGCAACGCGTTTTGCGTTTCTGGTGTTTTCCCATTTTGTTTTATGTGAAATTTCTCTAGGTCAATTCCTTTGCCGGTTTAGTCTGATTTATCGCCTGAAGTATCTAGAGATCACCTACAGACGTTATGCCAGAAGGAATTTGTCACAGGAAGTTTGGTTCTCTCTAAAAAGATGAAGTCGTGTACAAAAAATGCCTCTTATGGGAAGGTCACATTTTTGGGAAAGGAAGGTTTTAAGCTACAATGGGATTTTTGGTAGCAGCAGGCAGGTGGGAATTTTGTACCTACCTAGCAGGGTACTTTTTCCCATGGAAGCAAGACCACTTAAGTCACAATGGGAAAATTAGAGGCAACAGACAGGCGGGAATTTCTTACCTGCCTTGCAGGGTGAAAATTCCCATTGTGAAATAAAAGAAAATCATTTAAGGCATTGATGGGAATTCCTTACCTACATTGCAGGGTAAATAATCCCATTATGAAAGTCAAACAACTTAAGTGGATCATGAGATTTTTGGAGTTGCGGTGCAGGGTGAATAATTCCATTGAAAATTGGCTTTTAAAAATAGAAATGGGTTATGTCAAAAAGTGTGACCCCTTTTGGAATAGAGGGACAACTTTAATTGCATTCATTAATTAATTCTATTTCCAAATTTGGCGCCCAAGCATGAGAAAAAGTCAACAAGGAAGAAGAGGATAAAGGAAATTAGAAATAGAATTCTAAAATTAAATAAATATAATTTATTTAATGCAGCCCCTTTCATGTCAAAAAGTGCAACCCATATTGAAGAGAAATAATACTTTTAAAATATTAATTGATGGAATTAATTCTTATTTTTAGTGCATGAGGTCAAAGCACATTGTGAAGTCAAAGTAGACTGAAGTAGAGAGCTAAAATTAAATAAATTTAATTTATTTAATGACAACCATGAACATGCACAAAATAGGCACCCAAAGTGAAGAGAAAAGCATGTCAATTAATTAATTAATTGCCAGGAATAGGAGAGACGATTATTAATTATAGAATGGTGAAGGTTATATAAGAAGGGGCTGCCATAATGATGAATTAATTAATTCTTTAGCAAGGAAGTGCAACCCAAACAATTTTGGCGCCCAATTAAGGAGGAATTTTGCACAGAAGGAGGTGTTTTCTCTGTAGAAAAGCTTGAAGTTTGGTGCCTAGGTTTGAAGGGGCTTGAATTAAGTCTGATTAATTGTCCGCATAGTGGTACATGTGCTCAGGTGAAGTTGACAAAATTCATACTTGCTTTGCATGCAAACAAAACATCAAATTTTGGGGTAGCAGACTTGATATATGTAGATTTTTATAATTAAAATCAAGTGTTCATGTTCCGGTTGCCATCTTTGTCTGAATTAATCGCAGGAATTCATTACAGGTGCTTTTATAAGAGAAAAGGAGCTTAAATCAATGTCCAATACATTGAATATATCCTCTGAATCTGAAGAAATCTCCAGATCTACATCGGTTGTAAAGAATTCCGGCCGAATAAAGAGAAAAAGAATTACTCAGACAAAAACAGATTCGACCATGGCAAAGCGGGATGAAAAAGAAAGCTTAGCGAGTCATGCATTACTTCGAGGTTTGCTTGACATTAGAGATATAGATCTAGGTCCAGAACCTCTTTCTGAATTGATTGATAGATCCAGAGCTGGAAAGACTTCTCTCATGCGTGCAGTCAAAAGCAGTGGAATCATTCGAGCTTCAACATTCCCATCCACAACTCAGTTGCCAGAATTCGTCATGGAGTGTGCTAGGTCTTACCACCCACTATCTAGATCAGTCCGAGATGCTGCGGGGAAGACAATAATCTGGCTGGATGCACAGTTCATCAATTATTGTCTGAAGATTCCAGCACGACAGGTGGTGACTACTATTAGCATACAGGATGCCGGCAATAGATGGGAAAAACATAAAGTTGACTGTGTGGGCATAATGAACAACAGATACATGAAGAAGCCCAGATCTCCATCCAAGTTCCCGAGAACTCTTCCACGATCCAATCTGGTGCAAGAGGTAGATGACATTACCAAATTTTTATGCAGGATAAATGGCGAAGCTAACGCTCACAACTTCCGCACATGGATGTATGCTTTCATCAGGACCATTGAAATCAACAAAGTAGATTCAATAATCAATTGGTCGAAATCATTAGTGACAACATTGGTGAGCAGCTCCGGAATGTGAGGCGTACTTACAGCTTCAAAATGACTTCGTATTTGGTATATGCAACAACTTCACAAGATGTCTTCTCCAATCTGGATAGACATGGTGTGCTTTACAAAGATCCTATTTTTGAGTGCTATCCATAACTTACTGTTCCCGCATGCAATACAAATTACAAGGTGGTCAACGATGGATTCTTCTACGGATTCATTTACAGGTTGGACGACGATCTAAAGGCCAACAGGGTGAACAAGGAAGTGTGGGAAGCTGTGTCCAAAATTGACAATATCTTCATCCAGTTTGCGGACTTTACATACCTCAGGGTCACCAGCTTTTCAGGAGAACCAGTTAAGTTGCCCAGATATCCGAGTGATAAATGGAGTTGAGCAGACAACTCATGGAGATGCATGACCTACAGTTGAAACGACACAAGTCTATAGGCTTCTTCCCGATCACAATGGGCTATTATAGCTGCCAGAGTATTCATAAAGCCCGAGGAATTGAAGCGGAGATGTTCTTTGAGTATGAGCAAGAGTTCTTCCCAGCACGGCTGAACTTCGATCCATTTGGAGTGGCAAGGAAGACAATCTCCTAGGAGTATGCGCATGTGCCTTCATTGGAAGATTTTTGGATGAAGTGCAGAAGCAAGTACGAAGTTAGAAAGAAAGATTTGAAGATTATTAGCACGGTAAGTGTTTGACTTTGGTTTAGCACGGATACCTGTGGATCTTAAAGATGATAGGCTTGTGTTACTTGACGCATACCATTAGATGGGGGAGATAGAGCTATACTTGAGGAGAACATAGGTGGCTGCCATACGACCAAGGAAAGATCTCGCCACCGTTCTGGTCAATACTTCAAACTGGTTGTTGACGAAGGGATATTGCCTTGATGAAGCATTGATGAATCAGATCACAGGAAACTTCAGCATAAGAGATTCCCTCAAAAGGAAGCACGAAGGAGAGAGCAACAGAAGGCCTGAGAAGATTAAAGTGCACAGAAAGTCTCATTCAAAGGAAAGGATCACTTCTACGGCTATGGTGTTAGTTCTAGCTTCTCCAGCATCAAGTACTTCACCGACTGTTGCACCTCAGCAAGATATTGTCATTCCTCCATTGAATCCGGCAACATTCATCTTTTCTCCTCAGCCACTCCGTTCAGCACCTCTTCCTAAAGAAATGTTGAAGCTACAGATGGCAGAATTTGAAAGAGATTTTTCTTTGGATAATTCAGAGGACGGCAGCCACAACACTGTAGCAGTTTCAGATGGAGAAGAATCAGAGCACGAGATGGTGGTACACTCGGCAACTTCTCATTCTCCGAGAAGTAATTTCTCAGAATGGTTGGCTTTGTAGTTGGTTCCAAAGGATAGAGAGGAAATCAACTTGGAGGAACACGACTTGCAACTGCTCTTGAATCTAGGTGGAAAAGACAAAAACCTAAAGTTGCTAAGGTAACTTCAAGGTTGATCATTGAGGAGTTGGGGCAGAAGTTCACCGAGATGTCAGTTCCAGCAGAAGGGAAGAAGAAGGATGAGCTCACGGCAGAAGATATAATAGTGACCAGAGTACCCATAGGTCAAGCCACCACAGAAGGATTGAAGCAGGACACACAGACATTGATAGATGCTTTATTCCTTAGGCTTGACAAAGAAAAGACAGAGAAAGTTGAACTTCAGAAGTAGATATCTCAGTTATGTGAGATCATTGTCAAGATTGCCAAATCTTCTACTCAACCAATTTCAGTACAAAAGTAGGTGAGTGATCATTTGATGCAGGAAGTGGAAGCTGCAAGTAACCAAGTTAAAGTTATCGACGAATGGAAAGGTCTAATCATTCGTCAAGCTTCTGTACAACTCGAGAGGTGCCAACCCGTTTAAAGGTTATGAAAGATGCATCGATCAGTGAAGCAAGCCCGTGGCGAAACACGATAGATATGAATACAGTTGCTGAGAGTAACTTGAGTACTTTGGCTGAAATAAATAAGCTACCGAGAGAGGTGTTGATTGCGGAATGAATTGTGCTTGACGGATCAGTTGAGAAGGGGAAGTAGCTTGAGTTTGCAGTATCTTTCTGTTTGGAGATCTGCAGAATTATGTTGAAAAGGATGTATGCACTTGAGAGTATGGCATCATCTTTACCAGACAATATCATTACTTTCACCAACGAGGAAGTGGTCGGAACATTTCTTCATACATAAGGACCATTCCTAGCAAAGTGCCTGATTCCTTAGAGGGATCTCTTCTGATGGTGTAATGGAGAATTGATGAAGCATTTAGGCCTTTCACAATGAATTCCATCGATGGTGGTGGAGCTGCATGATCGGCTATTGAGAAGTTCGGGCTTAGCTTGGAGGATGTGGAAGCATGCATCAGGGTATTGAACGAAGGCTTGCTGCAATTCAGGACAGAAAAGGAAGCTATGGCTAAGACAGATGGGAAGATGTTGAATTACATGTTCGACAAGTATATTCAGTATCAAAACAAAAAGAAGATGTAGATGTTATAGCTAGCGAGTCTTTCTTCTTCTATTTTCATGTTCTCGAATATAATTGTAAGACTTTAAAGTTATTGGTTTTGAAACCATTACTTTAAGTTATGTGGAACGATTCTATAAGTTAAGTGACAGATGTGTATAAGTTTGAGTATGGATCCGGATACATGTCACTTGAAGAGGAATTAGAGGAAGATGATTGCCGATGTTATCTTTATTTCTTGTTTATGTTCTAGTTCAGTTGAGTTTCCCATTTGTATTTTCCCTTCTACATTCTATAAGTAGAGGAAGAACCTTCGAGTTAATGATCGAATTTGTAAGCAACATTCTTGTGTTCCAGAACTTTGTCTTTGAAACCCCGATAGCTATTTAAAGTAAAGGAATAGAAAGGAGCAGATTTTGGAGAACTTTGAGTCACGGTGCATTTGGTTTCTAACTTTTTTTATCTCAGATCTACTTATAAACTTTGGGTTATTTTAGATCTAGATCTGAAAGTTGCCTTTGCTTATAATTTTATGTGTTAATATCTATTGGTCCTGTCTATGTGCATGCAATCAACTCTGTAATCTATTGATTGGGTTGCACATCTTCCCTATTTCTTCCTTGTGTTTTTATTATTTCCTTCTTCTTTAGATATTTCCTTTCTTTAACAACTACTTACTTGCTGCAAAACTATACAACTATGGTTCATGAGCTGCATGGTTAAAGTAAAACCCCTAAATAGATACTAGCATATTTTATTGACAAATCTTACACGAGAGCCTCACCGGTAAATGAGGGATATTTATCTCATGATTGCCTCTGTTTTCAGCTATGCAGAAAATCTAGCCAACAAAAGGTCGGGAATGACGACAACAAGCAAAGGAAAATGGCCAAAAGACATGAGTTAATTAGTACTTTCATCACTCAAAAACCATATGAATAGTAGTATGAGACAAGGAATAAATATTACCCAAAGTGTGTGATTTAGTGTCTACATTTGCCCCCACTTTATGTTGGTGAGCGGAACGCTCGGTAACATAAAGTAGATAGAGCTGCGTACCTGATGTCCATGTATAATGATGTAGAAAGCGTGCCGAAGGACTAGAAAAAGCGTGGAATGACAAAAATATGATGGAGTGTGGAAACTAAAGATGAAAAAGTGCAAAAAAGTGATGAGAGTGAACCTAGGGTGGAAATGCATGTGTAGTTGCCGATGTGTGTAATGTACTGCGCATGTTCGTATGAAGTGTGTGTTACCGAAGATGTCATTATTATTGATGTCATTGTTGTTGTTGTTGTTGTTGTTATTGTTGACTGCTTGTTTCTCATAGAATCGGATCTGCAAGGAGAATACGATCAAGTAGTCAAATACGCATGTATATGTAAAAACACATATATATGTATGTAAATGTAAAATACGCAAATAAAAAATGGAACATGTGCACCTGATCCACGATGAGAGATAGAGAGAGTATGGAAGGATATCCTATACTATTGAGGTTTTTCGAGGCGATGTGATGCCATAAGACGAAGAATTATAGGGAGGAATTCCACCAATATCCTCCAACCTTTAACTACTTCCTTGAATATGTATGAAGAGATCTCTGCATCTTACTTTGGGGTTTTGGGTGATCGACACCGCTTTTGGTAGAAGTATAGGGAGGAATTCGATGTATTTTTCATCCTTTAACTTGCTCCTCGAGAATGCTAAGGATAACCATGTCCTATAAAAGCCGTTGTGTATATGGGGTTTGTAGACTAGTCTGAACCCACTCGATGTATAACCCACAATGCCAAGGGCGAAACTCGAAGCCAATCGAACCGGTGTAGAAGCGGCCCGTGTAGTATGTAAACCCCAAATGATGCCCCTCTTTTTGGGGGTGTACATGACATTGTTGATAGGAGAATGCGGCCCTAAAAGAGGACCAACCACATGAACTCTGTGCCCTACGGAGGAAGAGAATGCACTTGGTAAATACCAAGGCACACACAAACAAGATGTTAGCCAAAGACAAGTGTTAGTACACACAAACATGCATGTATAAAGCAATGTGTAAGCTACGCAAACAATGTATAAGCTACCAAACAATGTAGTAATGTAAACACACAATAAGACAAAGTAAGCCACACAAAGTGGGTTAGAAACATGAGACATCACTCACGATGTCACAAGACACACAAGACCATAATGGCCACATACAACAAATAAGTGCGCACACCAAACATAGGGAAAGGCCCACATACAATAGTAAATAATAGCAAACAAGTACAAACAATAGATAGCCATAGGAAAAACTAATCCTGCCAAACAAATTTTGCACATGAAACACCCGGTAACATGTTAGAGAGATAACTAGTATGTCAAAAGTGTGTATAAGCAAGAAATGTAAAGTGCTAAAGACAAAATAAAACAATATCACTGCGAGAGATGAATGTGGATGCCCCCAACGACCAATATAGGATGAGTAGAATGTGAGCAATCGTGCGCATGCAAAAGACCTATATCTGTGATCACAACTAAGCAAAGGCATGAACACACATGTGTGTATGGTATAGATAAATGACATACAAACAATCTAACTAGCATGTGTCATAAGATGACCATATACAAGCAAATGCAAGCAAGATTAAAAGCAACCAAGTTATTCAATATGCCGTGGATGGATGGAATGGTATGTAAGATGGATGGTTAGAGCCGCGTGCCCTCGGAGTGAATGGATCTCGCATGCGGTGAGGTTCATTTAGATTTGAACAGATTAAGAAAGATGAACCGTAAATGAAAGTGCGCCATCGAGAAATGGTTGAAGTGTGGGTTGTATCCAATTCACTATGATGAATTTATATGCGTAGTGGTGATGATATGTAACCTAAAGATGATGTGTGCGTGACCCTATAACCGAAGCGTATACCATGACAAGATAAGCGTAGGAGTGATGATTTATCCTAGAATGTGTATCCTTGCAAGATGAGCAGAAGGAGTAGTGATGTAGACTAAAGTGTATACCACTACAAAATGATATAGTAGGTGACCATTTAGCCTATAACGTATGTCACTAACCTAAGAATTTCGTATGATGAAAGGTCGAATGATGAACATGTGATGAAGGTAAGGTCCATTTGATTTGTAAACCCTCAAAGCGATCAGTGTGGATTGATGAACTAAAGTACGTCATAGGGTGGTGAGTGCAATGCGTAGAAGAGGATATAGTATATGCAATGATAAGAGACGACCAAATGATGTGTATGATGTGTAAATATGCAATGTGTAGAATGTAATGCAAGATGTGTAGAGTGTATGCTATGTGGTATGTAGGATGACACACTTTGCTAGACTAATATGTGATGACGACTAGTATAGTCACGTAGAATATGCGTGATGTGGACTAAGTGTAGAATGTAGGATGTAAGACATATGAGATGAGAAGTGGTGTAGAGACGCGACATGTAATACCTATTGTGTAGTGTGTGGGGTTCATGTGTGTAGGATTCCCTCAACAATCAATTGTGAACCAAAGCACAAGAGTGTGTCATCGGGAAATGACGATGCTAGAATGTACGATGAGTATACCTATGCTTTATGAGATTGATGCAAAGACGATAAACATGCAGACACCGATATGAGATGGGGGGATGTATTAGATGCGATGCCCCACAAGTGTGTGAGATGAAAAAGATGATCATGTGACGCTATCTAAGATATCATTGCTATTGGGATCGAAACCAATTGAAGCGACATTAGAGACATGATAAGCAATATAATTAGGTGGATCGCATACAAAGAGCCGTTGCGGCGTAAATTGTAGACAATGATGACATAATCCTCATTAGGGAAAGGTATTGGTGGACAATCATGTGTATACCAATGAGAAAGATTTGGACTATAAGTCAAAGATAAATCATTAGCTATGGAGATATGACCGAATGACATAGGAAATCTGAGAGAAGTGTGGGCTATATCTAAAGTACCGCCAATATACTCAAGCCAAGATTACCCAAGTGTCAATGGAGAAGTGTGAGGGTGCGGGCAACAAAGACAATCAAATGAAACACACGAAGCCCATAAGCGATCGTAATGTGACAATAACCATGATAGAGATGTGGTGAATGAATTGGTGGTAAAATGTCATTAAGTGTGAAACCAAGTCGAGTTAACCTTTAATTGTGCGAGATATTATTGGAAGAAGTACAATCGATTGAGATGTTATGCCAAAACGCGTTGTTGATGAGAAATGTGCATGTGAAAGGAGGTGGCGAAGATGCAGAGTGTGCGGTAGAAGCTGAAACCATCTCAACAGTGTTAACAGATTTATGATAGAGTACCATAGCGTTGGTAGAAGGAGGGGTCTTGAACTTATATTCACTGGGTGATCGACCAAAATGTGTCTTTGAAGTAAGAATCATCTATGTCAATAGGTGTGAAATTTAATTGACCTAATGCTTCATCACTGAGTTCGATGGCGTCAACTTCGTAATCAAAGTCCTCATAATCATCTCATGGGGAATCGTCGTGTTGTATTGATTTGTCGAGTATATTGTTAGGGGTTACACTAGGGGGGAAATTGGAGGTGCCTTGATAGATGAAGAAGAAGTGGTTAGTGGAGTGGGTATGGTGGGTGAAATGATTGCTGTAGTAAGAGTAGAAATAGCCGGAGTATGTGTAGCAACAAAAGAAGGTAGCGAAGCACTAGACTGACCAATGTCATATGTGTCAAGACTACTATATGGGATACGCCGTGGAGGTGGGATATGCATAGTAGTGATAGGGTTTATGCGACAATATTTGAATGGTTATGGATCTGCAATGATAGTATGTTCATAACCATCATGCAAAAATTTGACACATTGGTGAATAGTAGATGGAATTGCTTGCATTGCATGAATCCAAGGTCTACCTAACAAGAGATTGAATTGAAACGAGGCATATATAACATAGAAATAAGTGATAACGATTTAATGCCTAACCCTAATGTGCAATGAAATAGTTCCTAAACATATACGGGTGGTAGAGTCATAACCTCGAATGATAGTAGAATTTCTAGAAATGAGAGTGTCACTAATACCTAGTTATTTTAAAAGAGAATAAGCACATAAGTTGACGGCTGATCCATTATGAATAAGTACTCGTTTAATGCAAGTGGTTCTAACACCGACAATAATGAACAAAGGTGAACACAAATTGCTTTTAGCAAAAGGCGACAAATCCTCATCAGTGAAAGATATGGCATGTGGAAAATTGTGAAGAGATTGTATAAGATGTGTAAAGGCCACTGTAGAGTTATCACTTTCTATATGAATAACACAAAGGGATGCTTCTAGCATGTTACAAAAATTTGGTGCATTACACAACAAGTCATAAAGATAAATCTTAGCGAGATGTATTTTTAAGTTGCTCAATAATGTCATAGCCCTTAGAAGTAGTAGGAGGAGCTGCCAAAGTAATGGGTGGAGGAATAGAAGCGGGTGGAGCCGTAGGAGGATTAGGACGAGTACGACGAGTAGTAACTACATTGATGGATGGATCAGCCCTAGGTGTGACAAAGCAAGGTGGATGTTGAGTATGCACGCACATGAAATAAACAACAATAATAACTACACCTAAAATATTAGTTGGTGCAAAAGTAGGATAAGAGGATTGAGTCATAACTTGATAAGGAGATGACATGGTCAAAAGGAAGTGTTGGAATGGTTGGGTTCACCAAAATGATTAACTAAAAATGTGGATTTTATGAAGTTAATCTAATAAGTACAATAGTAAATGAAAGCTAAACTAAATAAGGAAAGTGACTCAAGCAACTAAGTAAATAAAAATGTGAAACCCTAATTAACAAGTAGGGTTATAAGGAGCTTAGCTGATTCGACCACTTTGTTCGGGACTCGTGTCGCAAAATAAACCGGATGAACAAAATGTAGGTGTAACCACACATGAGCTCCATAAGACGCAAATTTGAGATGTTTAGCTACACTGGGGCTCCAGGAGTGGATCGAGCACATGTGGGTGCCCCGGTCTGCATGCGGGAGGTCCAAAACGCGGAAGATGATGCGAAGCTCTCACTTCTTTGTTGCAATTAACTCGCTGCACCGCAAGTCGATGTTGTTGATGATCAATGATGAAGAATAGACTGTAGAAACCTCAAAATAAGCATCAAGCCCTAAAAAAGAAAAATGCAAATGAAGGGGCCGGATTGTCCTCGGCCCAGGCGCCAATGATGGACTTACTAACTGAGCGTTGCACTACATTTCAGACCCAAATGTAGTTATGAGTGTGTGTGTTTGAATCATGCCCTATGTGCTCTTGAGCTAGTTGCACTTTGTGAAGTAATGAGCTATAACTAAGTGTAGAAAATTTAATAGATGGTGGATGGAATAGAATAAAATTTCCTCCTATGATGTGTGATGCAGATGAACCAACCTTGTCCCTTGTGATGGAGCTAAGTAGATGCAAATGAGCTCTAGATGCCTTAGATGGATGTAACTCTAGGTGGATGATAATAGTGACTAGTGCCTAGTCCCTCATTATGGTCTCATAAATTTATATTTATATGGTTCTCTTGTTCTAATTTCGTAATTAACCCCGAAAATGCCGACCACCAAAAATATAGAAAGCTCAAACAACTAGAAAGTGCCCAAAAGATGGAAGTAAAGTGGGAAAAGAATCAAAGCACCCCAACTGGGACTAGGGCACCCATGTGTGCCCCAGTACTAGCTTGGGCACCTAAGTAAGGTGTAAAACAATACGAGAATGATAAAAACAAAGCTGGCAAGTGTGTGATAAAGGTTAGGAATGATGACAACAAGCAAAGGAAAATGGCCAAAAGACATGGGTTAATTAGTACTTTCTTCACTCAAAAACCATATGAATAGTAGTATGAGATCGAGACTAAATATAACCCAAAGTGCGTGATTAAATGTCTACAAACTATTGTCTATGTTGTCTGAGGACCCAAGCTAGGTTCTAGGCCATTGCTAAGAATAAATTTTGTGTTGAGTGTGTGTTGAACTCATATTGTACTATGATCAGTAAACTGCTATATGGGGTGAGTGATTCACCTAATGGATGCGCCCCCTCATTTGGGGTGCATGCGATGTTGCGGAGGAGTATACCACCCAAAGGAGGACCAACCAATGAACTAAAACTGATGCCCTATAGGGGGAGTGAGTGTGTTTGGTAGAAACCAAGGCACCTGCAAAAAAAGTAGTTGAAAACAAGTGTTAGTGCAATCAAGATAAACACACATGTAGAAGATAATGTGTAAGTTAAGCACATAAGAAGACAATGTAGGCAAGCAATAACACGTAAAAGTAGACCACAAAAGTGATTTTCAAATATGGGACATCACTCATGATGTCGTAAGACAATCGAGATCGACTAAGCCAAAAGCATGAACACAATAAGAGAACAAGAAAGACATAGGAAAAGCCCATAAACATTGGCATACAATAACAAAAAACCATGGTGGCATAGAGTTCTGGAAGACAAATGTTACACACGAAGAACTCGTTAGTATGTTAGAAAGATAAAAAGTATGTCAAAACGTGTAATATCTGATACAATGTAGTGTGCTAGTATGAATAGGAAGTAGTATAAATTGAAATGATAACACTTGTAGTGTGTGTACGAAATGGATGCCCCAAGAGTATATGTGGGACCTGTAGCAGTGCTGTGTATCGCGCCAAGCATCCATGCAACGTGTATCGATCTATGTAAAGTCTACGATCACAACTAGAAAGCAAGTGAATGCGCATGTGTATATAGAAAAGATAATGACATATAATGTATCTAGCTAACATAGTGATTAACTAAAAATGTAAATATATGCTAGTTAATATAATCTAGGAGGACATATAAATGCAATAAAGAAGTATATAAATGATTCAAGCAATTAAACTAATGAAAATGAAAACCCTAATGTGCAAGAGAGAAGAGGAATTAACTCAACTAAATAACAGATGCTTACAGGAATGTGTTGCAGAGGTGACTAGAAAATCCAGAAGCAAGAACGATTATACAAAGGCCCCGAAAAGATGGATCCAAGCAACATGGGTGGACTAGGGCACCGGAGAAGGATTGGGGTGCCCACGAGTCCTCCGGTCCGCAAACTAGGCGCCCTAGTCTGCATGCAATAACCACGAAATGATCTTTACAGTTCGCTCGACAGATTGTCCGAAACCCTCAAGTGTGTGTCACATCGATTCACCGCTTCACTTCAATTGTCGATGTTATTCCAAGATGAGTAAAAAGACCTGCAAAACCCTAAACAAACATCAATCCCTTAAAAATAAAAATGCATATGAAAGGGTCGGTCGACCTCACCACACAATAGTGGACTTACTAATTGAGTGTTGTATGAAATTCTAGACCCAAATTTAGTTCTATGCGTATGCCCTAGGTTTCTCTTGTGTCAGTCGCACTTTGTGATGTAGCGAGCTAACTATGTGTAGAAAAATGTAATAGATGGTGCATGGAATAGAATAAATCCTCCCCTATGTTGTGTGTGATGCAGATGACCCAAGCTTTGTCCCTTGTGATGGAGCTATGTGGATGGAATGATCTCTAATGCAATAGATGGATGCAACTCTAGGTGGAGTGATAGTGCTTGGTCCCTCATTATGGTCTCATAACTTTATATTTATAGGGTTCTCTTGATCTAATTTCGTAATTAACCTCGAAATGGCCAACCACCAAAAAGATAAAGACCTAAAATGGATAGAAGTGCCCAAAAAGTGGTGGGAAAGTTCAAGAAGGATCGGGGCACCTTGGGTGGGACCAAGACGCCCATGGGCACCCCAAGACCAAAGCATGGATGCCCCAAATAGGCTAAAAAGACGAGAAATGACAAAAACTGACTGAGCATGTGTGTGGTGGAGGTCGGGAATGACGTTGGAAATAAATAAAAATGGCCAAGGGATGGGGGTTAATTAGTACTTTCTTCTCTCAAAAACCCTCTAAATAGTAGTATGAGACCGAGACTAAATATAACCCAAAGTGTGTGATTTTATGTCTACATTTGCCCCCACTTTATGTTGATGAGTGAAAACCTCGAAGTAACATAAAGTAGATAGAGATGCATACCTAAAAACTATGTATATTGATGAAGACGGCATGCCGAAGGACTAGACACGGTTTGGAATGACAAAAAGATGATGCGGTGTGAAAACTAAAGATGAAAATTGTTAAAAAGTGATGAGAGTGAACCTAGGGTGGAAACGCGTGTGTACCTATTTTTTTGTGTACTGCATGGTTAGTATGCAAGGTGTGTCACTGCGAAGTGTTGTTGTTGTTGCCCCACTTTGATCTTGTTTCTCATACGAGGCGGACTGCAAAGAGAAAATGATCAAGTAGTTAAATATATAAGTAAGTATAAAATGTTATGTTAAAGACACATGTATGCATGTAAAAAAGCATATAAAGTACGCAAAATGAAAGTGTAAATGGAACACGTGCACCTAATCCATGTCAAGAAGAAGGGTGTAGAAGGATATCCTGTCTTTGCTGGGTTTTTGGGTGATCCGATGCCATAGGACAAAGAAGTATAGGGAGGAAATGCTCTTTTTCCTCCAACCTTTAACTACTTCCCTGAACTGTGTGTGAAGATATCTCTGTACCGTCTTGGTTTTTTGGGTGATCTAACACCGGTGGTAAAAGAAGTATTAAGAGGAATTGCTTTGTATCTTCCAACCATTAACTGCTCCTTTGAATGCTAAGGATACCATGTTTTGTAAAATCCGTTGTGTATGGAGTTCGTAGACTGGTCTGAACTCACTCGCTGTATGTCAAACCAAAATGCCAAGGGCGGAAAGTGTATTGAATCCCAACCAATGTAAATTTGTTGTGTATATTGTAAAAATACCAAATGATGCCCCCTCTTTGTGGGGGCACATGCGATGTCACTGAAAGGAGAATGTGGCTCCAAAAGAGGACCAACCACATGAACTCTATGCCCTGTAGGGGGAAGGGAATACACTTGGTAGAAACCAAGGCGTGAACAAACAAGATGGATAGCCAAAACAAGTGTTAGTACGAAAACACATTTAGGTAGAAAACAAGTGTAAACTACGCAAACAATGTGTAAGCTACCAAGCAAAGTAATGTAAGCACGCAAGAAAACAAGTAAGCTGCACAAAACAAGTCGCTAACATGGGACATCACTCACGGTGTCGCAAGACACACAAGGTCATCGTGGCCACAAACAACAAACAAGCGTGCACACAAAACATAGGGTAAAGCCCACATACAAGAAGCAAACAAAGCATGCAAGTACAAACAAACAAAGAAGTAGTCATGCTAGCATGTAATCTTACAAAACAAGTGTTACACATGAAACACCCGTTAGCATGTTAGAGAAATAACCAATATGTCAAAGGCATGTATAACCAAGTAATGTAAAGTGCTAAGTAGAAAATGAAACAATAACACATGTGAGAGTGGATGACCCTAATGACCAGTGTCGAGGGGGTAGAAGGTGAGCATCCATATTGTGTGTAAAGGATCTGTATCTACGATCACAACTAAACAAATATGTGAACGTGCATGTGTGTATAGTATAGATAATGAAATATAAGACATCGGTCTAGCATGTGTAGTAAAGTGATTATGTAAATAATGGTAAGCAAGAGTAAATGCCCCCAAGAAAATGCAATATGTTGTGGATGGAATGGAATGCAATATGGAATGATAGGGGCAGCGTGCCCCCCGAGTGAATGGAAATGTATGCAATGAGGTTCATTTTGTTTGCCCCCTCAACAATCAAGAATGAACCATAAATGAGAGTGCATCATCGGGAAATGGTTGAAGTGTTTGTTGTGTCTAATGCGATGTGATGAATGTATAAGTGTAGTGATGATGTGCGACATATAGAATAGACGTGAGTGAACCTTATAGCCTAAGCGTATATCATGACATGATGAATGGATGAGTGATGATTTAGCACTAAACATATATCACTACATGATGAATGAACGAGTGATGATTTATCCCTAAGAATATATCACTATAAGATGAATGAACGAGTGATGATTTAGCCCTAAGTGTATATCACTACAAGATGAATAAAGGAAGTGACGAGTTAGCCTATAGCGCGTGTCACTACAAGATGAATAGTATGGAGTGGCGATGTAGCCTAAAGCGTATACCACTATAAGATGAATGGGTAAGTGATGAATTAGCCTATAACGTGTGTCACTAAAATAGTAATGTCGCATGGTGAAAGGTCAAATTGTAAACGTGTGATGAGTGTAAGGTCCATTTTATTTGTATACCCTCAGCAATCGAGTATGGACCGAGGAACTAAAGTGCGTCCTAGGGTGGTGAGTGAAATGCATAGAAGATGATATAATAATAAATATATGTGATGAATATGATAAACGACCATGTGATGAATAGGATGTGTAAATATGCAGTGTATAGAAGGTGATATTATATGTGTAAAATGCATAAAATGTAATGTATAATGCATAATGTAATATATGTAGATAGATTAGTAATGGGGTGTGTAAGATGGAATAAGGCTAGAATCGTGTGTAAATGAAGACTAGTATAGTATGTAGAAAATGCATGAAATAAAAAATGTGCGCAGTGTATGATGTAAAGTATGTGACTATGTATAAAAGAATGTAAGACAATATGTGTAAACATCCTAATAGTGTGTGAAATTCATAGGATGAATAGTGTATGATGCTAAACATGTAAGATGAAGACTAGTATGATGTGTGATGTATGAATGTGCAAATGCCAAAATGTTGTAGAGTAAATTGTAGAATGTATGGTGTATGATGTGCGATGTGTGAAGAGATGCGATGTATACGACCTAGTGCGGTGTGTGGGGTTCAGGTGTAGTAAATCCCTCAATAGTCAAGTGTGAACCGAAGCACAAGAGTGTGTCATCGGGAAATGACGATGCTAAAGTATGAATGAACATGCATATGCTAAGATATTGATGTATAAGAATGAAAAGATGATAGATGTGCGAATACTATTATGAGATGGGGGAATGTGTGAATGTTATGCCCCCAAGTATGTAAGCGATGGAACCTAGTCAAAAGACACTAAGTGGATCAACGTAGGGAGTAGTTTCCTTAACAAAAGTGATGGGACGTTGAGGTGGTAATGTTACAGACAACTTGAGTGGAGAGGTATTTTCTTTAACAAAATGATTAGGAAATAGAAGTGGAGTAGGATGGCAAGAAAGATTGAATGGTGGCAACTTTGGCGGTATTGATGACGCTACCAAGGAGAAGGTCGATTGATTTTGAGAGGCGGTTGTGCACTTTGACTTGGTAATTTCAAGGAGGTGCATGATAAATGGTGGGGTGATGCTCATTAAGTGGAGAAGAAACAACATCAAGAAATAAGAGAAGTATTTGTTTGATTAGGAGAAGAATCATTATGCACATGTGAGTGATCGTCAATATCAAACATGTAATGAATAAGAGAATCATCTAGAAATTTCTTAGAAAGATTAGAAGGAGGCTCACTAGTAGCTGCATAGCATGGTATAACAGTTATAGATGGGCATAAAATAGAATGTTGTGCATTGAAGAAGATAAAACCCTAACGCTCAATATGTTTGAGTATTCGTGGAAAAATGTGACAATTGTTGTCATTAGGCCCATTGATTCGATGATAATTACAATATGGACGACCTTGATATTTTGCTAACCAATAAGGATAATAGTAAAGAGTAGGTGGCAGAGTGATCAATTGATGACTAAGGAGCTGAATAAGAATGTCATGTGGCGTAGTATTATGCTCAAATATGAGAGGCTTATGCAATGGCATGTCTTGAGGCCTAGCCAGGTGATAGGTACTGGACATAGATTGCATATGAGATGTAGAATGAGCACAAACATGTGATTGAGAAACATCCTTAAGCTGCTAAATTTCATATTTGAGAGATATGATCATGGATTTCATAATCGTAAATTTGTCTTGAAATAAAGCATGTAAATCTTGGGTTGAGCTCAATAGTGATTGATTCGATGGAGGAGCACGAGGACTAAAGTCGTCAGATAATCGGTGGAAGATAGGACTTATTTTGTTGGGTGGCGTATTTTTAAGACGAGTTATGGAGTCTAATTCTCTATGTAGGACAACTTGATAGTCAGGGTACATTTTAAGCAACTCGGATAAAGAAACTCAAGGAACTTTATGACCCATGATGGAAGAAAGTTGAGGATCCTAAATGTGAAAGCGATCAGGTTCACCAAAATGATTAATTAAAAACATAAATATATATGATAGTTAATCTAATATAGGAAGACATGTAAATATGATAAAAAGAAGTATATAAATGATTCAAACAATTGAACTAATGAAAATGAAAACCCTAATGTGCAAGAGAGAAGAGGAAAGAACTCAACCGATAACCAATGCTTGCGGATCAAGTCACGAGAGGTGAATGGAAAATCTGAAAGCAGGAACGAATGTACAGAGGCCCCAAAAAGGATGGATCTGAGCAATATGGCTGGACTTGTGCGCCTGGAGAAGGACTGGGGCGACCACGGACACTCTAGTCTGAAAACTAGGTGCCCAGGTATGTACAACAACTCCAGAAATGATCTTTACAGGCTCAATAGATGGTCCAAACCCTCACCGTGTCTCACATCGATTTGTTTCTCCGCTTCAAGTGTCAATGTTATTCTAAGATGAGTAAAAAGACTTGGAAAACCCTAAACAATCATCAATCCCTAAAAAAGAAGAATGCATATGAAAGGGTCAGAATGACCTCAACTACCACAATAGTGGACTTACTAACTGAGCGTTGCACTACATTCCAGACCCAAATGTAGTTATGTGTGTGTGCATGCCCTAGGTTACTCTTGTCTAGTCGCACTTTGTGATGTAAATGAGCTAACTATGCGTAGAAAAATGTATTAGATGGTGCATGGAATATAATAAATCCCCCCACCCCATGATGTGTGTGATGCGAGATGACCCAAGCTTTGTCCTTTGTGATGGAGCTATGTGGATGGAATAGTGTTTGGTCCCTCATTATGGTCTCCTAACTTTATATTTATAGGGTTCTCTTGATTGAATTTCCTAATTAACCCCGAAATGGTGACCACCAAAAAGATAAAGACCTGAAACGGCTAGAAAGTGCCCGAGAAGTGGTGGGAAAGTTCAAGAAGGATCGGGGTGCCCTAGTCTAGGCTAAAATGACGGGAAATGACTAAAAGTGATTGGGCATGTGTGCGGTGGAGGTCGGGAATGACGCTCGAAATAAATAAAAATGGCCAAGGGACGGGGTTAATTAATACTTTCTTCTCTAAAAAGCCTCTAAATAGTAGTATGAGACTGGGACTAAATATAACCCAAAGTGTGTGATTTTATGTATACACATAGTAAGCAAGATGTATTATGCGAGTAAAAGTAAGCAAGAACGATGTGCAAACAAGATATGTAGTATGCTATGGAGGGGTGAGATGGAATGGAATGTAAAATGAGTGCGATAGGGGCCACGTGCCCCAGAGTGAATTAATGAGTATACATGAGATGAGGTTCATTTATACATGCCCCCTCAACAATTGAGAATGGACCATAGAACAAGAGCGTGTCATCGGGAAATGTTTTGAACGTGTGTGCTAGAAAGATACGATCGTTAAATCGTATAGCGTAGAGAAAGCATGAGTGAGTGAGTGTAGTGGGGTTCATTTGAAATGTAAACCCTCAGTAGTTGAGTATGAACCATGGAATTAGAGTGCGTCATAGGGTAGTGTGTAGTGTCGTATGTGTGAGAAGGATGTCTCATGAACACGTCGAGTGTGTAGTGTGTCGTGAATGTGTCGAGAGAGATGTGTTATGACCATGTTGAGTGTGTAGTGTGTCGTGAATGTGTCGAGTGTAAATTGTGTAATGTGTGAGGTTCATGTGTATAAGATGCCCTCAATAGTCAAGTGTGAACCATGGCACGAGAGTGCGTCATCAAGTAATGACGATACAAGAGCGTTTCAAGATGTGTATGATGTATGTGGAAGACTAGATGTGAAGTGGTGATATTTTGAGACACTTATCAATGCTAGAGGGGGAAAGATATAAGTATGATGCCCCTTAAGTGTGTGCTATCCGATGAAAGTGAAGGATGAGGGTCCTCCACCGACGCTTACGGAGATTAAGGTGTGTGACCATGCTTTAAGATCGATGTTGTATGAGACAAAGGTCAATTTAGTGAATGAGAGTTATGCACCTGAGACCTAGGAGGTGATGAATGCTTATGAGGAAAATATTGCGAAGGTGATGTGCACCTATATGAAGGAGAACACAGAGACGATGAATGTCTATGTGAATGAGTCTTTGGAGACAAGGAAGACCTATGTGTAGTAGAACGTGGAGGGGATGAACACTTATGTGAAAGAATGTGAGGCGGTTTTATATACCTAGGTGAAGGAGCGGTCCGAATGAGGGACCTAGATTGATGCGGTGGATTAGCAAACTGATGAGGCCATGTAAGTTGTGTGTGGATGGGAAAGATAGGAGTAGAGTGTGCTTTAGATTCGAGAGGCCACGAGGGACCTATATGCTCTAGCTAGTGCAATGGAAACCTCAAGAGGAGGTTGCGGCCATGGTGTAGATGGCGGAACACCATTGATAGAAATGACTTGCTTGTTATGAATGGAGTTTAGACATAAATGATTTATGGAGATAATAACCTAAGTTGCGTGGAGCCAGGGGAGACCTAAGAGCATGTCACACCCTTCGAATGATGGTGCCACAAGAAAAGGCACAAGTATGGTAAGAGGACCGACAATGAGCAGAAGTTGGACAAAACCACATGATTTAGGATTCAAATATGAAACTTGTGAGAGTGGATAGCCGATAGTGAAAAGGAGTGCAATAGATTACATGTTAATGCAATACGATGGATCAAATCTAGTGTTGTTGATAGAAGTGGCTCCAATAAAATCACTAATGTGTAAACGATCAGAAGAGAATGTAGCATGATAGTCGTGATCGAAGAAAGAAAGAATCGGTGGAGATACCTCAACATGAGCAACTAGAAAATCAAGAGCCCCTGATGCAGGAGGAGGCACTTTGTGCGATATGTATGATTAGCTAAAGAGTATTCCGCTTGCTTATCGTGTTTTGGAAGAGGATTATTGAATATTTTAAGCTTATTATTTTCGTTAATCAAAAGCGGATGATTTGGGCTCGTGGATCTCAATAGCATTATTATCGATAATATTTTGAATAAGATTACAAAGTTTGAAACATCAATCTGTAGAATGTCCAACACATTGATGATAGTCACATATGAAATTTTCATTATAATTACAACCTTTAGGACGAGATGGATCTAAATTGAGTGGAGGAGGAAGTGTAATAAGATTGCTCTCGATAAGTTGTGACAATAGAAGATGCAGAGAAATAGTCAATTTGGTATATATTCGTTTAGGTGGTTGCCATTGAAGATCTTTAGTATTAGATACAATGTTAACAATGGTTTTAGCTTCGGTAGGTTTTGTAGATGGCTTGAAAGTTAATTTAATTTGAAAGCACGTAGAAGATGAATCATGTTCCTAATACTTAAGCTTGCATATAGATAAGAGTTTAGTTTCGTGTAGCTTAAGAGTATGACATAAATGATCGAATGAAGGAGATGTATCAAAGATAACACTCTCCTGGAGAGGCAACAATAGAATTTGGACAAATAGATCTTGAAGTTCGAGTTTGCAGAGTACATTAGACATCTTAGCTAAGTTGTTTTTATATCATAAGACATAATCTACTAGATGTTCATTGGATCCTTGTTTAAGTTGTGCAAGTTGAGCATAGGATATCTTGGAGCTGATATTGATAGAGAAGTGAGCAAGAAAAATATTGGCTAGATGCGTAAAAGATGTTACCGAGTGAAGAGGTAGATCATAGAACTAACACATTGCATAATCGTGAAGACTACGAGGAAAGAGCTTAGCTAAAAGAGTGTGATCATCTCAAAATATATGCATGCAACATGAAATGCTCGGAGGTTCTCTTGAGGGTCACCATGACCATTGAAAATGGGTAGCTTAGGAGTGAAAAAATTAGGTGGAAGTGCATAAGTGGAAATGGCGGGTGCAAAAGGGGAATGAAGCAACAATGTGGAATCCAAAGATGGAGATGCATGAGAAGTAGCCTGCTATAATTGATGAATTTACACTTGAAGGTCCTGATAAAGAGAGGCTAAGTCTTAAGTGCCAACAGAAGAAAGTTTTCGTGCATGAGAAACAAGAGGCAGAGTGAAATGGTTCATTGGAGTAGGAACAAAAACAAGGACAGTGGAAGTAGGCGGAAGAGTGGAAGTAGGTGGTTGAGTTGTAATAGATGAGGGAGTGGAAGTGGATACAAGAACACTAAGCTCTGCAAGATTGGTGGCCTCTTCATGAGCAACGAATAAAAACAAATCTAGATTCTCAAGATGTTCAACAAGGTGATCATTGAGCTCTTAGAGATGGGCTTCAATATATTCGCCATAAGATTAAGCCATGTTGGAAGAATTAGAAGAGAGTATTCAAAGGTCGGGTTCACCAAATGATTATGCGATTTTATTTAAATGGATAAATAAAATGCTAAATCTATTTTAGGTAATAAGCGCTAAGATGTAAGCAAGTAAATGTAGGTTTTACCCAAGAAAATAAACAATTAAATTCAAAACCCTAGTTGCAAGTGAGGAGATAAGAAGACTTAGCTGATTTGCAATTAATTCTGGACTATGCCGAAGTGACGACCGATGAACAGAAAGGGGAAACTATCACACCAAAACTCAAAAAATTGTAAAAGTGTTGCAAATTTTAGGACCAGGGCCCTATGAAGAGTTAGAGGCACATGGGGTGCTAGAGACCTGTCGGGGCTCTCGTGAATGCTCGAAGCTACATAACTCAATTTTACAAGGTTGTAAGATGTTTTCCCGTTGTCGCCTTTGATCGCTTTGTATGTTGCACTCAAGCACACAAATGTCACCTGTAACTCCGCAATGAAGAAATGAGCTGCAAATCCCCAAAACATATCAAATCCCAAAAAGAAAATAATGCAAATGAGGGGTCGAACTGTCCTTAGCTGTCAAACAAGTGAACTTACTACCGAGTGTTGCACTACATCTCAAACCCAATGTAGTTCTATGTGTGTGTGTGAAGGAATCACACCATAGTTGGCTCTTGTGTGTGTTGCACTTGATAGCGAGCAATAGCTAGATGTAGAAAATGTAAATAGATGTGTGCATGAAAGATTGAACTTCCCCTCCTATGAAGTGTATGCAGAAATGTAGTCCCTTGCTCTTAAATGGATACTAGATGGATGTTTGAGTGCTCTTAAGATGCCTTTGGATGCACCCTTAGGTGGTGGTAGTAGATGCTTAGTGTTTGGTCCTTTCTTATGATCACATAACTTTCTATTTATATAATTCCCTTGGTTGAATTTCATAATTAATCACTAAAAGGCCGACTAGTAAGAAAATAAGATACCCAAACGGCTAGAAAAGACCCAAAAGATGCGAACAAAGTATACAGAGGTTGGGGGCGCCCATAAGGGACGGGGCGCACAGGTGCTAACGTCTGGCCGGACGCTGGTGTCTAGAGTGAGAAATGGCGAAGTATGTAAAGATAGTTTGAGCTAGAAGGAGTGCAAGATCAAAAGAGAAAACAAAGAGCAAACAAAGGTGACCAAAAGCAATGATCAATTAATACTTTTCTCGCGTATGAACCATATTAATAGTAGTGTGTGATCGGGACTAGATAGATACCCAAAGTGCATGATTTAAAGTCTACACATCCCGATCAAGATCATATTGTACGAATTTGACTTGTTTTGGATTCGCCATATTTTAGAATCATGTTCTGCATTTACGAGGAGATCAAATTTCAAAGATATTTTGAATTCTCGCATTATCAAAGATATCAAATCTCTAAAGGATGAATTTGAAGGATGATTTTGAGGAGATCAAATTTCAACACATGATGTTCAAGGTCGATGATGTTCAAGGAGTCGCTTTTAATGATGCCCCATAAAACATGAGTAAGCAAAGTCTTATAAGAGAAGGAGAGACCCCGATTCACAAAAAGGGCAATGCCATCAAGGAGAATAGAACACGGGAAACTCTAGAGCACTCCAAAATTTTCAAGGAAAAGGTGCCATTTATGACTAGAGAAATAACATTACAAGAATAGATGAAAGGAGCTTTCCTGAGCTTTGTAACATAAGTCGCATCTCATTGGGTAGTGAGAAGCCACGCCTAGAACTTCTCGGTTCCAACATGAAAATTCATAAGGGTGTTAGGTATAAACCAACAACTAGATCTAGTAAGTAAAGTTGGAACCATTTGCATTTCCATTAAGGAAAACCGAAAAAACAAACTAGTAAGGTTACAAAATCCTCTTAGCTTAATGCCATATGGTTCCAAAGTGTGTTTAGCAAAGGATTCAAGGAACACTCAAAAGGAATATGAAAGACATAGTAAGTGATAAGAATATTATTTTGATACAAGTTAAAAACATATTCAAATTTATAGTGAAGAGCATGTTTAGATGCTTTGAGATGAGTTCTAGAATCATTACCTCATTGTAGACCTTTAAAACAAACTTTGGAGCTCGCTATGGTGCCATGCTTCCCGATGTCCACAACAAATGTTACATTTAGTCATTCAAGAGCCATATAAATAGCCTTACAAAGGGTGAAATTTAATTTTATTATTAATATTAAAACAACCTAGGATATGCCATAGAAGTGGTATGATGGCAAAGGACTATATTGATAATCCTAGAGAATAACACATGAAACCCTAACATAGCATGATGTCCAATGTTTTTTTACAATATTTTATAAGATGGTGATATTCTTCTTTACATGAAAAGATGGGAGGATCATGGAACATATAAAGGGGATGGTTGCTCTAACAAAACAAGCCCCAAGCCCAAACGAAAATTACTTTTTTGAGTGAACCAAAATATATTGGCTTCCTCATAAATGATTATGAAGTTCATATAGATCCGAGAGAAAGGATGCTCAAAAATGGTTACTCCTATTACAGTTTCAAACTTGATGATCTTTTAAAGAGGTTTGAATTTGTATTGATAGTTTATTGTTGACACAACTAAGGTGGCTTTTGGACCCAACAAGTTGTTGCTTCCTTCCTTTGAATGGTCCATTATTGTGACAAAGAAGGGATACACCCTAACAAACAAGCAAGAATGACGTTCCTTTACAATGCATGACAATAATTCAAGAGCAACACAATAAAGCAACATCCTTTTAGCCTATTATGGTTATTACACACACTCGCTCCAACTAACTCCAACTAAGACACAATCAAATAGCTATTTGAGATGGAGGCTGTTCTAATTATAATTATGGACAACTGGACACATTTATGAATAATCTACATGCTAATTTCATCATTTGCCATCATTTAGATTTGAGAAACTTAATAAAATTCCTCTTTCATTCTCATATTAACTACAAATTAAGGCTTATGTAGTCCAGTTTCATTCTTTCATATGAGTGCAATTATTGTTTATCTTGCCCTTCAATTACAATTCAATTTAATTTCATTTAGATTCAACTCAGGCCTCAACTGTTATAAGTTAGTATTTGGAGGCACTTATTCTTTCCGTTTTTTTCACACGTTGCAAAGTGCATCATTTTTTTTTTCCATACCATTCAATTCTTTAAGTTCATTGAATCAAAATATTATATAAAAGGAAAACAATTTCTTCATGAACATTCGGTTCCATGTTTTGAACAGGTGAAAAGGGGGTTTACCTGAGTTGATTTTTGGGAAAGTGATTTCTCCTTTCACACTTAATTTGTATCTTATATTTTCGTTACAACAAAAACTTTAATTTCTTAGTGGAAGGTGGTTATAAATCGGTACATTGTTGGTCTGCACAAGATAACTTGGAGCAGTAAGGCACGAATTTAGAGATAATTTTACCAGTTTTTTTGTATTGTGAAGCCAAAAAAGGAGAAGGTAAGTTTGAACAAGTAAACAAACTCAATGTGAAATGGAATAACCGTGTATATTACAAAGTAACAAGGATTTGCATAATAAAAATATCCTAACTTTTTGCAAGCTAAAACAACAATAAGAGTTTCCATTGAAACCCATTATAATGGTAGAAATCTTAACCGTATTTAGCAGTAGAAATGAGACGCTAAGGCTTGTAAGATTTTTCGTTGGAGATTAAACTCAGTTGTACAACCCAACGAAGAGTGTGTATCCTACGAGAGATCTATTTGATTTGAAGGTTGTTCTAATTATTATACTTGCGTCAATTGTCTTTGAAATTGGTATGGGGATTGACAATCCACAAATCATAGGACTTGACATTTAACAAAGCCACAATTGATATAAGAAAAACTATGTTGCCAGGAGGAACGGAAATGGGTACGAAACACGGAAACGACAATTTTCAAATCTATTTGATTTGAAGGTTGTTCTAATTATTATACTTGCGTCAATTGTCTTTGAAATTGGTATGGGGATTGACAATCCACAAATCATAGGACTTGACATTTAACAAAGCCACAATTGATATAAGAAAAACTATGTTGCCAGAAACGCGAAACGGGTACGAAACACGGAAACGACAATTTTCAAAAAACCTTGGATACGAAATGTCCGTACAATATATATATATATATATATAGTGCTCGTTTTACAATTGTAGACCATAAGAGATAATTGATAAAGCACTAAAAACAATAAAATGAAAATAATAAAGTAAACAAAAACAAAATAAAATACAAACATTAAAAAAATACACAAACCAAACATTATTAAAATATAAAAAACCCTACAAATGTCACGGATTTTAATTTTTGCAATTAGTTCCCCGTCCAACGATGAAATGGAATGATTTGGGGTTCGCGGTTTTGACGTTGAGGGATTTGCAGACTCCTTTGAAGGCGGATCAGGGCCACGAAGTTCCACGACCCACTGGGCCACCACAGTGCTCAACCCCACCACAGTCGCAAACGTTTCAAACAGTCGCAGTTTTGATAGAAATACAGACACGAAATCAAAGAAACCCTAGTCACAGTTTCGACGGAAATACAAACACAAATACGAAGAAACCCTAGTCGCAAGGGCAGAGGTATTTCCACCTATTTTTCAAAGACGTTTCCACAGCGTTTCGTGCACGTTTCGTACACGTTTCCCGTTTCCGAAACGTTTCCAGGCTGAAACGTAAACCCCTTAGGCGTTTCCGTGCAACAGAGAAGAAAAAGTTTGTCCTTTGTTATTATATTGAGTGCAAAGACATTTATATGGACTTAAAGGATCTCACCTCCTTTGTTACTCTCTCTTTCTCATCTTAATATTGTGTCTATGAAAAAAAAAAGTTATAGTTTCAATGATTTATTTTAATTTAAATAAATTTTATTGTATAAATTAATATTAGAAAACAACATTTAAAGTATTTTTTAATGAATAATAAATATTTTATATTACCTTATGCAAATGCTAATAATTCAAATATCTTAAATGCAAAACTATTAAATGTTTAGAGACATCAACTTTTAAGCATTTACAATAGGCAAATCCAAAATTTAATATAAATACCTGGAAATTGATATCTCTCAACATTTATTACATGTATTTAAGATATTTGTGCTGGTATACTTTCAAAGAAAGACTTGTTTCTGGCGAAGGTTATTCCAATCATCATGCAATTCAACTCTTCAACTTTCATAATATGAAATAAAAGGATATCATTTTCTTCTTAATCATTATACATTTAAAATCTTTCTTCTTAATTTGTCTGTACATCATGGATGATTGTGCAATGGACAGTTTCATTTATATTTCAGGAACTTGGATACAACTCCCTTTCCATTCACATGTAACGTGCAAAATAAATCTTCCATAGAATTATGCTTGATATCTCATGCCCATTAGGTTTAAGTGGAATCCTATTTGGTCCTTTCATTTGAGTGCTATCAATGATTCTTAATGCTTAAATATTGATAACTCATCTTGCCTTAAATTCATTGAATTTACCTCAGTTGCATTCATTTCCAGCCTTAACTGTAAATTATTTGAAGACATCAATTCATTTCTTTTTGTACACCTTGCAAAGTGTGACCAGCTACATACCATGTAGGTGTGAACTCTTATGCTGTCATTTCTTGTTGCATGCAATTCAACTCTTCAACTTTATAGAATCAGAATATGAAATAAAAGGATATCATTTTCTTCATGTTCTTGCTGCTAATGGTGGCTTCATGTTCCACATAGATAGTTGTGTAGACATACTAGAATATTTTCAGGTGCATGTTACATAAATGGCAACATAAATGTCAATCTCTGACTAGGGTTGAAAGGGTTGCCTTAAAATTAGACCAGAAGTGATCTTTAGAAATCAGGATACCTCCTCATCTGTACAAACATTGCTTTCTATTTTTTTGTAAATGAAGCACCTGGCAAAGGAGATATAGATGCATAGGAACAGTGCACTCATTACAGCCAGAAGCCAGTAGAAGTAGTCCAAGTGAGCTTTGTTTAGGTTGTCTGCAAACCAGTTTTGTCCCTCGCCTCTGCTACTTAGTTTCTCAATAATAGAAATTAGAATACTGCTCACGAAATTGCCAACTCCAAATAGACTAAAAAATAGGGCGATTCCCAAGCTTCCCATTGTGTCAGGCATCTGATCATAAAAGAACTCTTGCAAGCCTATAATTGTTAACACGTCTGAAATACCAAGTAGAATGTATTGTGGAAACAACCAAAAAATGCTCAGAGGAATTGTTGCATGGGGCATGTCTATCAAACCATAATCTTTTGCTTTTGAAGCCTCTTACTTTCTGTCAAAGCTGCAACAATCATGGAAAGAGTGGAAAAATCATACCTACACCTATTCTCTGTAACATTGTTATACCACGCTCATTTCCAGTTATCCTTCTGGCTAGTGGAACAAAGATTCGATTATACACAGGCACCAGCACAATAACAGACAGGGTAATAAGATTTTGTAAGGTTGCTGCAGGGATTTTAAAGTCCCCTGTGATCCTTCTATCCATTGTGCTGCCCTGCTTTGTAAAGAATGTTGGATATTGATCCACAACCACCCCATACATCAAACAAGCCACCCAGATGGGCAACAGTCTTAGAACAAGTTTCACTTCTTCCACCTGCGTAACTGTGCATAGCCTCCAATCAATATTTATTTTGTGTCCGTGGTCGGAATCAATTGCAACTGTTGCTTTGTCAAGAAACCTATGAAACAATAGTGAAAAAGCTTGTGAACATTTTTTGGATGTTTTTCAAATGCATTTTTAAAAAAGAAACAATATTGATCTCAAGACTAAATGGAAATATGGCTACTTGTGCACTCTTTTAGGTCGCATGCACCGGTGTAATTAGATGTGTATAAGTGAACATTTTTTGGATGCTTTTCAAATACATTTAAAAAAAAGAAACAGTATTGATCTCAAGACTAAATTGAAATATGGCTACTTGTGCACTCTTTTAGGTCACATGCACCAGTGTAATTAGATGCGTATAAGTGAACATTTTTGGATGTTTTTCAAATACATTTAAAAAAAAGAAACAGTATTAATCTCAAGACTAAATGGAAATATGGCTACTTGTGCACTCTTTTAGGTTGCATGCACCAATGTAATTAGATGCGTATAAGTGAACATTTTTGGATGTTTTTCAAATACATTTAAAAAAAAAAAGAAACAATATTGCTCTCAAGACTAAATGGAAATATGGCTACTTGTACAGTCTTTTAGGTTGCATGCACCAATGTAATTAGATGCGTATAAACATGTAGAAAGAAGGTTTACCTGAATTGTTTTGTGGGCAAAAGCTTTCTTGTTTCATCCTTGTAAATTTCTTGACTTACATATAAGTTTTGTTGTCCTTGAGAAGGAATAGATACATCCCACTTGCGAATTGCAGCAACAAAAACTTGGACAATTCGAGTTACTGGACTGGTAGAAGGTAGTTAATGTCGGTACTTTCTTGTTCCGCACAAGAAGACAGAGAGTGCTATTGCCATGGCTATAGTTGGGATGCCAAACCCTAAACCCCACCCAACATTTTCTTCAATATACACGATCACAGAAACATATACAACCAAGCCACTGCATAGACCAAAAGACCACCAATTGAAGAACGAGATCTTATACTTCCTCTCTGTTGGGTCTTGTTCATCAAATTGGTCTGCGCCAAATGCTTGCAAACAGCGTTTGTGACCTCCTTGACCCAAAGCGACCAAATATATTGAAATGAAGAAAAACCCCACCTGAAAAGATGCGGGTCTTGGGCAGATATATGATGTTTCATCACAGGAGGGTGGAATAAGAAACTCCACTGAAGCTGAGAGAGCTAAGCAGACCAACCCCTGCAGCCAGTGAACATCTTAGTGAGTAACACTAGTTATTCCTGCTTTACACCGAAATGTTTTTAAACTTGTAACACAAAAACTGATCCTTAGGCCCTTAACCAAAAGGTAACCAAAGTCTTCAGAAATGTACCCACTTTACATGACATTGATTTACTAATACATGGAAGGACTTTCAGTAGACTTACTACATGGCGTAAATACACTGAGAGTTAGTATTGATCTGCCGAAAATCCATTTTCCTTTACAAAATCATGTGGGAAAAATCATATTTGATGTCTTGAAAATGATGAATGTTACCCAAGATCTAAGAAAATGAAAAACTATATTTTCCCTCCAAAGAATCCAGGTGAAAAATGTATGGTTGATTAAAAGGCTATTGGGAGATCTCTGTCACTAAAAACTCTCACACAATTTTTCCAAAAGCCTTTTATTGAGATAATGGACTGTGTAAACCTTATTTCTTTAATGTATAGTTGATGTTTTAAAGATGTAAATATTGGGTCAGACTAAAGACACTGAAATATCCATTTTATTTTAAACAATCATTAAAAATTTGCGTAGATATGTTGAAATATTTTGAAGATGATAAATACTAGCCAAGATTAAAGTCACTGAAAAAATCCATTTAATTGAAGATTTGAAGATGACAATATTAACCAATTAAGACTACAAGAGTGTTTTCGTAGAATAACATTAAAGGCAATGAAAATCCGTTTTCCTTTAAAGAATCATGGAGAACACATAGGTGATGTTTTGAAATGATAACTGTTACCCAAGATTTAAAGACACTTGAAAATCAATTTTTGTTTTAAAGAATCATGAAGGAAAATGTCTAGATCATGTTTGGAAGATGATAACTACTAGCCAAGATTAAAGGCCCATAAAATTACATTTTCATTTATTGAAAAAAGTATAGTTGATGTGTGGAAGATGATGAATATTAGTGAAGATTTCTGAATGCTCACAACCACAGATTGTACTTCTGCCTAATCTCATGAGAGCTCACGATCACAGATTTTACTTCTGCCAAATCTCACGAGAAGTCAATTCTTCCTAGTTGAGATAATTTATTGAGTATGGTATAATGATGTTGAAATGGCACATGACTTGGGGTTTAAAGAATTTCCCAAAAGAGGATATATATAAGGGGTTGATATATTAATAAAAGAAGAAAATAGATATTAAAGCCTCGGGCAGAGCTGTAACAGGCAGTTGCCTGCCAGCATTATAAAGAAGAGAACATAGCTAAATAGCTGCCAAATTGCCAATTATAATATAGATATCCGTGGAACCACAAATAAGACTCCTGCTGGAGTAAAGATTCCAAGAAGTAAGGGCTGAAGCCTATGCCAAAAAAACAGTAGTCTTCATATGGAACAAACTATCTAAAGAAACCGACATAATGTGGGTGAGTTTGTTAAGAGGGTTCAATGCTCTTCAACCCAGCCAAGTTTAAATTTCACAAGGCACTTGCGGTTACATCTGTTTGCCTGGTTTATAAGGCTGGTTGTGGCTGTTTCAAACTGGTCATGGGTCTACGAAAGTATCCATAGCAACAAAAGGAGGAGATTTAAACCATATAAAGGAGTTTAACCCATGTGGTTGCTTGTCCTTTGGCCACATGGGCTGCCTTATCAGAGAGTAGCTTGATGGATTGGTTTGCTTGAGCATGCCGATTAACCCTTGGAGTGCCTTGCATATGGTGTTCTATTTCAACATGACTGAATGCTTTGCCTCATGGAAGAAGACTGAAAAGACTGGCAAATCAGCGTTTCTTCCTCCATTTTGAATCTATGTTGTGTCAAATCAGGATATAACAGGATTTCAACTGTCTCCATTCTTTTTCTGTTGCTAAAACAGATTGACAAGGACACTATGCATTTATGCAGTTAAATTCAGTTGCAGGCTTTGGATAACGTTACATATTGTAGACATCCTAAAAATACATACCTATTCCTAATCATCCCTATCACTTGCCCAATGTGCCAAATCAGTTATAGAATGCATTCTAGATCATTATCTTTTCATGTTCTACAAAAAATCACTTGCATCCCATTAGAATTAATTTAATTAATTATATCATGCATAAACTATACACTTACACTCTTTACCTAATTTAATTAGCTATTTAAATAGAATAAAATATATTTATCTACTCATCTCCATTTCACTATCCAACTCACTCAAGTTGAACTAGCTCACTCCACTCAAGTTCTAGAACCCTACAAAGGTGGAAGCAAAATTGCATGTACAATTGAAGAATTCAAGAGCCAACTATTCAAATTCATTGCCCCTTAAATTCTTATTCAAAATAGCCAACTGTACAGACCAAATCAACTTGTTAAATCAGGAAAATGCATTCATTTACCTGCAACTCATTCAAAGCTTGATCCACAATCCATGGCCTCTCCTTCAGCTATAAATAAGAGGCTCTTTCCTTCACAATTCATCTCTTGGAAGCTTTAGGCATTTGCAACATTACTCTACCAAATTGCCATTAGAATTTGCATGCCGTGAGGCTGCCCATTTGATCATCCATTGCTCATAGCACATCCTTCTTCCATTTGGAACCAAGTTTGGAGCATCCACAATCAAATCATTCAAAGAGATCCAACAAGTGTGGTACTTCATTCCACACTTCAGCTATCTCATCTGAGGTTGCAAGAGAACTTGAAAAAGGTTTGCATTGCATTGTTATTGTTGTTTTCTTTCATTTGTTTCAGTTTTCCTTGTATACAAATGCAAATGGTTCAATTCGATTGTAGGCTTTGGATACCGTACATGGCTATGTTGTCAACCAGGGCCTTGAGGATTTTGTCAATGGTGGTTAGAGATGTATTGATCAACTGATTGGAAATATAGTGTTGATTCGGTTTATTCATAAGAGAGTTTGGGGGCAGTGAGGATGGGCATGAAAATCGGTTGAATCTGAGTGTGTATATATGTGTGGCTATATACACATATACATAGCTGCCCTATCACTGGGTTTAATAAAATGCATACGATGATTTTAAAAACTGAATTTACAAAATGGGCTCTCTCCCCACTCAAATGCATACTATAAACCCACCCAGTGTGTCTATGAACATATATACCCAGTGTTGTCATGAGGCTCAAAGTTCAGACAAAATGCATTAAAAAGAGGACTTGGGTATTGAAAAAAACTGACCATTAGATACACCAGAGATGACAGAAGAATGGTCCAGTACCGTCCCAAATATGAATCTGCCACAAAAGCTCCAATAAGGGGAAGCATAGTTGCAACACCTGACCAGATATTCACATTCTTTGCCGCAGTAGCAGTGCTCTGTTGCATGACTGTTGTGAGGTAAGTGATCAAGTTGCCAGAAATGCCATAGTAGGCCATTCTCTCTGCCATTTCAACAACAATTATGAGAAGAGAAGCTGGCCATCCTCCTGTGACGAGTCTGCTCACAGGCCTTCCATTGAGGTCTGTAGACCCATCCTCAGCTATGTTGGTCAGCAGGGGAGATTCACAGGTGGCCATGAATTAGCATTTGTTTTCCAACCTGTAGGTCAAGTGGAGCTGGGTACACATATTTTCCAAGCATTACTGAAACAGGGGATCTTTGAATTTAAATGCTATAGATTCCAAACCTAATGCGACATATGGAAATATAATATCGTGTAGGTAACACATGTGAGAATAATAAGGGAAATATATACTATGGACAGAACGCCAGCTAGCTAGAGTGGAAATATAACATTTTATATTCGTCGATATATGATAATGGAAATATTTGTCTCCCCAATGGTTTGAAGTTTGTATCTAGTAGAGCATAGAAATGTTTATTTTTTATTTTTATTTTTATTGGGGTTATGGCACGTGGGGTGGCAATGGTGGTGGCTTGTAATATAAGGAGTGTGTCTATTTTTAAATTTGATGTTTAGGTGACTGTCACTAAGAAGTCTCTATTTTTAATTGAAGTCAATTAAATTTTTAATATTGTTGTCATATAGTAAGTCCATTTTTTTCCTCCAAAATATTTTCCAAGTCTTATATATTAATTACGTCGAAAGGCGTTCTTCAGCTGGGTCGAGGCCGAGAGGGCTCTGACAATGACAGGTAGATCAGTGGTAGATAATTTTCAGAGTACACAGACGTTGATTATGGATCGTTCACAACGGTCGATCGTCTGCAAAAAAACCAACGCGTTCTTCAGCTGGGTCCAGGCTGAGCGGCCTCTGACAGAGCGCAGAGGTGAGGACAGAGCAGAACCGAGGAAGGGAGCATGGGACCATGCCCGAAGTGCATCCCGTGGCATAATGAGGTTGGAAACGTAATACATCGCGTGGATAAGAAGTTGAAGTTTCTTAAATGTAAAATTTCTCGTGAATGGTATAAGGGGTTTCGTTTCCTTCTTGCAGGGTGTACGCGGACAGAGGGCGAAGGCAGTGGGCATGAATCGCAAATACCTTCATGTCGGGGACTATTGAGAACCATCTCTGCGCTGCCCGATGTAAGTTCTTTGGGGATTTTTTTGTTGTTGCTTCCGTGATTGATATTAACGGGTTGGGTGAAAGGGTTTTATTTGTTTATTTCCCGTTCCTTCCTGTTTTAGATGCAACTCCAGCGCCTTCCACCCTATGTTTTGTCTGTTTTTCCTTTGTCATAGATTTATTAAAGCATTCAACCTGCATCGACCTCTCCCCTCTTGCCCCAAAAAATGATTTGGCTTTGCCCTAAAAAAATGATGTCGTTGTTGCCTAATAATGAAATGTAGTTTTGACGTCATGCCCTTCATTTTAGGGAACGTTTGGGTATTGTTGTTCAATTTTGATAATAAGGTAGAAGTAATTTGTCAATGTAGGTGCATTTTACCACCTCTGCTGACATTTGACGGGGAAGTTGTTATCATGAAGAGGCATAAGTGAAATTTGGTATTTCATTGTTGAAATATTTGTATTACATGGGATATTTGTTATTTGCTGACCCATGCATATGCTTTCATTCAACAGTGTTTGTGAAGTTAATGAGTCCATCTTGCAATGAATGTTATATGAACTGGTTCTTTAAGAAGTCAATCTGCTACATGACACAAGAATGGCTTGCAAACCTAAGAGTAAGAGATGACTCGACAGTCTGAAAAAAGACTAAATTTTTTGCAATATCTGAATCCATAAATAGTGCGGAGTAAATTTTGTTGCTGCTTGTTTATCCTTCTCGAATGACAAAATGTTTTCTTTCTTTATAGTTGTTTGGCACCCTTGCGAATCAAGAAAAAAGTTGTTATTATGTGTCCTTTTTATGCAAGGTTTGCATTTCTTTTGAAGCTACAAGTAGGAAAATTGGTGGAGAATAACAAGCTGTCCTTTTTCCTTGGTTGGATGCACAACAACATGTTGTGAGGCTTCTTCAAGGCAAAATGGGAAAACAAAGGTTGTTGGAAGGGAAAAAGGTAAACTCATGTCTTTACTGCTTTTTAGGTTAATAGAAAATAATGCCTTTCATTGCTTGTAAGTTTTATATCTTTGTTTTCATATGTCTTACAACTCAAACTATCCAAAATAGAACATGAGAAAGCATTAAACCGAACTCCGTGACTCCGACCTTTAAAACTTCGCAGAATCAATTTTCATTGTCCATTTATTTTCCATTTCGTGTGCTTCGATATTCAAACCAGCTCCACCTCAAGTATTGACCCATTTTAAAATTTCATAAATTCGGCTGCCATCTTGGTTTCTATTGATGCTTTAGCCCTCTATTTGTTGTGCATTTGAGCATTTGATGAAATTTAGAAAAAAAAAATTGTAAACATGTCTACTCTTTACTCCTAGCCTTCATAGTGTTGTCTAATGAATAATTCCTTGCTTGACCAACAGACAAATGTAAAAAAAAACAATCCAATTTTTTTTGCATTTAGCTTAGTTACATGGTTTTTTAGTGAAATGTCTAGCTACAAATTAGTTTGTTATATAAAACTTGTAGAATAGATGGAAAATGTTACTGGAACTTAAAATATTTGTTATTATTGTTCGCTGCCCCTTTTCTTCGATGGAAAAAGTGCAACTGTGGTCACCAAACAACCAATTTTGTAGGCATAAATGCTGCCATATCCACATTCAGAATACAGAAGTCGTTGTACAATCATGTATCAAGTTAGAATGGATAGAAATATTAGTTTCCAGTTGTTGTTAAGGTTTGGACCTTTTAGAATCCACTCCAAGCATCTAGTGGTTTTTGTGCTTTGTTTGCATACAAGTTAATGTTTTATTGTGGATGTTACATGTCTCTGTCTGCAAGTTAGCAGCTTGTATAAAACTTGTTCAATAGGTGGAAATAGTAAATGAAACTTACATTAGTTGTTGTTATTGTTATGGTTAGGTATCTTTTCAATTCAGAAATTAATTTCTGTGAGGCTTTTCTTATGTTTTATGAAGATGTAAAAAATAATTGCCTTGATTAATAATGGCATGAAGGAGCACGTGTCTTTCCTGTTAGCATGATTCCTAGTGTGTCAAGGGATTATCTCCCTAGGAAGCCACTTCGAAGTATCCCACAAGTTCCCCTTGTGGGACGTTAGATTGTTCAAATGGGAGGCTTTTAAAGCTATCTTCCAACAAAGAAACCTTCATTAACCTCTTCATACATTTTGCGTACGATATTGCTTTCTGTAATGTTTGGTTTTTTTCCTTTTCAGTTTGAAAGAATGAGGACTAGAAACATAATTATCACTACCCCACTTGGTGTGATTATTACGACACCGCACTTGCAAAGAGAAGAGCAGTTTAAAATGATTCATTTTGTTGTGAACGTTTTACACTGCAGGCAACCGAAACCACCTAAGCCGGTTATAACAGAATTGGTTAGAGAGTGACCAAATTCCGTATAGCTGGACCTCGCTCTCGTGGATTTGGCCTAGCTTATGCTTCTAAGGAGGCTGCAATGAAATCTAAACCTTCCTATAAATTAAAAAGAATGAGTGTGGTGACTGCGAAAAATGAAAGTGGAAAAAATAAAAACAATCTGCAAAGAGAATTCCTGGTGCTAGCAAGAAAAATTTTGAGAAAAAAAAAAATGATAGCCTCCTCCCCAAAGACCTTGTAAAGGAGACTAAAGTTGTAGACTGTATAAAGTTTTAGGCATTTACGTAAGGGCTTTTCTTTGCAAGTATACTCGATTACGCTAAGCCATATTTTAGATCTGCAAATAATGGCTCGAATATACATGTTTAATTTATCTAGCTACTTGTACTGTGGTATTTTATAGGTGTTATTAAACTTAAACCACGATTTGTAACTACATATAATGGTCGGAATATATATATATGTTTATTCTATCTACCTTGTTCTACTTTGGTAACTATGTGCTTCGTTTAATTAAAAAATCTATTTTCCCTTTCGTTCTTTTTCAATATCATACAAAGCTTAGGTGTGTTTGAGTGAGGAATATATTTTTTGTATAGTACCACCTCTATGTAGATTTAGTGTGTGCACTATGCATTCTTGGATTTTCAATTAAATGTGTTGTTAATGGCACTTATGACAATTCAATCTGCATTTCTCATACTTCCTGTCCGCTCTTTTTTAGATGTCTTTGGTTCAAAGTTGTCTTTGCTGCAAACCAAATTCTGATGGCTTTGCCCCCAAAAATGAAGTTGTTGTTGCATGGCAGTGAAATGTAGTTTTGACGTGATCATTTGACGGGAACATTTTTAATACAAGCATTTCCTTTATTTTGTGGAATTGTTATTAGCATGTATTGATATAAATGAAAACTAAAAACATACAAACTCCTCTTGTGTGGTAAAATCGCATGTATAGAATAGGTTCAAATAATGCATAGCTTTATTAAATTCATGATTGTTCGAAATTGAAAGCCATGACTGAGCTGTTATTCAAAACTCTTTTTTACTAGGTCATACTTTGTGTACATTCACAACTTCTAAATATTTGGAATTTTGATGCCATGTAAAATCAAGTGTTGGAAAATTTTGGTTAATTGTTTTAATCTGTTATTTTAATGTCTGCTAGAGTCAATGATAACATAATTGATTCAACATTCATTAATTTATTGCTTCTTGTTTGCTTGTTTAACTTATTTATACAAACTCCGTGTTATTATCTCTTAACCTGCTATCAACCTTTTGATCCACTTCAACCTTCCCTTCCACAATGGCTTTTAATAAAAAGAAATATCCTTCCCCTGTTGTGATTGGCGGCATTGCATTTGATTAACCTATTTATCTTGTTGTGCGTTATCGGCTTTGTTTTCTTGGAAATTTGACTGTTTAATCTTTTTCTTATTTTGCAAAGTAACCAAGTCACAAGTTTATCAAAAAAATAAGTGAAATACACTTTTATTAGTTATTCAATAAATGTAACATGTTGTATTTTAATGACATTTCCAATCCTTGTTATTGCTAGGTCTGCTCTAAAGAAAGTGCATCCTTCCAACCTTCCAACTTTTGTTTTTCTTCAAAATAAATGTGCTTCTTATTAGACGAAAGTTTAACTTGAGTCCATTCTATCATGTGGGTTTCAGTAATTGCTTCTCGTAAGTGTTGGAAGTACTTGTGACAACATGACAGTAATGGAGGAAATGTAACAATAGTGTTCATACTCCATTTACCTACCACAATACATTATGACAAAATATGCCTACATATACATTGTGTAATGTATGTGAAGAGTTGAAATTGAAACATAATTTATTATTGTTTTTTAGATTGTTTTTAGATGGTGGATTGTTTTCTATATCGATAATATGGCCCTCAAATATGTGGTCAACAATCCTTTGCAAAAATTTCAGGCAATTACATATGGGGGCCATGTTTAGGGGAAAGGGTGATAACTATGACAAAATTGTTTGGGATATTTTTCAATAATGAAATATTGTTAAATTAAAATTAAAAAAATGATTTGTATTTTTTTTACTCTTCAACATTGATATTTTCTACTATATTGTACTCTTAACGAATATACATTTTTACAAAAGTAAATATATTTACAAAAGAATATTCATTAGTGAAAAAATCAAGTATATTCAGGAATACTAGTTGTCACATACTTCATTCAATCAATACAACTACTTTGTATGATCAATTCATATTGTTTTCTTTATTCAATGATGCTTTACTCAACTAAATGCTTAAAGACGAGGATTGTTAAATCCATTGCACTTTGTCACCCTATTTGTGTCTAACAAAAATATATCCTCTCCCATAAATATGTATTTTCTCCCCCTCCTTGAGCAACAACTATCCACTCCTTCACCGCTCCCCTTTCGGCGTTTACATCGCACTGCTCGCGTGCGATTGCTAGTATAGTTAAATTGACATTAGTTCTCATTGTTTAATGGGAAATTTGTGAAGAAGGTCATAGTCTTTTTTTTAGTTTTTCTCGAATCGAAAGAGTTCCTTACTCAAGGCGGTTAGGAGCAAGGAGAGTCTTAAAGTTGTTAATAATTATGATATGTTCAAAATATAATGTACTTTTGATATCTCTCAACATTTTTCATATATATATATATTATATTAGATAATCAAACTCTAGAGATTTTTCATTAGGAAGCATTCTCTATACTTCACTTCCTTTAGCATTAATCTAATTATTACAAAGAAACATAATCAAAAGTAAATTCATAATTAATTTTTTTCTCATTTTTAAAAAAGTAAACACATCCTTTTTAACTTGTAAAAGATTCAAGATTAATATATAAATAATAGAAACTAGTATACAAGAGTTTGTGGCACAACCATTTTTAATATTGATCTTGCTTTGTACCATAGAGGTAGGTTGAGAAACTAGTGCTTGTGAGGCGTACGGCGCAATTTGTGTTAGATATTGTTGACCACTAGCTCGTACCACTTGATTTGTTGACAATGTGTAGTACATTGAGCCAAAGGAGCATTTTCTAGTTTGTGGCCCTCACATTTTATACTATCAATCACACCCAGTGGTGTTATGGAGATGTAAATAGGGAGGCGATGAAGAAGTAAAAGTGGGAGGAGTTTAGGTGAAACATTACATGACGTAGAGTGGCGATGAAGAAGAGGATTGAGGGAGGATAATTTTTGGGTGAGAAACAATTGAAGGGAAGTTATATAATCATTTTCTTTCTTTTGGAAAACAACATATGGACCACCTTGTGTTTACGGATAGTTAGAGCCAACTCCATTATTAAGGGAATTCATTGCAAGATGCGGTTAACTATTGAGATAGGGACATGTTTGGGAGACTCAACATCCCATGTGAAGCAATTTTAAAAGCAGAAAAGATGAAGACACAAACACAACAAATCAAAAGAGGTATATCGATAATAAACAATATATGTACCAACAAACCAATATTAAATAATCAATCAAATCATTAAATGCAATGTATGTTGGTTATTAAATTCATCTTAATTGTCACCAACCTCAAAGCATTACTTTTTAATAGCCTAGTAACTTTTGGATTACTACAATTATAGTATTATATTTGTAATGAGACAGTCCACAATGAGAGTGTCTATGACAAATTTCACAAGGAGAGGATACAAGTTAAAGAAGAGCTAACACTATAACGAGATTGAAATGGAAAGATGTTTAGAAAAGGTTGGAATTAAATATGTGCATGTCCGGCACCTATTCCGCATCTCATATTGTTCCAATCCAAATAATATTTGTTATATGTGTTCCACTCTATCGTCTCAATCTCACTCACATTATTCTCACCTTTTCTTCCCATAGAAGGAACACTTATCATCACAATTCAAAGTGGTTTATGAGATTCTATGTGGTGCCGAATAAGAAACAATTTCCACAAGTTAGGAATATGAGATGACAAAGATTAAAAAGCTAAATGTGGGAAATGTATTAATGTTGGGCATTGCCTTTTTATGGTAGCTAAAGGGGCTCCCACTACTTGTCCAAAATATTTTTTTACATGGGGATGGATAGGATGGCTTTTCCATGGTTTACAAAGGGTTAGTTATTTCCAACGTAGGTAAAAATGAGACACTTTTTAATATTCTAACTTTGATGGGTTCGTTTAGTTTTATTAAAAAAATGTTTTTTTAAGAGGTGATAAATTTGGGAAGATATCTAGAAGGTCGATTAAAAAAACTCCACATCAAAGACATGAATGAAAAGATGCAAAGAAAAAGGTGGGAATTAAATACACACATGTATCACACTTATTCCACGGCTCAAATTGTTCCTACCTGAATAATATATGTTATACGCGCTCCATTTTATCATCTCAATTTCACTCACATTATTCACGTGAGTGTAATTTTTGCTCAAAGGGGTAAAACAAAAGTTTGGAAAATGCAATAGGATCAAAACTCAACTTTTAATTGTGTATGAAAAGGGGCAAACAACATAGTACAAATATTTACACCCTTTTTAATTTTTATAGATTGGTATGGGAATGCACAACAATAAAAGGAATGTAACGTTTGTTACAACGGGTTATTCTGATTAATTAAATTCCAACATTAATAATGTAATATCATAATAACATATTAATACTTGCAACTAATGATTACAATATACTACAAGCTCAAATACACAAGAGGGAAGATGTACTTAGCTATACAAAGTGATACAGGAGAGATTTGGGTGCAATGACTAGGAAAATTGGGAGTATTGAACCTGGAGATGCTTCATTATTGAGATTGTGATCTGGAAACTGTCATGGTATGGAACCATATAGCCCTACCGCGATCAAATGTATGGACATATATTTATTGTACGGTCTTGTACCTTCTTGGAATGGGGATTTGTAATTTTATGTGCTCTTCGGTGGTCTGGATATGTGTGTCATTATTAAACCCTAAGTATTGCACAATCCCTAAACCATATGAAATTAGTTGAATCAAACTCAAAACCTAACCATGGGTGAGAGATCCTGCAAGAAGGTTTGTATTTGGGTTGAAGTGTAATCCGTGCACCTCCTACATTGGAACTACTCCTAATAGGCCTTAAACCATATGTAGTTCTCCACCTAGCATGTAATATCTATATGAATGCAACTAGTTGGAAACTTGAACCCCTTTGAACATGCTTGAGATGATTGCGACATTATTGCTAAGACATTACGTTAAGACTTTTGAGTGCTTGGAAATGGGGGAAGCTAAACTCTTTGACCCAGTTGAGTGTTTCATAACTATTGTAATGGTTTCCCTAGTGGATGTGCATCAACTTTGTGAAGATTTAGGTGCATTTGTGCTAGTGTTTACAATGAGAGATCATAAGAGTGTTAGGTGATTGTTGGGTCCTTGAATGAGGTAATATAAACTTGCTTATGTAGGGATCCGAATGTAATTTATCATGTAAAGGCCGACCCAGGAGGATAAAAAGGCCTAAAATCGATAATGTAATTAAAAGAAAAGTTGGAAGATGTGTCTGTCCAAGATCACATAGGTTGGCCATGGTCACCATTACATCTTGATTCTATTATAATACAATTTTTAATAGGGAGGCAATAAGTGAAATTTGGAAGTTGCATCATGATAAACAAAGGTTAATAGTTGATTTTATGAATGTATATTCATAATGTGGTGACACATCAATGTGTAGGAATAAGTAAGTTATGAGAGAGCAATATGTATTGAGTGGAGATATGATGTGGGTGTTTATCTTAGCTAAGAAGCGGACTCATAACTAATAGTGTCACAAGGATAAATTTATAGATTTGAGTGTCTACATTTCCACCCTTTAATTATGAAATGAAATCTACATTCTTAAAAGAAAATGAGACCCGAATTTGCAGACACACTTTTTCTTTTCTTGGATTTTTTTGTTGTCCGTGATATGTTGGTGTTGACATGATCCATGATGAAACATGTAACACAAAGTGTAGGCAATGCCCATAGTAAAAATGAACTATAACTCAAATGTATATACGAAATTTAAACTTGCACAAAGTGAAATAAAGAGATGCAAAATATGAAAGGAATAAACATGTTTGTTTTGGAGGAGGAAGATCTCTTTTGCTTCCAATTGGAGATTTGGATTGTATTTCTAAACTTAATGAAGGATTAGGGGTGATCAGTCCCCAATTGTGTTGAAGATGAAAATAGAGTACTATGTGCATGCAACTCAACACTTAATAAAAGATAGAGAGAAGAAGATAGAGGTATTGCAGTACCGTATGAAGGAAGAAGACCACGTATCAAAGTTTTAGTAACCCTAATATCTTCCCCTTTGAAAGAGGATAGGAAAAACTACCTATAAACAAATTAATTACTTTGATACTTTTCATAGCCCCACATACCACACCACTACGGATGGATTCAAGCCCAAATTTGTAAATATAAACACAAAATATAATAGAGAATGGGTGTCCCCATGCTTTCCCCATGTGCCACACAACTGAGTAGGAGTATGTAAGATGCTAAAATGATGATGGAGAAGGAGATTCATGTCCCTCAAACCCTATATTTTGTAATTGAGACTAAGTACGAAAAATGTGAGGAGTGAAATGTTGATGCCCCTATAAATTTCGCTAAAATATGTCAAATGAGTATGAGATTATGCCAAAACCCTATATCCATAAGTGAAAATATGAAACTATAGAAAAAACCAATTAATCGCCCTAGGAAGAAACTTAAGGTAGGGTCAAGAAACCCCATACATCAGATCCCGACCATTATGTACGGTTTTGAGCCTATGCAATTTTGCCAAATTATTGTATCTAGAGACATTTTATGAGGACATGTACATTATGAAAATGATCTAAAAATGGGTGTTTATGCCAGCTTAATCATGCTCTCCATTTTTGAATACTTAATTCAAATTTCTTAAATTTTCATCTTTACGTTAAAAATGCCTTAATTAATTAAAAACAAGTATTTAAGAATTGAAGTTAAAGTAATAAATGATAAAATGGAAATAAAAAACATTGTAAATCGATAACGGAGTTCACCTATATGGTTTACATCTTTGAGTATGCTTCAATTACAAACCGATCCATTAAATAATGCAAAGTACACTTTATTGCATCACTTTTCTCCCAATAAAGGGATTTCAATATGCAATCGGTCTTGATGTCCTCTAGGAATTCTTCAGGCTAGGCTCAATGACCTTCTACATCTTCTTCCTACGGTAAATGAACATAAACTTGTTTTCTTTCTTAGTCTCCCAATAAGGGGCTTCAAAAAAATTGTTTACATAGAATATTATGTGTTTTATATAGTTTCTAATACGTGTGGCATAATGGCTAAGGAATTATATTTTTGTATGAAGATATGGTGTTTGGACCCTACTTGAAATTCCTTCATATACTTTTTTAAACTTACAAAACCCCAAAATAAAGCAAATAGGTAAGATCTTTGGTTATAATTTCTAAAAATAGGGTGTGCTTTGTTGGTAAAGACCCCAAAATGGGTCATGCATGGTATTTGGTTCAAATCCCATGCATCATGCCTCCTTTCTCATGCGAATGCCTTTCCATTTATCCCACATTATTTGGGATATGTAACAAAGAATGGTTTAAATGCATATTCCTTTGCTTTATGGTACGTGGTCAAGGGCCATCTCATGCTTGGGATCAAGCTTGGTACTTGGACTTGGTGTTGTGTGCATTGGAAAATGTTTTGGACTTGGTCTTGGATGACTTGGTTGTTTGGAAGGTTCTTGAACAGTTGGTTCTTTGTGAGGATGCCATGTGGTGGCTTGAGATCTCTTCACATAGCTTTAGGCACTAAGATTTGTAAATATGAGGAATTTCTATCCCACATTCACCATCATGAAGCTTGTACATTGGTTTATATGGAAAATTTATTCCATTGTAATGTGAATATAGGTACTAGGTTCCCCCTCCTTACAAAAAAATGACCCCACCAATTGATGCACCCCAACAGGTAAATAACACGGGCTCCACACTCAACCATCGAAGACCGAGAGGCCAAAAACAAACAAACCCATTTTATCCTCTCTACCACATAACAACATAGGATTGGTCCATGTGTCGGGATGTGATTTTTGCATATGAAGTCCTATTCAATCTGTTTAATTTGCATTGGAAAGATCTTGACGAGCTCTTTGATATGAGAGAAGTTTTGGGAATATTACATACCATATGATTAGATAGATTTGGGGATCCTCCTAGATCACGGAATCCAAAACATTGGTAAAACATAAAAAATCTAGAACATTGATAAGACATAAAAATCTAGAACATTGATAAAACATCAAAAATCCGAACATTGATAAAACACAAAAATACTAAACATTAGAAATTACTCTACAAAACATCATATTTCAAAGTCTTGCTTGTTACTAGTGCACGATATATGCGGATCATATTGTGATCTTCCTTCATTAACAAAGTTGGTTTGCTTGTTGTGTTTTTCTTCCCGACATATATCATTGCTCGATGCAGTTTCATGGTGCATGTTACTTTTCACGAGACTTATATGTCCTTCATCTACTCCTGTGCATGTACCCTTACTTGGGGCATCATTTTAACCCTCGTCGCATGAATCGAACATTTGGGAACTAAAGCTGTATAAAAACATTGGTACAACTCTCTTGAACGTTGTTGGGAATTAATTAAGATTTTTAATCTTCTATTTAATCAATAAACTCTTTTATTGGTTAAATCCCTATTTCAAACCCTTCAAATTCTACTAATATCCTCTTAAATCATCTCCAAATGGCTTTCATAAGCTTAATTTGGTCTATTAATTAATCCTAGTTGATTAATTAAATCACCCCAACTCCCATGATTTATGAATATCTAATTAATCTCTTATAGTCATACTTATCTCTTTCTAATCCTACTTTACCTTTATCACACATTCACTGGGATGCAAGTTTCTCCAAAATTGGAAAGCTATATAAAGAACCTAGTACACCTTGTATATCTTGCACACCTATGCCATGTCCTTGTAAGACATTTGCACTTGATAAGAGAATTTTCATGTTATTGGAAAGCTTTATTCAAACCCCCTTTCTACTTGGCCAAGAGTAGTAAGAGAAGAACCAAAAATGACAATCAAGCCATATTGGTGAGATCTCTTCCTCTTCCTTGAAGAAATTCCTTGATCGTGCATGGTTGCGTTTGGTTCACAAAGGAAATACCTACAATCTAAAAGCACATCCAACAATCAAAGGAGGTTTGCATTTGATGTTTGATTTAATGTTTTATGCATAATTAGTTAAAATTTCCTTTATGCTTTATCATGATGTTTTTGTTTAGATTAGATTAAGCTAGAATCTACTTGGTGTTAGGTTCATTCCATGGCTTAGTGTTAATCTAATACATGCATACAAAAACCATCAATAAACATCTTATTGAATTAGGGAAGAAGAATTTTACAACTTCTCATTTATTTTCTTCTCTTACAATTGGCTCTTTCTCTCACACTCTCTAACGCACCTTCTCCTCATTCTCTCTCTCACATAGTCTCTCTCTCTCTCTCTCCCACTTTCTCTCATTATCTCTCACTCTTGCTTTCTCTTTTTCATTCTCTCTCTTTCTTTCTTTCTCATTCTATCTCTCACACTCTCTCTCGCTCTCGCACTCTCTCTCTCTCTCTCTCACTTTCTCTCATTCTCTCTCACCATCTCTCTCTCATTCTCTCCCCTGCTCTCTCTCTCTATGAAATTCTCTCTTTCTCTATTTATCCCTCTCGCATTCCCTCTCTCTCTCTCTCTACGTGGTTACATTTAAATTATTAGAATTAATGTAATATTACTTTGTCTCATTACATATGTTTCATTTGAATTATTGAGATTCCAGGAAGTGGATGACATTGGCGTTGACATTATATGATTATAATTGATGGCATTGAATGATTATAATAGTGGCTAAATTGTATGTTAGTTACATATATATTTTAATTTCCATGTTCAAAACATTAAAAAAATTAACACTAATAATACATGTTAGCATAACATACATATGGAATCATATTAATCCACTTAGATACATGTATAAAGTATGTTTCATCCACTATACAAGTTTTAAAACAAAATATTTTTGTCTCGTACATTATATTGATTTTAAAAATCCTTGATGGCATACAAAATTTGAACAAAATCAATGTATTAATAAAGCCATGTAGGTATACAATGATATACATCAACAAAATACAAATATATGCCTACATGCCACAAAGACATACAAAAAAATCCGTATACATCTAAACTATGGAGTATCATCAAATAATCTGGTTCTTTTAGGCCGTCGAAGATGAACTAGTCACATCAGTGGAATGTCCCTTCTGTCGATCAAACCTCCTACGCTCAAAGGATGTTTGTAGCTCCAACTATTAATACAAATAAACAACATACCCATTAGTATACAACTAATGACATTACTTACAAATAAATACTTTTGCAATCTCATGATCACTTGAAATCATCCTCTGCCTCTCAAGATTGACCTCGGGGGCAATAAGCTTAGTAACAAAGTGCACAAACTAGAGTTATCATCTCCTCATGTGATAACCATGATGACAAAAATTAGAATACACATGAATGCCATTTAATTATGCTATATGATATTATTTAATACAATCAATTCATTATGAAAATTACTTTACTAGTTCATACCAGTGTAAGAGGCACAACAAAATGTAACTCGATATCTAATGATCGCCAAATGTCGGCAAGAGACTCTAATGACGCCATCAACTAAAAACAAGAAAAAACTAACACACATACACGTTATGACATTATCTACATATGTTAACTATAGTTCATTCTCTTCATATATGATGATTAAAAATAATAAAATTCACATTAGTATATTCGCCAACATGCACACTCATCTTGACATTCACATGTTCAACATCAAATTGTCATTTTAGGATAACATCTCTATATGGAAAATAAATTAACACAAAATATTTACTAATTTATTACCAATTATACTTTAGGGGTTGTCGTGCCCATAAAACAAATGTGAAGAAGGGGAATGTGACACTAGATGTATAGTTTGACCCTATAATTTTATAAAAATACACATGACTCGTTAATTTTCATTCATAATGGATTAATATTGTTAATTATAAATTTTTGTACAAAAAATATATACTAAATTGCAATTAACTTCATGTAAATTACATGTTGGTTAATACCAAAGGTCAAATCCAATAAAACATTTGTGATGATGATAATGTCCAACAAAAATTACGATGTGCATCCTCCAATCGAACACCTTGCTCACTTGTGGATCATCGACTGACTAGGTTGTGGAGTAGCCTATGTTAGGTTGAGGCTACTTGTGGAGCTACTGACATCAACCACATACGTGCCTATACTCCCACAAACATGGCAAACTATCTTATATGAATCCCGATGCTTCAAAGGACCAACCTCACCAACCTGGTAGAAACGAGTGCCATGTTGAAGCAATGAATGTGTCAAAGACCTAATAGAATTAAGAGTCTCAAACTCTATTGTCTCCTTCACAATAGAAGGGACTGAAACATACTAAATAGATGGGCAAGCAAGGAGTCTAAGTGGTCAGTTCTACAAACATTGTGCCCCCAATCTATCATGTGTAGAGCCTTTGCCTCTTCCTTGAACTCTCGAATGTCAAAATAGTTTGGTATTTCATTGAGGATGAACTCACAATAGAGTTTCCTCAAGAAATACTAGTGGTACCTCAAAATTTTTGCAAGGTGGTTGGTCAAAAACCATCCACCATCTATCCCAAAAATTATTTTTATCCCCTCATGGTTACACCAATGGATCGAGAATCTTCTGCAACTCAATAGTAAGGGTGCATTAGTTTTAGGGTTAGTGAACAAATCACACAACTTATCTTTGGTGATTTTTTTCTTTCATTTGCATCATAAGAAAACTTGTCTGAATAAAAATTTTAACAATTGGTTTTGTAACCCTTCCATGTATTTATTTGACCCACCACATTATCGATATTAGATATTAATGACTCTAATGATGTAGCAAAAATGTTTTGGCGATGAGTATTTGTTGCATTGGGGTTTCTTAGGGTATCTATTAAATCCTTAATTTGAACTTTGCTATTTTCAACCTCCCCTAAAATGTTTTATTGGTTGTTTGGAAGTTGTCTTGGAATTGAATGGGGTGTTCTCAAATGTTTTGTTCATCTTGGTCTACGGGTGAATGCGGGCTTTCAGTTGAAGCTAATGAAACCTCTGAAAATAAAAATAAAAACAAATCAAGAACATTGTGAGAAAAATTAGTTTAATAATGAAAATTACCCTAAAATCAACTAGAATCTATCTTCTGAACTCTCCGCCATGGTTGATTCGATCAATAGAAAAATTTTGGCCTCCCAAAATGTGCTCGCCCTTTTTCCCGCTTGAGTTATTTGCAGACAATAATTTTTTTGCTTTATGGAATGATTTTGTCGTCTCGGGCTCAATCGTTTTTATTACGACCATAACGTGTGCACGTTATAACACACTTGTGTTATGGCTTGGTAAATTTGAGCCATAAGGCACTTGCATTATAAACACGAGCTTGATTTTTGCTAGCGTGTTATAATGTGATTGAGCCATAATGATGTGTTATGGTTAAAATGGTCAAATAGCATATTTTTGGCCACTTTTTAGTCCCCCCCATCTCCATGCCATCATGCCCAATCCATTAGTGTGGCATCCAAGGAGGATGAAACCCTTCCTCAGTGGGAGATTGGAGGAAGAAGAAGACCTACAAAGAGCTTTTACATTATTTTGAGCCCCTTTCTTAGGGAACGACTAGGGTTAGAGTGTTTTCGAGTGCCTTCTAAGGCACAAAACTTTATTATTATTTGATATTTAGATTCATCATAATTTATAACGCCAGTTTCAATCATATTTTGTCATTGTTGGGGTTCAAAGGCCTCATTTTTAGTTATTCTTATGGAGTGCACTTTTGTTGTCCTAAAATAAATTGCAGCTCAGTAATATTTCAGATTTGTCACATATTTTGGCTTGGTAATGGCTACATTAATTCTATATAAATTGTAAAAGCATTGATATATTTAATTTCAGCTTGTTTGATGAATGTTTGATGCCCTAACATACAAATTTCATCATATATATTTTTGTTTAAGGTCTGGACTAAATCTAGTCTTTTCTAGCTTAGATGTAAGGTTTGAGGGGTATCCATTCTGCCAAAGTTACCCAGGGCACGATCCCGACCTCTTCCCTTATGAAGACACTTTAGGCCTTTGCACTCGGCAACTCGGCAAGAATTGATCCCTTGTGGACTCTTTGAAAAGCTAACAATTTCGCCAATGGACCAAACGACTATAGTAATGGTTCCATTAATTCTATATAAATTGGAGAAGCATTAATATATTTAATTTCAGCTTGTTTGATGAATGTTTGATGCATTTAATTTTGTGGTTTGTGTGAATTCTTTGTTTGTGTGTTTTAGCCCTAAAAAGGGACATTACATAAAGATTACGAGAATAGGGACATGGCGCGGGCTTCGGTCTCAGTGAACAACGATAGAAAGGCATATTAGCGGCAAGGATGACAAGAGCAACAAGCACGAAGGGTTTTGCCGAGACAACGAAGGGTTTTGCAGACACGAGATGAAAAAATCAAGGTTTAGCATCCTCTGCAGAGAAGAAATCCGAGAGAGACAAGGGAGCAAGACTCATTAGGTATAGAGAAAGAGTGAAGAAGTGGGCCCTTGCATAAGCAAGCTACGGATTAAGAAGTGGGAACTGGAAATGTCAGTTCTTTCTAGTTTAATATCTGAAAAATTAATTTTTTTCCTTTTAATACACTATTCACAACAATGAAACTGCAAAACAAATCAAAACTACCAACTCCGACAATCATGCAAGAAAATGTAGAATCCCAGGACACACAGAAGCACAAGGTAGACACATATAGTGTTTTAAAAGAAAACAAAGATGATTACACCCTTCAGGAAGAAGAAACATTAAAGGCATTAATCGTGTACTCTCAAAAACAAGAACAAACTCAGATCAAACTAGAGGACTCAAGGGAAAAGTTGACATACGTGAATGCAAAACAATACAGAAGAATATTACAACGTAGACAAGTAAAAATCGCAAGAAAGATTAAGCAACTGGGAGGCAAAAAAATTGTGGCAATCCTTCCAAAGACATCTAAGACATTTCCAGTAAAGATGGCCATCCAAAGACAACAAACTGTGTCGTAGAAAATCGAAATGAAACAACGAGAGGACATAATACAACAAGAGTTTAACATGAGAGACGAAGGGGGAAATCAAGAACTACAAGGTGTTTATAGCCCAATATCAACGCCTTTAACATGGTCATCACAACTTTATGTCCAAGAATTATTGAGTCTGAAGAGGAGAGTGGACAATTTGGAGATGAAGGAACAACTGACAGATACCAAGCTTCAAGAAGTAATCGAAGCTTGCCGACAATCAATGGCACAAGAAAACACGGTGCTTAAAGAGCAAATTGATAGTTTGAATCACATCATGGTAACAGGGCAAGAGATTATAGCACTGAAACTTGAGATAAAGCAAGGCAAGAATGGTAACATACTTTCAAAGAAGTAGTGAAAATGATATCCCACAAATCAAGGATATTCAATCAACGTTAGCAAACATGGAAATTAAAGAAACTAAACTACTAGAAAAGCTTGAAGAGGCCAAGACATGGGTACATGTGGTAAATGAACCAATAGAGTCACAGAAGGAGTTAATAAATAAACAGATCAAGATGTAAATGTGGGAAGAAAAATATCGCCAAGAAAGGGCAGCAAACATCATCATCAAAGGGTTGAAAGAGCATGGAGAAAGAGAAATCACCAACAAATTAGTTGGAGACTTCCTTCTAGACAAACTTCAGTGGACAAGCCATATTCATCAAGCCAATAGAATTGGAAAAGTGGCAGGAGGGAATAGAGCAAGAAATATAAAAGTTACCTTGAGGAATGTAGAAGAGAAGAACAAAATTCTAAGAAACAAGAAGTTTCTCAAAGGTACCCAACTCTTTATAGATGAAGATCTAACTCCGTTACAATTGGAAGAAAGAAGGAAAGAATGGGAAAAGGTGGTGGCAGCAAGAAAGGAAGGAAAGGAAGCATGGTTATATAGAAGGAAAGCCCAATTTGGCGTAAGAAATGCACATAATAAATAGGATTCGCCCCCAAGATCATCTTACTTTACATGATATGAGAAGGTATCGATTTGGAATGAGTTGGTAGAGAATGGAAAAGGACATGGTGGAGTGACAGTGTTAGTAAGGGAAGCGTGGAAAGACATCATCAAGGAAGAAAAGAAGGATCCAAATAATCAATACTTATGGCTGAAATTGATTGACAGAAAAACACTCTTTTTCTCGCAGCTTGTTACTTCGCTCCATATGGATCTAAAACCTACAAGAAGAGGAACATGGATAGAGAGGACCCTTTCGGAGCTTTGAAAAGGGACATAGTTGAGTTTTGCAACAAAGGAGAGGTCATTCTATTAGGTGACTTTAATGCTAGGACAACTAATAACCAATCTCTTTACTTTGGGAAAGAAGAGGAATGGAATAACAATCCTCTATGGCTAGAAGAAGACAAACAACAAAAATGGGAACGGGTCTCACAAGACATTAAAGGTGGTGTTTCTCATTTTGGGGCTGAACTATTAGGTCTATGTAGCTTACATGATTTGATCATATGTAATGGTATAAAGACATGGCCAAATTCAAGAAAGATCACATGTCAAACCTACAATGGTCAAAGTGTTGTAGACTATGCCATATGCTCGCAAAACATTATGTCTTGGATATTGGAGGTTGAGGTTGGAAGTTGTCCTATAGAAATGAGATCGATCATAACCCAATTCATGTGAAGATTAGCATGCAAAACATGGACCAACAAAAGGAGAGCCTTCATCTAAACAAAAAAGCAGTGTATCAAAGCAAAATCCTTGTGAATCAGGAGAACCAAGCCATCTTTAAATGTATGATTGCAAAACAGTTACAAGAAATGCGGATACTAACAACCTCAATCAAGGAAAATACATGCTCAATAGTGAGAAGTTAATGACTATAATACACAACGTGCTAAGGGAGTGCAAGCATGCTAGAGCCAAGAGAAGTGTTAAAAATAGTTTTCAACAAATCCATGGTTTGATGAAGAATGCAAAGCGGAGAAAAGAAGGTTAAATGCTTCCGGAAAAGAGAAAACAAATACAAAGTTATATAGAAAGCTAGTGAGAAACAAAAAGGAAGAGTACATGAGAGGTAGGAGGGAGGAGCTGATTTCCATGGGGAAGAATAATCCGAGGGTTTTTGGAGAGAGCTTCAGCAGACTAGAAGTACAGTTGAGAATAATATCACCGACACTCAGTGGCTTGAATATGCAAAAATGTTGTATGAAAGAAGTAATGACTTGTCGCTTCTTCCATATGTTATTGAAAATAGGGACAAACTCTTCTCCACGAAAGACATTAGGGAAGGGATCAAAAGGTTAGCAGGGGGCAAGGCTCGGGACATAGATGGTCTAGCAAGCGGAATTCTTAAATTGGGGTGCAGAAGATCTTGCTCCACACATTAAAAATATTTTTAACAGAGTTATCTAGTTCAGTTTTCCAAAAATTGGACAACTAGCATTGTCATTCCTCTCCACAAAAGCGACGATGTCAACAATCCAACAAATTACCGCACTATTATGATTAACCCGCTTTTTGGAAAGCTCTTTGGCAGCATGGTGGAGCGTAGAATTAGTCTTTGGGCCAAAAAGGAAGGTAAGAGAGCCAAAGGGGTAGGCATGTTTTAGACCAAAGCACTCTACTATTGATCATTGCGTCACTCTTAGGCATTTGATTGAAAAGGTTTGGGACAAGAAAGGTGAAGAGGTTTATTGTTGTTTTGTGGATTTCAAAAAGGCCTTTGACACGGTTCTAAGAAACAAATTGTGGGACAGAATGGAAGAGTTGGGTATTCCGGATAAATATAGGGCAGCGGTTCACAGACTATATGAGTAGGTACGGGCTAAAATCAGAACCAAGGATGGTCTATCCGAGTGTTTTGGGAGTGATATTGGGGTCAAACAAGGTTGTCCGCTTTCCCCACCTTGTTTGGGTTATATATAGACAAGCTAGAGGAATGGATTGACAAAAAGGGCGGAGGTGGGATTCATTTAGCCTCTTATGTGGTAAAATTGCTACTCTATGCGGACGACCTTATCCTAATGGCTAAAACAACGCAGGGTTTATAGGAGCACTTGAGAGCTTTAGAACTATTTTGCCAAGAGGTGGGAATGCAAGTGAACATTGGTAAAACCAAAATCATGATTTTCACCTTAAAAAGGAAAAAGAGACAAGTAAACTTTGAGTTTGAAGGGGACTCCGTACAAGTTGTAAACGAATACAAATATTTGGGACTGGACTTCCACAATAATCTCAGTTGGGAAACTTGTAGAGCTAAGAGGATTCGGGGGTGGAAAGCTCTATACATGCTTCAAAATAGATGCAGAACAACAGAGTTATGGGATTGGAAAACCAGATTGAATCTTTTTGGGTTACTAGTAATCCCAGTGGTGTTATACGGGTGTGAGATTTGGGGCAACAGTACGTCCGTGGGGAAATGGAAACAGATAGAAAGAATTCAAAAGCACCTAATTACAAGCAGTTTCAAAATAAAAACCACGGTTCCATACGAAGTCATTCTGGTTGAAGCCGGAGCCTTTCCGATGGAGGAAGCGCAATGATCCGACTATTAGGATACTTCAAGAAAGTCGAAAACATGGATGATTCCCGGTGGCCAAAAATAGCAGTAGAGGAAAAGTTAAACAGGAGGAAGAAAACCTGGATGAAGCAAAATGGCGAGTGGATGAGCAAATGGGGCATTAGCATACAGGAGTGTCCTAGCACTAACGAAGAAATAAAAAATTATGTGAGAGAGAAATTCAGAAATATCATGTGGAATAAGCAGCTTGGACGAAAAAGAGAATACTATGTCAAGAATTTTAATCCCACATGTGATCATGGGCAAAAACATTATATTGGAGCGATGATAAAGTGGAAAGCTAAAATGTTAATTGTGCGCAGCTAAAAACTAGCTCACATCATCTTAGGTGTGAAACCGGGAGATGGAAAATACCCAAAGAGGAGTGGTCAGAAAGGGTTTGTCAGTTTTGCATGTCGGGCTCGGTGGAATCGAATGGCATTTCGTCATGGAATGTGTGGCTTACGATGACATACGAGGCAATTATGTGGATATCTTAACAGTGGATGATCTTACAATGTTGTTTGAAGAGGAAAGGGTGGCAAAAACAGCGGATTTCTTGATCAAAATCCATAGCAGAAGAATCAAGATTAGCAAAGAACTGGAAGAAAGGCAGAAGTAGCAGCTTTTTTTTTACATCTTTTTGGTGTTTCGCTGCCAAGTTTGTTTGCACCTTGGGTCCCATAGACTGTTTGGTCTCGTGGACGTCATTAAAAACTTTCATTCATTCATTCATTCCTCTTACAGCATCAAGCTTGAATATCTTTACTGGAGATTTGAATTAGTATTGAAAATTTATTGCTGAAGCAACTGAGGTGGCATTTGAACCCAACAATCTACTAATTGCTGCAACAAAATCTTAGACAACTTGAGTTACTCTACTTGTAGAAGGTAATTATGTTGCTACATTCTTGTTCTGCGCAAGAAGCCACATAATTTTATTGCAATGGCTAAGAAAAGCCAGAGAAGATCTGAAATATTTAATGAGTAATATTATTGATTTCTTCTTCTCTCGGTATGTAAACTCAAACACGAAATTCTGACGTGTTCCTCTACTTATTAAGACCTTCAATATCCAAGCTCAAAGCTCAGAGAAATTCTTGAAAAAGAGGGATATGCACAAAGCGAGTGTATCTATACGCACATATATGCAAAGCTGAAAGGGTTCCAATGTAAAACCCTATTGTTTTTTATCTCTCAAAGCATTTAATATTTATGCTTTGTAAACCTTATTTTTCTAAAACCGTAAATAGCCACCCCGGGAAGATACATTGGTCTACCATAGTTTTTCCATTGGAAACAGCATGAATATTTTTATTTTTGCAAAGCATCTAGGGTTTGCACAGTATACATATCCAAAGACTTTGAGACCTCAACAAAAAGATTTTTATTGTAACCCAATTTAATGGTACAAATCTTAACCACATTTAGTGATAGAAATAAAAGACCAAGGTTTGAAGGGTTTTCCAGTGGAGACCGGAATAAATACATATGGTTAAAAAGTTATGCACACGCTTGAAACCAACAGGGTTGTCTCATGGTGTGAGATGATAAACTTATGACGTTCCATAGTGAATTTCATGAATAACACATTGAAAAGACAACGGGAGTATTGAAAAACATGTCTGTCTTGATGACCCAATCCTCGTATATTAATATACATGTGTTTCTGTAAAATTAAAAATTGCTGGAACTGCATCTGATATGCTAAAATCTGGATGTGAAACAGAACATTTTGGTGAAGGGGCTTATCCACTACCCATGCTTGCGATGCAAGATACAAATTGTAGACATTGACCAACCCTATAGGCAAAAGTAACAGTGCATTTGTTCATTCTGTGCCTATGGATCAGATAGCAAATCTTAGGATTTTGAGTGAATAAATGTTGCTGCATTTAATGTGTCCACTGTCCAGACTGAATAGTGCATGAGCTCCTCCATATTTTTTTGATCTTGTCAAAAACAATCATCTCAAAACCTATGTCTTGGAATGCTATGACTCAACTTTCATTCCACAACTCTGAATCAGAACAAAGTCAATGACACCACATTAGAAGGCATCAATAGTTGTTGAACCTTACTGATATCTTTTATTTATACTTTTTCATCTCATAGAGGTTGACAACTTGCTTGACAATGCATCATATGCAGATTACAACTGCTGCCATCCAGATACCATTGCAATTTCTTAAAAATGGTAATATGTAGTCCCCATACAAAACATGGCATCAGCTCAGAAACAACATGGAACTCAACTTTACACCCCATCTAAGACATCGCATTATACTTTCAGAAAGAGACCTATTTGAGGTGGGGGTTGTTCCAATTATCATACTTTTATTGCAACATGCTAAAAGTTTCCAATGCAGCCTGATCAAAAATTACAATCATTGATATCTAGCTGCATTTTCTTAATCAATCTACATTTTTAATTCCATCTTTCGTGTTAATTTATTTATACATCATGGACAATTGTGCAATGAACACTTTCATTTATATTTCAGGAACATGGATGTGATTCCTCTTTCTATTCACATACAACATGCAAAATAAAATTTCCATAGAATTATGCTTGATATCCATTGACGGTAAGTTATTAGTAGAATCCTATTTGGTCATTTCATTTGAGTATTATCAATGATTTTTAACGTTTAAATATTGATAACTCATTTTGCGCCAAATTAACTGAATTTACCTCAGTTAATTTCAGCTCCAGCCCCAAATGTAAGTTATTTGAAGGCATTACTTCTTCCCTTTTGCACACCTTGCAAAGTGTGGCCAGTTCATATCATGTAGGTGTGAACTCTTATACTGCCATTTTTGGTCGCATACAATTCAACTCTCAACTCTTCAACTCCTTAGAATCGGAATATGAAAATAAAAGGAAAGCATTTTCTTCATGTTCTTGCTAATCACGGCTTCATGTCCATATAGATAGTTGTGCAGACATAGTAGAATATTTTCAGGTGCATGTTACATAAACAGCAACATACATGTCAATCTCTGACTACATTTGAAAAGATTGTCATAGAATCGCATGGGGAGTGGTATTAGGTGATCAGGATATCTCATTATCTGTACAAACATTGCTTTCTACTTTCTTGTAAATGAAGCAATTGGCAAAGGAGAGATAGATACATAGGAATAGTGCAGTAAGTGCAGCCAGAAGCCAGTAGAAGTAGTCCAAGTGAGCTTTGTTTAGGTTGTCTGCAAACCAGTTTTGTCCCTCACCTCTGCTACTCAGTTCTTCAATAATTGAAATAAGAATACTGCTCAGGAAACTGCCAAATCCAGAAATACTCAAATATAGGGCAACTCCCAAGCTTCTCATTGTGTCAGGCATCTGATCATAAAAATACTCTTGCAAGCCCACAATTAAAAACACGTCTGAAATACTACATATAATGTATTGTGGAAGCAACCAAAAAATGCTCATAGGGATTGTCGCATGGGGCATATCTATCATACCATATTCCTTTGCTGTTTGAAGCCTTTTCCTTTCTGTCAATGCTGCAACAATCATTGAAAGAACAGAAATAAACATACCAACACCTATTCTTTGTAACATAGTTATGCCACGCTCATTTCCAGTTATACTTCTGGCAAGTGGAACAAAGATTCGATCATACATAGGCAATAGCACAAGGATAGGCAGGACAATAAAGCTTTGTAAGGTTGCTGCAGGGATTTCAAAGTCTCCAAATATCCTTCTATCCATTGTGCTGCCCTGTTTTGTAGAGAATGTTGGAAATTGAGCAATAACAACCCCACACATCAAGCTAGTCACCCAAATGGGCAGCAATCTTAGAACAACTTTTACCTCTTCAACCTGTGTGACTGTGCATAGCCTCCAATCAATATTTGTTTTGTGCTCATGGTCAAAATCAATTGCAATGGTTGCTTTGTCAAGAAACCTGTGAAACAACAGTGAAAAGACCTGTGAACTTTTTTCGATGTCTGTCAACAGCATTTAAAAAGAAACAATAATAAACAGAAATATGGCAATTCGTGACTCTTTCAGGTCGCATGCACCAATGTAGTTAGACACTTATAGCTATGTAGAAAGAGGTTTTACCTGAATTGATTTGTGGGCAAAAGCTTTCTTGTTTCACCCTTGTAGAGTTCTTGAATAGATACATATAATTTCTGCTGTCCTTGAGAAGGAATAGATACATCCCACTTGCGAATTGCGGAAACAAAAACTTGGACAATTCGAGTTACTGGACTGGTAGAAGGAAGTTTATGTCTGTACATTTTCATTCCACTCAAGAAGACACAGAATGCTATTGCCATGGATATAGTTGGGATGCCAAACCCTAGACCCCACCCAACATTTTCTTGAATGTACACAATCACAGAAATAGATACAACTAAGCCACTGCTTATACCAAAATACCACCAGTTGAAGAATGAGATCTTATACTTCCTCTCTGTTTGGTCTTCCTCATCAAATTGGTCTGCACCAAATGCTTGCAAACAAGGTTTGTGACCTCCTTGACCCAAAGCAACCAAGTATAGCGAAATGAAGAAAAACCACACCTGAAAAGTGGTCGGTCTGGGGCAGACATTAGATGTTTCATTACACGGTGCTGGACGAAGAAACTCTAGAGAAGCTGAAAGAGTTAAACAGACCAACCCCTGCAGCCAGAGAACATCTTAGTGAGTATTGATTGTTATTTTTACTTTTTTCCGAAATATTTGTAAATGCAAACACAAAAACTGATCCAAATACACACTTACACACTTTGTACGTGTGTATATGGGCCCTTAATCAAGAGGCTAAACCAATGTCTTCAGAAATGTACCCACTTTGCATGATATTGTTTTACAGACACACGGCAGGAGTTGCAGTAGATTACTATGCTGTAAAGACACTGAGAATTGGTATTGACATACCAAAAATCCATTTTCCTTTAAAATAACAATTCACAAAAATGTATAGTGGATGTCGTGAAGATGATAAATACTGACCAAGATTTAAGGCAATGAAAAAATAATTTTTCCTTAAAAGAATTGTGATGAAAAATGTGATTGTATAGTTGATTATATGGCTTTTGGGAAATCTGCATGATTAAAAACTTGCACACAGTTTTCCAAAAGCCTTTTATTCCGATAGTTGATGTTTTGAAGATATAAATATTAGCTCAGATGAAAAGAATTGACATATCCATTTTCCTTTTAAAGAATTATTAAAATGAATGCATGGTTGATGTTTTGAAGATGATCGAAATGTTAGCCAAGATCAAAGACACTAAAAAATGCATTTTCCTTTATAAGTATCGCAGAGAAAAATAATAAATAGTTGATGATTTGAAGATGACAATATTAATCATTTTGGAATTCAAGAGCGTTTCCGTAGGATAACATTAAAGACATTAGAAAGTCTTTCCCCACTTTAAAGAATCATGGAGAACTCATGGTTGATGTTTTGAAATGGTAATTGTTAGCCAAGAAACAGGAAAATTGATTTTTGTTGTTAAAAATCATTAAGGAAAATGTGTAGTTCATGTTTTGGAGATGATAAATACTAGCGAAGATAAGAGGCCCTAAAAATTACATTTTCCTTTAAAAATATATCACGAAAAAGTATACTTGATGTGTGGAAGATGATGAATATCAGCCAAGATTTCAACATGCTCCCAAACACAGATTATACTCTTGCCTATTCTCATGAGAGCTCACAAAGAGATTATACTCCGGCCAAATTTCTTGAGAAGTCAATTCACCCTATCCGAGATGATTTATTCAGTCAGGTAAATGATTTTGAGATGGCACATGGCATGAGGATTAGAGAAACTCTCCAAAAGTAGATATATATACAAAATCCTGGGGTAGGGTAGAGCTGTAATAGACAGTTGCCGAGTGTTAGTTTGTTAGCTTGGATAGCTGTTTGTCCATTTGCTAAGATTAGATAATAGTTATCTTATTGTTGAGTATGAATTAATTATTTTCTAATTATTGATTTCCTTTAGTGACACCTTGCAACCAAATTTGTTATGGTTGTTAAGTTGTTATGTATCTCAGCCGTCGATTGAGAATCGATCTCGGCCGTTGGTTTTCCAATGAGAGTAGTATAAAAGGAGGTCATTGGGCATTTGGAGTACACAAGTTTGGAGAAGCATTTGCAGTGCTAGCAAATGAGTTTGTAAGTTTGCAGTGATAGCAAACAGTCTTGCAGTGTTAGCAAGGGCGCAGTGATAGTGTTGGGGATAGCAGTGGGGAATATCAGTGGGAGAAGTTGGGAGATTGTCGGAGTTCTGCCAGTAAGAGGCAAGGAATCTTTGTATCTCTTAATTTGCTGAAGTTAATATAATTCCTCATCTGTAGAACTGGTTTTCCCTTAGGGGTTTTTCCAGGGACAATTTGTCCGAAAATATTGTGTTCTTTGTGTTACGCATTTCTTTCCGTATTTTTATTAGTGAAGTTGCAGTTGTGTTATTTTTCGATATTAGCTGTGAATTAGTTTTCGGCAGTTAAATAATCTTTTAAGATAGGAGATTAATAATCAGTGACTGCAATAGAATTTTCACACCGAGGGGAGAGAAGAAAACTATCAGCATTACAAAGAAGAGAACATAGCCTATTAGATGCCGATTATAACATAGATATCATTCCAATCACCAACAAAAATCCAGGCGACAAAAGAATCGAGAGTAAGGGCTGAAGCCTATGCCAAAAATGAGTAGTGGACAAGTGGAACAAGTATCTAAAGAAGCTGCTAACAGTAAACATCCATGAATCCGGATAAAAGAGCTTAGAGTCTTAGCAAGAAAGTATCCACAACCATAGCAATAAGAGGAGCAAACTTAAACCATATAGAGGAGTTAACCCCTGTGGTTGCTTGTCCCTTCGCCACATTGGCTGCCTTTTTAGAGAGCAGTTTGGAGCCCAGGGGCATGGATTTGTTTTCTTGAGTATACCGATTAGCCACTAAAGTACCTTGCATATGGTGCTTCATTTCAGCACATGACCGAATGCTTGCCTCTTGGGTATATCAGGGTTTCAATTGTCTCCATTCTTTTATTCTGTTGCTGAACCAGATTGACAAGGAGGGCAATAAATTTATCCATGTCTGTGATGGTTAAATCCAGTTGTAGGTTCTGGATACCATACATACAAATGGGTGTATCCAGATGTAGGCTTTGGATACCATACATGGCTATGTTGTCAGCCAGGGCCTTGAGGATTTTGTCAATGGTCGTCAGAGACATATTGATCAACAGATTGGAACCAGAGTGTTGATTTGGATTATTCAGAAGAGGGTTTGGGGCAGTAGGGATGGACATGAAAACCAGTTGAATATTGACAGCAGTGATGGCACTTTCCTGACTGAGTGTGTATATATGCATACATATACATAGCTACCTTAGCACTGGGTTTAATAAATGCAAGCAACTATTTAAAAAAACTGAATTTACAAAATGGGCTCCCTCTCCACATAATGATTTTGAGGCGGCGAGAGTTAAGGCTCATACACTTCTTGGTAATTAATAAGACTTAACAAACAAACTCAGTGTGCTATATACATATGCACAGCTGAATTATATTACCAGGAAGTTCAATAAGATATATATACAACCTGTGTGTGTGTGTTGTCATGAGTTTCCAAATTCAAACAAAATGCATCAAGAAGAGAACTTGGGTACCAAAAAAACTGACCAGCAAATACACCAGAGATGACAGAAGAATGGTCCAGTACCGTCCCAAATATGAATCTGCCAAAAAGCTCCAATAAAGGGGAGAATAGATGCAACACCAGACCAGATATTCACATTCTTTGCGGCAGTAGCATTGCTTTGTTGCATGACATTTGTGAGATAAGTGACAAGGTTGCCAAGAATGCCACAGTAGGCCATTCTCTCAGTAATTTCAAAACCAATGATGAGAAGAGAAGCTGGCCATCCTCCGGTGAGAAATCTGCTGACAGGTCTTCCTTTGAGATCTGTAGACCCATCCTCAGCTATGTTGATGAGGAGGGAGATTTACAGGCGGATGAAGTGTGTTCCTTAGCCATGAATTGGCCTGTGTTGTCCCAACCACATCGTTAAGTGGAGTTGTGTATATACATCCTTTCATATATTTCATTGCATTATTGAAACAGGGCATCTTTGAATTTGAATATTATAGATTCCAAGCCTAATGAGACATGGGAATATAATATGGGGTTCGACTAATCATGAAATAGGGGAAGGAGCCACTTATCCTCAACTTCAACTCAAGGGGTTACCAAGCCATCTAATTATATTATTATATATTTTTAAATATCTTTATTTTTTTAATATGCAGATTTTCTTTTGCGCATTTAAAATATGTGGAAAGCATATTTTAAAGGGATCTAAATTAAGTACTTTTGTATAAAAAAAAAGTGATCTATTAGTGGGGAATAAAGTTACTTTTTATGGACTGCTTATGTGTCACCATTGCTTAATTTATTGATGTCACTTGTTTTATTGACTAATTTTTATTTAATTTTTAAATTTAAAAGTGACATGTGCTCACTTTAATTGAAACAACTAATGGTATTAAATTTCACATATCCTCTCACGTCATTGGCCCATGCATGGTCATTGGCTCCTTTTTAACTAATGTAAATAACGGAAATTTACAATATTCTTACAAGTTTACAATGTGTTTAAGGGCACCAATTTTTTTCCCCAAATACAATTTACGGGGTGCAAGTTTTAGGTTGATGTGTTAGCATCCTCTCTTTCCAATTTTATGGTGGGGTGACTTTTTTAATTAAAAAGTGTACTTGTATTACATATAAAAAGATGTATTATACAAAATTTATCGTACAAAGAAGATGGGTAGAAAAAGTCACACTCCAAAATGTCAAACATAGTGAGCTAAAAAGGCCTTGAGCGGAGGCCAACTCACTTCAAAGCAACAACACTTGAAGATGGATAATCACAATAAAAATAAAAGTGCATTTCTTAATTAAAACAAGGGTACAAAAACTAAAGCACCAAAATACGTAAAATAAGAAAACTATGCAACAATAACGAACATAGTGGTTAGTGAAGGCAAAGGACTATCCTGGTTTGTCCCCACCACTAGTTGTGGAGGGGTGAGTTGTGTCCAAGATGGGATCTCATTTGTCATTTTGTTATTGCTCGTATTCTTCATTCTAGCGGTAGGAGAATGTAACACAAAATGCGGGAATTTCCTTGGGGGAGAATCCCGACCACCACGGCCACCACCTTTGAGGAGGTCAAAAACATCACCACTGTGAGAAAGTGAAGTGGGCAGAGATCTAGGTAAAGAGCAATGATGGCGGGGGGAGAAACTTCGTTTGTTGCTCGAGCAACATCTCAGTGAAACCCTTGGCCACGACCTTAAAAAGGAGAGCGATGACATGGAGAATTCGGAGGCACCCGACTGATAATACATGACACATTCCCCTAGTGCAAGAGCAAAGATTGCAAATGCTCCAATTCCAAGCAGACTTTCTCCACTTGTACCTAGATATAAAGCAACACATTGGAGATCACAATAACTTTATTAGTCACAAAGAAGTCTCTATCCATAAAAATGTTGTTAAAAATAGTAAAATTTCTATCTTTCCAAATATGAAAAAGAATATCAACATGGAATATTTGCTAATAATCATTGTATTTTGTAGGAAACATGGTCAAATCCCCCAACAAAACTATTTTCCAAGTAACAAATTTAGGGGGTGAAAGGTTAGAAAAGGGTATGGATCCATTTCCATGCGGACTGAGCATGGGGCAAAACCAGAAAAGGTGTTTGAAAGACTCGGGTTGTTAACAAGCCAGACGGGTTGGGTTCAAAACTTACATGTGTTTAAACCTATCCCCAACATGGAGGGCCTGCTACATAATACACAAAAAATGGGATTTTTAAAGGCCAAATACGGGTTTTCCATAGGGTAATAAACCATCTAGTCCAAACAACCTAGGATCTAACGTTCTGGTGGTGATTAAGATATTCACCTTGAATATGTTACGGGGCAAGTAGATGGTAACCAATCTAGGGTTTGTACTATAGAAGGGGTGGATAAAAGACTCCGACAATCTCTCCACCAAGGTACACTAGAAGAAATTCCAATTTTGTGTAGGCATACATTAGATATGGAAGTTTGTATTTCAAAAATGGACTCTATATTTTCATTCTTAAGTTGAAATATTGCCTTAAGCATATCCCATGGTGTTTACACCTTTTTTAAATTATGAGATTAATGTTACGCAACACACAACAATTAAAAATGTATGTAAGGTTAGGAAACTAGGAGCTATTCTAATAAAACGTTAATTATACGACATCATAATAATGTATTGGTTATTTTAATGCATGCATACAAGCTTTGTTGGTTGGATATTTTGTTGGAAACAAAATATGAGGTTCAACCACACTATGCAGGACAAAGTCCCTCCTCGAATAAAGGGGGCACCTGTTTATTACTAATCTAAACACGCCAAAGAATATTTACAAAATTTACACTATTCTAACCATTTGGGGTTGGGATCTCACCTAGCAGATTTATTTTTTTATATAGAAAGGAATGTAGATAAGGAGAGAAGAAGAAAAGTAATAGGAGGAAGTTGGAAGTGTGGGAAAAGAAAAGTGGAAATGTGCTTTCTCTTAGAAAATGCAGATCGAAAGATAATAACATGAGATCAAATAGTAATAACTTGTTGAAGATGCAATAAACTAGATATTGAAATAAAGAACCATGTAATGCATTGAACATAGGAACAATACCTTAAATGAAAAAGATATAACCACAACACAAATTTTGTAACAAATATATTTTATATTCTTCAACACCAAGATAGAAAACACAAAGTCTTTTTGTCTCTTCAACTCCAAGATCTATGTTATGCAAAAATCTCCAACCCTTAATAATGCCATAGCATTTTACATTTATAGAGAAGGGAAGGAGAAAAACGAGGAAACAGTTTGAACTGCATGTTAAAAATAGTAAATACACATTAATAGTCCATTTGAATGGTTCTCACAAAATGACCAAGTTAGTCTCAGAAATCCAAAAGATGTTTCAACATTACAAAATGCTTTCTGAACCTCACATGTTTCTAGAATCTCCTAGTGCACTTCAACTTTGTCAAATTTCCTTTTGCATCAAATACAATCTATTTTAACATCTTTTATCAAAATAACCCTTTTGGTCCCCGATTGTCGTTGATCCTGTCAATTTAATCACTTTTAGCAATTATCATATTTTCAGCAATTTGTTTCGGCATAATATGTTGTCTTGGAAGATGTATTCTTTGTAGATGACTATTTTAGGTGCATCACACCCCATAACAAGCATATACGACATTCTGATCATCCAACAACCCTTCATTTGGGAGCAGTTTGACATTTCACATGAGCTCATCATGTGCACCATCGAACTCACACCAAAAATCGAAGATCAACTCAAAGTGATAGGTGAAATACATAACGCAATAGAACAAGCTTAGTTTGATTATTTCATGGAATTTGAACTCGCCACAACCCTAGCTTGGGCCATCTACAATGCAATGCAGGATCTTTGCATCCCTCTTGAATTCTACATTACATTGTCCTTATCTTATTATCATTATCAAATCACTTGATTGTACAACATGAGTTAACACCCTTCAAAGAAGCCCTTTGGAATCTTGGAATCGGCCCTTTGTCGAGCAGCTAGTTACATCCTTATCTAATATTTTTCTCATCCAGTTGTCCTTGTACACAAGTATTCTCACTTGGAGAAAGGAGGAGTATCTTACATTGTTCGTATCCAACCGTCTTGATATTGTGTTTGTTGGCGCAGTATTAGTAAACCCTACTTTATTTAGAGTTTTTGTATTTCAGCATAATAACAACTAACCGAAATTCACCATAAACACATCTAGTCCTTACATGGGCCGAGGGGATGCTCATTTATCTTCACTATTGTCTCCTATGTGATCCATACATTACATTTCTCTTCATCCATCCCGATTTGAAACACGTCTTGATTCTCCACACATCCTACACTATCATCATTGACACAAACACAAACACAAACACAAACACAAACACAAACACAAACACAAAATCCAAAAACAACTAAAAATATTTCAAAATAAAATAAAAATCTATATATCCCAAAAATACAATAAATAATGCTTGCTCATGGATTTTCTTCCACATTTTCTCCATTCATTCATATTTCAATCCAATTCTTCTTAGAATTCGTTCACATTCCACGTCTTGGTTTGTTTCACAACTTTTGGTGAACTCTTGATTATCTTGTTGTCACATTTTATGAGTCAATAGTATCTACTACAATTTCTTGAACATGGTATCTCCTTAGTCAATTAAGAACGATTTCCCTCTTAGAGATCCATGAACTCTTACACACTCAAAAACTTGTTGTGAAGGCCCTAGGAAAATATGTGTTTATGCTTGACAATGTCATCTCCATAATCAATTCCCTTCCCTCCATCAAGCCACTATCGGTTCTAAACCCCTCGACAGAATCGAGAGAGATGAATATCATGTCAAATAAATCAAAATCAAAAGTGCAAATTCAAAAAAATAAAATAAATAAGATCAATATCAAACACACACACACACACTCTCTCTCTCTCTCTCTCTCTCTCTCTCTCTCTCTCAGGGTCTTTCCAGTATCTCTACCGGGGTTATGGATGCCTGGATGGAAGTAGAGAAATGTTGTGACTAGAATCAAATGTATCTTCATTGGGGTTATGGACGCATAGGTGACAACGAAGAAATGCATGGCTTACAATTGCCTTCCATTCCATCTATCACCAATCACCTATTTCAATCACACCTACACATTGGCTCGTGTTTTCACTCATTGTCTTATGGGTCTTCACTTCAAGTAGTAATTCACTTTCATGTGCACACACATGATCTCAATGAGACACATGGATAGTATGTCACCATTGTGATGTTTAGACCTTGTTCAAGCTCTCATTTTAGCTCACTTTTTGTCTCATGTCTTGTGGCTTCCAACTCATCATGGGTTCACTAACACTCTTGTTGTAAACCATGTTCATACACATACACACCTCTTACACTCCATCATTGCAACCATGTCACTTTCATACTTACATTCCACCTCATTTGGAATGAACATCCATGGGCATCCGTTGCCTTCTGCACACTTTTACATAATCACCACTTTTTAGGTCCTTTACCTTGCAATCATTTCTCATCACTTTTGGTTGGGGCAACACTTGTTCTCATGCTCTCTAACTTGCATCCATTTTTTTACATATCTATCATCACCTTTTCACATACTCATGGTTATGGAAACATTTTCCTTACTTTCACTCATCATGCATTTTCCAAGGTTCATTTTATATCATTATCAATTGCCACTTTTCATTCTATGTTATGTTGGGGCAACTTGTGGCTCCAAAAACTGTCACTTGAGGGGGATATCACATTAAACCCTTTTTGTCAATATTATGAAATCCAATTATCAATCACCTTAGTAAATTGAATCAATAGTCCATACCTTGCGAAATCAACTTAACGAACCCTTGATTAATAGTGGCCCATCAATTACATTTCCAAGCTCTTGTCTATCCAAATAACCATCTAAGTCCGTGACTACGGAAACCATTGTCATAGGGTCGAGATGAACCCTATCTTGCCTTTAGTTTTTGCATTGCATCCTTCTTGCTATGACATGCATCCCAAAATGGGGAAAATGTAGACATTAGAAAACACACCTTGCACATAAGGTCTCCTATTTAAAAATACCAAAAACATTATAAAACACAATAATCCCAAAAACAAATAATCCCATAAAAGCAACTAAAAATATAAAACCCCACAAAATGGTGATAAAATACACCTCATCACTCATTTACTAACCTCGCCCACTCACATTTAATTTTTCCATCTCACCTACCCATTTGCATGCCCAATGCATTATGGACCCTTATCATTTCACCCATCTATGTACATTGCACCCATATGTGTCACAATCCCTATGCACTCAAAAACTATAAAACACCACTCACCCACATCATTTCACCCTCTTAGACACCTCTAACTCTTTGTGCACTTGAGCCCATACTTGAGTTTTTTCTTCTTTTCTCGCATTTCAATATTGTAGGTCTTAGAGAGGTGAAGGAGGATCACAAAGGATAGGTGCAATTTGTTGCAGTGATGTTTTAGTAAAATTTGAACATAGGTGTCGATCCTTAATGCGATTGGCTTGCGATTTTCAGTGAATCGCAACTATAACTAGCTTCAACGAGTCGTATATATTATTTAACTTTCATGTATTTTTGTCATTTTACTTCAATAAAAAGTATTTTATCTCCTTAAAAGGTTAGGGATCTGACTGAGGTAGGTCTCTAACCACAAAAAAAAACTAACATTTTTCTAAGTGTGCTTGTGTGCAGGTTATAGATTTAGATCATGAATATTTTACCCACTTTATTCAATAAATAACCCACAATTTTCCCTCACCTTTTCAATGGCAGCATAAGCCCGTTATTTTTAGTAGCATTTATTTGGTGATTGTTATATCAACTAATACCTCTTACAGAGTTATCCAAATCTAGACATACATGTTGGAACCATACTCTCTTTACTAGTAGTGAAAGTCCTTTGTTTGATCAATTCTCTTTCCTCCACCCGACAAAAAAACTATCATGGATTTTGATAACGAACATGGATTAAGAAGTCGAACATCAAGTTGGATGTTATCTTTGAGACCCCTAAGAACATATCATTTAGATGATCCTTTGAGTTTCCATAAACACGCAAAGAAATTTTTAGAAGCTGTTGAATATAATCCTTGATTTGTCTCCATTTGTCACATCTTTGTTATCTGGTTTAAATAGTTTTGTAACACTATTGATATATTGTAATTAGAGCTCATTTTTGAACATGTACCAAGTAGTAGGGAGACCCTTATTTTTCATTTTCTCGCGCATCTATCTATACCAAATGGACTATTTTGGTTTTAGAAACAATGGTGTCATTACCACCTTACCCGCCCACTTGTGACTTGATGTACCTCAAAAAATATCCATTTGGTTGATCCATGTGACAAGGTCCTTACCCTAAATTTTCTCATCTCCACCTTTGGTATCATGTTTCTACATTGGCTAGAAGATCCAACATATTTAAATTATGCAGTGATCCACCCTAGTTAGGCAGATTTGAAATTGAGTGTGCATTGCTTGAGGAACCCATGTGAACTCATGTTATCCATCATGCTTGAAAGACTAAGAATAAAATGTTTCCTCATTAATTCAATCCTTACCTTCATTTCATCCTTCATTGTGTGGTTGAGGTTACTTTCTAGTACTTGAAAATTGTGGTTGAGGTCATCCACACTCACTATTTTATTAACCTTTTCTGAAGTTGGGTGATTGCCTTTGATACATCATAACCTGAGCATTCAAAATCCATATCTTCCTTATTATGAGTCATTTCTAGAGTGGATTGACCCTTCCCTTGGCCTCTAGTTGATCTCTTTATCATGATGTAGGTTTTGGGTCTTGGTCCATATAAATATTAGGGTAGAAAGTTAGGATTTAGGGTTCCATAAATTTATCGGTTTGAATAGAAGAAACACAAACAACAAACCCTAGTTGCTTTTCCATAATCTTTCCGAAAATATAAGAAACTCAAAAACTTCCAAAAATTGCAACCTATGTAGTGAATTTATGAAAAATACTAAATTTGATATAACTTGTGCAGAACAAGTCAAAAACTCTTAAAACATTTAGAAAACCTTACTTGACTTATTTCACAACTCCAAGTAATGAATTTTTGGAGATATAGCCAAATCTTCACAACTAGGTTTTTGACCCAATTCGCCCACAACGAAGCTCTAATACCATTTGTAATGGAATTACCTAGATAGATCTGAATATCAACCACAATATAACACCAAAAAACACCAAAATATAGAGAAATGATCACAATATGTAAGTAGAATGAATTAGTCACTTTGAGGGGACAACCTCCAAACCATAAAACAAGACTCAAGTGCTCAATATGATGATCATCTACTACTCACTGAATCTTATATATACCCTACTATGTTATGCAAAGCACCAAGGTCAAATTACTAAACATATGAAAGCATAAATAAATATTATATGACATGATAGGAAATTATGTTAGCCACGGTTAAGATATACATATCCGATATATGACCTAGGATTAAAGGTGTAACAAAAGAACTAGGAAGACTTAATTCATAATTCACTATAGGTATTGAATGGACATAATTCGAGAAGGAAGAGAAAGTGATCGGGAATGTTTATAAAATAAACAAGAATTCTTATCTTGAATCAAAACATGGACATGCTTCGAATGGAAGGAATTAATATATATTTCTATTAGGATCAAAGATCAACCTTCTACGCATTTCACTTACAAGGTTTTATGCAAAGTGAGGTGGTTGTTTAGTTATTAGCCCCTTCTTCTTCTCGTACAAAAAAGACTCTTCAATTCTCTATCTATCCTAAGAGAGCATTATATCTTCTATACTTTTTCTTATACATGAATTATGCATATACAATAGGATTGTGCAATCATACAAAATACATTCATGTTGGCTTTCTAATCCTTTTACACTCCCAAAATCCACCTAAGATGTGATATCAAAATGAATGCAACTATGATTTAGCAATTAGAACCTCTTTATTATTGCTTGGATTGAGTTTGAATCTTGCAAATACTTGAAATGGGGATGTTTGAGTGCTTGAAAATAGGGAAGTTGATTCCTTGACCTAGTAGAATGCTTCAAACCTATAATGATTTCTTCCTTAATGATTGTTCTTAGATTTAGGGAGCCTTAGGTGCCTTTAGTGCTAGTGTTTGCAATAAGAGTTCATGATAATGTTAGGTAGAAAATGAGGTGAGTTTAACTTGCTTATATGGGTCTACGAAGGTCAATTATTATGGAAAGGTTGATCTGGAGGGGTAAAATGACCCAACGAAGAATAAAAAATTGAAAGATCAGATGGAGGATATGTTGGTCCAAAATCTGTATAAGTCGATTAGGATCATATTCCACAAGTCGACCAAAATGGATCTTTACGAATAGGGGTGAAAAAATGAAAACCAAGGGTTGCATTCTATCGTGTGGAGTTTGTCTATTTATTTTATGCATTTAATTCTCAAAATTTGTCAACATATCAGTGTGTATGAATAATAAATTTAGACAAGAGACCTCGGGATGTATTGAGAGGATAAAAAGAGTGTGTTTGTCTTAGCAAGAGTGCATTGTCAAAACCAATAGTGTTAAAGGGTAAATTGCCAAATTTGAGTGTCTACAACCAAAAATAATCTCGGTTGTCGGTTGTTATGCGAAGGGTGTCCTCAACATGACATTAAATCCTATATTTATCAATCATCATTATCATCTTTTTCTTGTTCACCATTTTTCTGTGTTCTATGACCATGTGTAGATCCAACATGCTTAAAGTTCAATTTTTTTATATACGGCTACTTGAATTTTTCTTCACAAATTACACAAACAATTGAACCCCTCCATAGGTTTTCCTGTAATTAGTCGAGCTTGTAAATTAAAAGGGAGCTATAAAGTTTTACGCGATGCCAAAATTGTGGATGGGTTTTGAATATGGAATATATTGGATTTTCCTATATTTCTTATTTTGGCCCCTTTAAGAGCAAATTACACTCACATAAATAATGCAAGCAAGGTCGAGATGATAAAATGGAGCATAAGTAACAAATAATATTTGAGTGGGAACAATTTGAGCCTTGGAATAGGTGTGGGACATACATGGATTTGATTCTTACATTTAAGTTGCATATTTTTCTATCTAAATTTTCATTCATGTCTTTGTTTTATCTAAAAAATGAAATGTCGTTCAATTGATATTGTTGACACCATAAAAATAGAAAAGCTTCTATTTTTCCAAAGTTTTCATTTCTTTCACTCTGTAAGGTACATTTTTGGCTCCTAGAAGCTGTTGGACAAGTTAACAATGTCTATTGAGCAATCCTCCATATGGCTAATAAAAGACATAGTACAATGTTGATTTAATATAATTATATTTAAGCCTTAATTTCGAGATGTAACTAATGATATACAAATGATAATATACAAGAAATGAATGGACGAAAAATAAGTATTTAATGATGTAAAACCCTAAGAAAGTGAGAGGGGAAGATGACTTAGTTGATTTATGTGCAATCTGGAGATGATTTGGGTGGGTAACTAATGGAACAAACTAGAAGTAACATCGAACACGATCGATGAGGGTTCAAAACCTGAAAATGTCGGGGCAGAGAATCACCCATAGGAGGACAGGGAGCACCTAAGCGATAGTGGCCGGACTTGTAACATCCCAAAATTTCTTGTAAGTTAAATTAACTACGGTTAAGTCTAAACAGGATTAGACGAGATCATCATTGGGTGTAAAATTCATTTGGTTCGTCGTATCATGACCCACAGCTTCTGCTGCGGGGCATGACATTGCGGAACGAATAACCCCGCACCCACCTTGATGATCCTTCCTAAAACATGATTAGGCCTTAATCATAGGTAAAATAGTTCATAAATGATAGTGAATATTTCGGTTATTTGTATTCGTTACTTTATTTTAATCGATTTGGTCGTCTTTTGTTTTGTTCAAATTTTGCATGACCGCGATGATAATTGTCTCTATTTAATTTGACAATACTATATCAAGCCAGCTTTATGAGAATATTCAAATTATTATTTACGAAATTGGTGATTTTCGTATTGGAATGTTTTATATAAACCTAGAAATTCAACTAATTTTTATGGTAATATATTGTTGGAAATATGTGGACTTGTATTATGAAGGTTAATTTTAACTTAAGCATGCACTAAAACATGTACCATCATTTATGGGAAGCCCAAAAAATCTTCAATATGCCGCCCAACTATAGTTCTTTCATTATATTTTTCTATTATTTTTCCTTCGTCTATTTTCATTCTCCCCTTTTGGAATACCTGCGTGAGTTTTGGAGGAAAGAATGATTCAACTTGTTGGAGTGGGAAGAGTAGAAGGTTACCGATTTTGGGTTTACTTCAGGCATGAATATCTTCTCCTTTCTCTGCTGCATTATTTGTAAAAAAATAGGAAATACACATTCTGTTTTTAATGGCAATCAAGGAAATTGTGGACAACTTTTGATTTAATTGTTTGGAGATGAAGTATGAAAAGGAAATTGATGGATTCTGTATTCTTTTTAGTTTTCTTTGTGTGGTTTTAACCTAACCTAGAAAAATACGCAGATGGGGTTTTGGGTTTTGATCAACAAAAATAAAGTAAAAGAAAGGTTAAAAATTCTTTCTTTGCATTATAATAAATTATACCCAAAAGGAAAAGAGTTGGGTTTTTCTTGTACAGGAAGAAGGAAAACATTTTGTGAATTTGTGTGTTTAAAATTGATTTGTGCTTGTGGGTTTTCATTTTGTTAAACTGAAATTTGGTTGTGTGTTTTCTGTAAACAAATCGATTTGGGTATGCAAATTGATTTGCATAAAGGAATCGATTTGGGTAACCCAATCAATATGGGTATGCAACCGGTTGGGGTTTTGTATTTTTCTTCTTATATGCAGGTCTGATTTTTTTATCTTTTGAATGATATCTTGCATGGGGCTGCATTTTCTAGAAAATTTATTATTATGGACCACTAAATCGGTTCATGTATAAATGAGGGTGTCTTGTTATGTGTGAATAATTACAAAAAAAGGACATTTAGCCTGTAACTTCTAGCCTGACAATATGACTTGGATTCTTGTAAGACTGTGAAAAAGAAATTGCTTGTCTTGGTAAGGGCATGAAAGCCAGGACAACTTGACCAAGATGCACCAAGGAGTAATTGGAGGCATGATTGGGTTTAAAATAATGATATCTTATGAAAGAAATTATTAGTTATTCTTTTACTAAAAAGAGTATGTTTAAATGATGTAACCATGGTGTTGCTATATTGTTGGTTGGGATGTTTGTTTACCAGATAGAACATGTTAAAGTGATGTAAATATGGTGTGCTAATTTGTAGAGTTGCTCATTGGTGAAAAAATACTCTTCTTAATCATATTGTTTTTACGAAGTTATGTAGAAATTTTAAATGTCAAATGCTTATTGATTGAAGTTGGAATACGGATGTATTGACCTTTGTGATTAGAGGGAAACATGATCGCTGAAATAGAAATTGGTTGTTCTATTTGTGTGCATCCATAGTTGTATCTTTATAGAAACCAGGTAGTAATACATTTTCAGTTGTATTACCATGTGCTTGTTGATAAAACAACATGTATATCCTTTCATTTTATTAATTAATTACATCAGAAAATGGAGTTAATATTCATGCCAATTCATTTTGAACTAATATCATACCACTACTCCAGTCTTACAGGACCATTAGCCATTACATTCGGATGTGTGGAAACTCATGTCTTGTGAAGTTTTATCGTAGCATGGATCTAAATGAGATACTTGGATTTCAATTGGTGAAAGGATGATATCCTTGAATTTTTGGCTGAATTATTGGGATCTTGGACCCATTGTAAATATTCAAACCTCACTATGTGAGAATTGTTATATCGGTTATATATTTCGTCTTAACGACATATGTAATATATGATTTTACTAAAGAAATGATTACTTTGTGTGTAATAATATCTCAATATGAGTAAATGATGAATACTTGAGTTGTGAAATCTTACCTTTCACAAATTGTTGAATACATTTATTAGATAGTTATTAATGTATGAAGCCGATAATTGGGCAATTATTGTAACAATCAATTGTCTTTAATTTCTAAATTAAATAAGCTATTTAGTGGCGTAGCTAATCGAAGGAACAATTAAATATACATGTTTTAATATATATTTAATTTGGCCTTTCGGTAAACTTGGTATGAATATGATAAGATTGTAAATCCTGTTGTATAGAGAATGGAAGAGTATCATTGTAAAAGGTAATTTATGGTTAAAGAATCAAACATGAGGAAAAAATAGACTAAATGGGATGGTAAATAGATGAAAAGATCCATTAGGCATATTAAGGGATAGGTACATGCGAAATGCGAGATATAGTTACATTTCAGCATAACAAATGTACTTATCTCATAAAGATCCTAGTTGGCCTTTCGTATCTATCTCAATATAAACTCTTGCAAGATAGGTTTAATTGGAAATAAAATAAAAACAAACTATAGATCTAGATAATGTGAAAGGGATAGTTGTGAGGTGGCGGAAGACTTAAAACTCATAAGACTAGTGTGTTGTTTTGAGTTTATCCGTAACTCCTTTGCACGGCGGATAACTTTGGCCAAAGTAATGCATTGATGGTTGTGCATTGTCTGATCACCTAGTCCTCCAATTAAATAAAAAAATTTATCTATAACCTGATCATGTGAAGTTGAAATACTAAACATGAGGTAGACAATGATCGGATACCGGAATACATAGTCGAAACTAGCTTCGTGGTAGACCCAAGGACTTTCACAGAGTTCCCATGACCTTTAAAAGGTTGAGCCAAAATGCTAGTAAACATTTTCACTTGAAGTAGTGACGAAGGGAGATCGTGGAGATCTAGATACACCCTTCTTAGCCACACATGGCTTACATGGATGTTATCAGATAGATCAAAAGAGCAAAATTGATTAATGAATTTGATTAAATAAATCTATACGATTGTAGTTGTGTAATTTGTTATTATGTTTATGTGATAAAAAAAAATCCTCATTTTTCAGCTCTTGTAATTTTGAGCGTTACATTTTGGTATCAGAGCCAGAGGCTCAGACACTTGGACATTAATGGGACACACGTTCTAATAAAAGTATCCTCTTTTATAAAACAAGAAACTATGGCTAGGCTGGCAATAAGAGCTAGTATAACAAGTGATAGTGGGGTAAATATTGATGATGTGCTAAATAATACGATTGCTAAGTTAGAAGAAATCCTCAACCTTTTGAATGACACCCGAAACCGAGTTGTTGCCTTAGAACAACAAGGTCAGGGTGGTGAAGAGAATGAGGATCGTAGGGATGAGAATCAGGGTGATGAGCAATATGATGATCAACCTGAGCACCTGAATGAAAGGGAAAATAAGAAAGCAAGGTTGGTTGTTGAGTTAGCAAGGGACATTAAAAGAATATCCCCACCTAAATTTGATGGTACAACTCTTGGGGATGGTGCTGAAAATTGGTTCTATGAAATGGAAACGTATTTTGAGATTAGGGACTTTTCAGAGGAGACAAAAGTAGTATGGGGAGCCTACCAATTGTTCCATGCAACATCTTCCTTGCGATAACCGAGAAAATAGAACTAGGAATTGATTCTAGTATGATCACGTGGGAGTAGTTCAAGGCCTACTTCTATCAAAGATGACTACCTCAAACTATAATTTGACCAAAAGATGGCAAAATTCAAAAATTTAACTCAAGGAAAGTATTCGATTATAGAATATTGGGAATGTTTCACTCGATTGCTTGAATATGTTCCTTTTTATCAAAAGGATGAGAAGTTTAGAATGAGAAAATTTATAATGGGATTGAATCCTAGTATTGGTGGTGGGGTAGATGTTCATGGACCTACACTCGATGGAAACAATGTTTGAAAAAGCTATCAAACAAGAACTAAAGCTGCGAAGTATTTATGCCTCTAAAGAGGAAAATAGAAGGAACAATAGCAATTTCCAAACATCAACCGCAAGTAAACCAACATGGACAAAGGGAAACAACAAGTTCAAGCCTGTCAATAAAAAAATAATAGCGGGTAGAACTGTTGTGAATAATAATAAAAAATGGGCAACAAGGAACAAGTTTTAGCCAGAATAAAATTGAGAGAAAAGGGCCATCGGGAGGATGTTTTAAGTGCGGTGGTGATCATTTCGCTAACAACTGTTTGCAAAGAGGATAATGGAATAACCAGCAAAAGTGATTTACTGTAGTAAATAAAGAGGTAACAACATAAGATTTATGCTGCAGTCCATAATAAGCAAGCGACTCCAATAGAAACTTCAAGTAAGTTTTTTTGAGAACATGTTTATGTTTTATTTGATTTCTGTTCAACAAAATGTTTTGTTTCATCTAAAGTTGCTGATAAACTCAAAATAAGAGCTGGGTAAATGGAACACACTTGGACTGTACAGTATGGAAATAATGTTGTGCATAGAGTGAATCAGTGTTTGTTTGAGGCACCACTATAATTACCTGAGTTCATAACAAGATTAAACTTGTATGTGGCACCTCTTAGATCCTACGAGGTTGCCATAGGTATAAATTGGTTAAGTCAACATAATGCAACCTTGGTTTGCTTAGGGAAAAGTGTAACCTATTGCGATGATCAGCAGAAAACAACAAGTGTTCAGGGTGTTAAAAGAGAGTTTGTCACTAGGCAGATTTCTGCCATGCAGCTAAAAAAGAACAAAGCGGAAGGGCTGCCATCTATATGCTATAAAAATAACAAATTCAGGGACAAGAAATTGAGCCTGAAATTGAAGCATTTCCCATCCTAAGGGAATTTAGAGATGTGTTTCCAAATGAGTTGTCGGACTTCCACCTAAGCGTGAATTTGAATTCACAATAGAGGTCAAACCAGCAATGAAACCAATCTCCAGGCACCATACAAAATGACAACAACTGAATTAGTTGAGTTGAAAGCTCAATTACATGAATTGTTGTCCTTGGGTCTGATTAGACCAAGTATATCACCATGGGGTGCACCGGTTATCTTTGTGAAAAAGAAGGATGGGACCCTTAGACTTTGTATTGATTACCGAATGCTCAACAAGGTAACAATGAAGAATCGGTACCCGCTGCCCCGAATCGATGATCTATTTGATCAAATGGGGGCACAAAGTGTTTTCCAAGATTGATCTTAGATCTGGTTATCATCAACTACGAATCAAGGATGAAGATATCCATAAAACCGCTTTTAGAACAAGTTATGGGCATTACGAGTTTATAGTTTTCCCTTTGGTCTAACAAATGCACCTGCCGCTTTCATGAACTTGATGAACAACGTGTTTAGGGAATACTTAGACCAATTTGTACTTATCTTTCTCGATGATATATTAATATACTCAAAGAATGAGGAAGAACATGATGAACATTTAAGGATTGTGCTGGGAATTCTCAGAAAACATAAATTATATGGAAAATTATCTAAGTGTGATTTCTATCAATACGAAGTACAATACTTAGGCCACTTATTAAGTAAAGAAGGAATCTCGGTGGACCCTTCGAAGATCAGTGCCATCATGGAATGGCCAACACAAAAGGATGTGCATGAAGTTAGAAGTTTTATGGGTCTAGCAGGCTACTATCGAAAGTTCGTAAAGGACTTCTCTAGGTTAGCGGGACTGTCACTTCTTTGCAAAAGAAGGTTAAGAAATTTGTTTGTCATCATTTAGGCGAACTTATTATGTCTACAGATTATATGACTGATTTTCTATATGTACAAGGGTTGTTGTGACATTTATGATTCAACTGAAATAATATTGCTACAAATTCTAAGCTGATTTGAAATATATTTATACAACAAATGAATAGTGGGTTAGTTTATCTATTTATCTTGAAATCATCGAGACGATGATTATTCTAAGGGGTGGAGTATGTAACATCCCAAAATTTCTTGTAAGTTAAATTAACTACAATTAAGTCTAAACAAGATTAGACGAGATCATCATTGGGTGTAAAATTCATTTGGTTCGTTATATCATGACCCACAACTTCTGCTGCGGGGCATGACATTGTGGAATGAATAACCCCACACCCACCTTGATGATCCTTCCTAAAACATGATTAGGCCTTAATCATAGGTAAAATGGTTCATAAATGATAGTGAATCTTTCGGTTATTTGTATTTGGTTACTTTATTTTAATCGGTTTGGTCGTCTTTTGTTTTGTTCGACTTTTGCATGACCGCGATGATAATTGTCTCTGTTTAATTTGACAATGCTATATCAAGCCGATTTATGAGAATATTCAAATTATTATTTACGGACTTGGTGATTTTCGTATTGGAATGTTTTATATAAACCTGGAAATTCAACTAATTTTTATGGTAATATATTGTTGGAAATATGTGGACTTGTATTATGAAGGTTAATTTTAATTCAACCATTAAGTTGGGTAACAACTAAAGTAAAAAAATGTATGAAATATTAATTAGTATATATATATATATATATATTAGGGATTTGACATGCAAGCCAAAAATTTTATTTAGTTATTGAAATTTATGGGTTTCATAAAGTGAAACACCTTCACATGGCACAAGTGTGCGGCATGCACTAAAACACGTACCAACATTGGGAAGCCCAAAAATTCTTCAATATGCCACCCAACTATAGTTCTTTCATTATATTTTTCTGTTATTTTTCCTTCGTCTATTTTCATTCTCCCCTTCTGGAATACCTGCGTGAGTTTTGGAGAAAAGAAGGATTCATTTGTTATAGCGGGAAGAGTTGAAGGTTACCGATTCTGGATTTACTTCAGGAATGAATATCTTCTTCTTTCTCTACTGCATTATTTGTAAAAAAATGAGGAAATGCACATTTTGTTTTTAATGGCAATCAAGGAAATTGTGGACAACTTTTGATTTAATTGTTTGGAGATGAAGTATGAAAATGAAATTGATGGAGTTTGTATTCTTTTTAGTTTTCTTTGTGTGGTTTTAACCTAACCTAGAAAAATACAAAAATGAGGTTTTGGGTTTTGATCAACAAAAATAAAGTAAAAGAAAGGTTAAAGATTCCTTCTCTGCATTATAATAAATTATACCCAAAAGGAAAAGAGTTGGGTTTTTCTTGTATAGGAAGAAGGAAAACGTTTTGTGAATTTGTGTGTTTAAAATCGATTTGTGCTTGTGGGTTTTCATTTTGTTAAACTAAACTTTAGTTGTGTGTTTTCTATAAACAAATCGATTTGGGTATGCAAATCGATTTGCATAAAGGAATCGATTTGGGTAACCAATCAATATGGGTATCGACGATTGGGGTTTTGGATTTTTCTTCTTGGTTGTTATATGTAGGTTTGTTTTTTTAATCTTTTGAATGATAATTTGTGGGTGTCAAAGCTCTTGCATAGAGATACATTTTCCAGAAATTTTATTATTATAGACCACTACATATGTTCATGTATAAATGAGGGTGTCTTGTTATGTGTGAATAATTACAAAAACAATGACAATTAGCTGTAACTTCCAAAATTTAGGTATATGACTTGGATTCTTGTAAGACTATGAAAAAGAAATTGCTTGTCTTGGTAAGGGCATGAAAGCCAAGACAACTTGACCGAGATGCACCAAGGAGTAATTGGAGGCATGGTTGGCTTTAAAATAATGATATCTTATGAAAGAAATTATTAGTTGTTCTTTTACTAAAAAGAGTATGTTTAAATGATGTAACCATGGTGCTGTTATATTGTTGGTTGGGATGTTTGTTTACCAGATAGAACATGTTAAAGTGATGTAAATATGGTGATATTTGTGCTAATTTGTAGAGCTGCTCATTGATGAAAAAATACTCTTCTTAATCATATTGTTTTTACGAAGTTATGTAGAAATTTTAAATGTCAAATGCTTATTGATTGAAGTTGGAATACAGATGTATTGACCTTTGTGATTAGAGAGAAACATGATCGTTGAAATAGAAATTAGTTGTTTTATTTGTGTGCATCCATAGTTTGTATCTTTATAGAAACCGGTAGTAATACATTTTCAGTTTGTATTACCATGTGCTTGTTGATAAAACAACATGTATATCCTTTCATATTTTATTAATTAATTGCATCGAGAAAATGGAGTTAATATTCATGCCAGTTGATTTTGAACTTATATCATACCACTACTCCAGTCTTACAAGACCACTAGCCGTTACATTTGGATGTGTGGAAACTCATGTCTTGTGAAGTTTTATCGTAGCATGGATCTAAATGAAATACTTGGATTTCAATTGGTGAAAGGATGATATCCTTGAATTTTTGGCTGAATTATTGGGATCTTGGACCCATTGTAAATATTCAAACCTCACTATGTGAGAATTATTATATCGGTTATATATTTCGTTTTAACGACATATGTAATATATGATTTTATTAAAGAAATGATTACTTTGTGTGTAATAATATCTCAATATGAGTAAATGATGAATACTTGAGTTGTGAAATCTTACCTTTCACAAATTGTTGAATACATTTATTTGATAGTTATCAATGTATGAAGCCGATAATTGGGCAATTATTGTAACAATCAATTGTCTTTAATTTCTAAATTAAATAAGCTATTTAGTGGCGTAGCTAATCGAAGGAATAATTAAATATACATGTTTTAATATATATTTAATTTGGCCTTTCGGTAAACTTGGTATGAATATGATAAGATTGTAAATCCTGTTGTATAGAGAATGGAAGAGTATCATTGTAAAAGGTAATTTATGGTTAAAGAATCAAACATGAGGAAAAAATAGACTAAATGGGATGGTAAATAGATGAAAAGATCCATTAGGCATATTAAGGGATAGGTACATGCAGAATGCAGATATAGTTACATTTCAGCATAACAAATGTACTTATCTCATAAAGATCCTAGTTGGCCTTTCGTATCTATCTCAATATAAACTCTTGCAAGATAGGTTTAATTGGAAATAAAATAAAAACAAACTATAAGATCTAGATAAGCTGTGAAAGGGATAGTTGTGAGGTGGCGAGAAGACTTAAAACTCATAAGACTAGTGTGTCGTCTTCCCGGGTTTATCCGTAACCTACACGGTGGATAACTTTGTCTAGAGTAATGGATTGATGGTTGTGTATTGTCGATCACCTAGACCTCGATTAAATTAAAAAATTGTCTATAACTTTGATCATAGGAAGTTGAAATCTTTTGAACATGAGGTAGAAAATGGTGGATATTAGAATAAGAAGTCGGGAAACTAGCTTCGTGGTAGACCCGAGGACTTTTACATAGTTCCCATGACCTTTAAAAGGTTGAGCTGAAATGCTAGTAAACATTGTCACTTGAAGTAGTGACGAAGGGAGATCGTGGAGATCTAGATACACCCTTCTCGACCACACATGGCTTACATGGATGTTATCGATTAGATCAAATCAGAAAAATTGATGAATGAATTTGATAAAATAAATCTCTACGATTACAATTGTGTAATTTTTATTTGTTTGTGTTAAAAAAATCCTCATTTTTAGCTCTTGTAATTTTGAGTGTTACGGGACTAGGCACTTTTGTCCGCTCAATTTTAATCTTTTTTGGGCTAGAAGAGCTTTGTTTTTTATCTTATTTTATCTCTCTAGTTTCGTTGTAATGTAAATCGATCATATACGTAACCTGCAAAATAGATGACTACCTACACATACCCACAAACCACATGAAATCTAATAAATAAGATGTAGAATGGCGAGTCAGATTGACCCAGACAGATCATCCAAAGAGTTAATTTACAACCGAGCACTACACTACGTCTCATACTCCATTTAGTTCTTTGTGTTTGTGTGTGTAATGATGCCCTAAGTTTCCCTTGTGCAAGTTGCATGATGATAGATGATAGATCTAGATTTCTCCAAATTATGAAAGATGTGTGTGATGGAATATAATGAACTCCCCTCCTATGATGTGTATGTAGAGTGATGCAGTCCTTGTCCCTTGTATGGATGTGTTAGATGTATGATTTGTAGTGCTCTTGTGCCTTTGATGCAAGCTTAGGTGATGATAGATAATGCTTATGATGTTTGGCCCTTTATTTGAGAGAGTACCTAAGTATATATATGATTCCCTTGTTTGAAATTTGTAATTGAAAACTGAAAGGTTGACCCAAAGTTTTAAAAGGTAACCAAGAAGTAAAAGAAATCTAGAAGCGTAAGAAGAAGATAAAGAATCTCGGGAGCACCTAAGAGCGTCAGGTGCTTTTGTCCTAGTGGAACTAGTTTCCAAGGCCATAAAAGATAAATCAATAAAGTTCCGATAGAGCTATAAGATATGTAAGGCCAATAAAAGTGCAAGAGATAAAGCAAAAGGCCCAAAAGAAGTTTTGACCAATAGTTTTCTTGCTTAGGAATAATGTATACATTAGTATGCTTTAGGACCTAGAAATGTACCCAAGTGCATAAATTTTGCATCTACATTTCCCCCACTTTATGTTGTTGAGTGAATACTCGATATCATAAAGTAGATAGAATATGCGTACCTTGTAAACCGAAGAGAAGTGTATCCGATAGCATGTCGAGTGGACAACTAGCCATGTGAAGCATGAAGTGATCATGATGTGAAACGTGGTAACTAGGAAAGGGAGGTAGAACCTAAGGGTGAAGTGTATGCATAGTAGTGCGTTGCTGGAGCTTGTGATTATAGATGTGAGCCTATTATTTTTGCAAAGATTAGTAACAAATTTTCAATTGACAGAGGTTAAGACACTGACATTTATCAAAATCAAATCAACTCGGAGTCACCACTAAGGATTTTCACCCTAGTTGTGCAAATGCACTAAATTAATTTGTCAAATATCTGTCAACACTAAAAATCATGCAAAGCTTTACAAATCAAACCTTCCTTCACCCAAATTTATCAATGGTGAGGCAAATCTAGTACAATAACTGCTGGAAAAATTGGATAGAAAACACGCAGAACTTATAACCTTGTTCAATCCTTACACATCTGATCAAAGAATGATGTTTACAAAACATATTTGCACATAGAACTACAAGAAACATTACCGAGGTGCAATGCGTGTACACCTTTGTTTAGATACTTCAAAGAGTTCCCCGGAAGTGGCGCCACTAATGATCGTATCTAAATTCATTCTCCTTTTCAAGCCGAGCAACAACACAGATTCGACAGGGAGTTTAGAGGCAGATAGATTATAAATGTGTATTGTTTTGTAGCTAGGGATGAAATCTAACTGACCCTTTGTTACTCGGGTTTGTGGAGAGATGGATAGCACCTTAAAAGGATTTGATCTTATCCCAACTATTTTAGGTTGTGCCTTTCAACCAAGGTAAGAGAACCTATTTTGTAACCTCTGTTATTGAAGGAGACACATATACCTTTCTTTTGCACAAATTTTCTAGAGAAAACCTTGGGAAAATATGATCAACACACCAAATCTGATTCTCACAAGTTGTCACTTCCAGAAGATGGAGATATTTTCAACACAAGGCTAAGGTTACTAAAGGCATTATGGAATCCTGATTGTTCTACATATTTTTGCAAGTAGATTTTGTTCTTTTGTTGTTACACATGGGAAACAGGGGTAGTTCGGGGTGGATTAATGCTTTTAAATGATTTAGGAGGGAGATGAAGCAAGATAAAGTTGATTATACCGGATCTTTGGAGGGACTCCAAAATGATGAACAACTTCACAATAGAAAGCTTGAGCAGTTAAGGCGTTCCTTGACCAAAAGGTGTGCTTGATGGAGGCCTAGATCAACACGTTTTCAAATAATCTTTGAGACTCCAATACGAAGGCTCAAATTGGAAGATTCAATTAGACACTATATTTTTGGATTAATCACGCCTAAGGTACACCTGAAGACTTACAGACAATCTTTATCAACAAATGACAGTGAATTGATTTTAAATTTGTTTATCTCATCCAAGATGAAGGCTCTTCTTAAAATGAAATTGAAAATACCATTAGATATCACATGGATGAGATCTATGTGATTTCACAAAAATTTCAGATATAATATTACAATAGAAACAAAAGAAACTATTTACGAGACAATCTAAAAATAAAATAGACACAAAATTGCTAGAGATTAGACACAAATTAATTCCAAAATTGCATAAATTCATCAACAGGAAAGCTTCGAGAGAAATCTCAAAGCTTTTGATGGCTATACATCTAACCAACTTGACACGATAGAAAATCTAACATAGAGGAAAATAACGAGTAATCTCGGCTTTGGTCTCTCGGGAAGATGATTTTCTCAAATTTTTATTTTTAGAATTCAAACTCCGACCTCTTGCAAGAGTGCTCTCATTGCATTTATACATTTCATTTTCTCAATTTTCCCCCTAAGAGAAGAATACTCGAGGGTGCCTCCTGGCCTTTTGAAAAGTCTTGGTGTAAAAAGGAAAAGTGAGCGGAAGCCTCCACGTGTCCTCCTGGCACTTCTTCAAAAATAAAACACAGGGGCCGGTCCCTAAACATGTGTGGTCCCTCCATGTCATGAAAACATATAATATCATTCTTAACACACCTTAATGGGTGAAAACATGGAAAACATTTTTTCCCCATTAATATGGGATCTGAATCATCCGATGTCCTCCACTACTGGGATATTGGGATTTTGGTCTGCCATCTTTTCTTATACAATAAACAAGCGTGGGGCACTAGACTCGACAAATGGAGGAAAAAGTTTTTATGCATCAATCGGGAGATAGAAAACGTGATAGAGGCCGCAAACTAAAGGATTTCAAGGAAAATGATGCGAGATCAAAATGAGCACCAACATCGGATCTTGCTCAGGGATGGGCACTCCTAGTGAGTACCATAAGAACAAAAGTAGACCAAGTGCCAAAAATATCCATTGGGAAAAGGAGTCAGCTTGCAGAGCAGAAAACCATAACCATCTTCTAAAAACGAACCGAGAAACTAGAAAAACTAGGTCACCAAGGACCAGAACGAGCAAAAACACAAAAGACAGAAAGAAACCAACGAACTATACACTTTGTATCATAGAGAGCATCTCTTTATTCTCGAGAAATTAATCAAGGAAATGTTTCAAATGCCTGCCATTAACAGGTAATTCAAGCGAGTTCCCCATCTAAGTCTTTTAAGAAGAAGGTATTTTCACCAATTTGACTATAAATGGAGTAGGGACCCATCCATAATGCATCAAATTTACCATTCTTGTCCTTATCTTCATGCACGATATCCCATAACAACGTTGAAAGCTCTTGGAGTGACCTTCTTGTCAAATAACTTCTTCAATTTTTCTCTGAACTTTACATGTCTTTGGTGGGATGCCCTCCTTTCTTCATCAAGTTCAATAATCTGATTGATTTGAGCTTCATATGGGCTAACCTCTTGGTCCTCCAATTGTTGAACAAACTGAAATGAAGACAATTGTAAATGCAGGGGCAACAGAGCTTGTGTTCCATAAACCAACTCAAATGGGATTTTACCAGTAGCCCTTTTAGAAGTTATTATGTCATTGAAACAAAAATTTGATTGCTCACCCCACCTCTTCTTGTTCAACTCCAGGTTCTTCTAATGATCTTCAACAAGTTTTTATTGTTGGACTCGCTTGTCCATTTCCTTGGGGGTTGTAGTTAGAATCATATGTCAGATTTATCCCATACTCGCACTTTTCCATCAAAGGTTTAGCTCGAAACACATGGCATTATCGTAGAAGAATTTTGACTAGCACTCCAAATCTGCGGATGATATGATTCAGCATAAAGCCCATGATAACTTGGTGTGTTGCTTTCTTAGTGAGGATTGCTTCCACCCACTTAGTGAAGTAGTCAGTAGCTACAAGAATCCACCTATGACCAACACTTGAAGGATCTGAAATTTCACCAATGAAGTCCATTCCCCATTGCTTGAAAGGAGCTTAGTGACACAAGTGCAAAGAAGGAAGGAGCACTGAAGCTTTCATTCTTCTAGAAAAATGTTGGTAGCTTTCACATTTCCTAACTAACAGAGTTGTATCTTTGAAAAAGGGTGGGCCACCAATAACCAGCTCTCAAAATTTTATGAGTTGTAACCCTTCCAGCAAAATGTCCCCCACAAACTCCTCCATGGAGATCTACAATTATTCTTGGGGCTTCATCTTCAGCAATGCATCTTAAGAGCACCCCCTTCGGGTTCTTCCAAGCTAACCCAAAATCAGTAATGACATATTTTTGAGAGGCTAACTTAAGAGCTCTTTTCTGATTTTTACTCAAATGATCAGGGCAGCATAGATGTCTGAGATAAAAGATTATATCTTTGTACCACTCAGAACTTACCAACTTTTCAAGCACATGCACCCTTTCTCCTTCTACTTCATTTACCTCAATAGTTTGCGGGTTACTCTCGACCATAAGCTTAACTAGTCCCAAACCTCTTACCGGTTTAAGTGGTTTGGATCAATTTTAATCAACTTGAAGTCTTTTATATTCCAAAAATTGATTAGAATCTAATTTAGGACTGAATTGAAACTGAAATTAAGTTTGCAATTTACTCAAAATTTCACTTGTTTGTTCGAAGCCCCAAAAATCATTGTTTCAGATTTAATTGATTTCCCAATTTTATCAATTATTGATTATAGTTGCATCCATATTCATATTCTAAATTTAAATTACTTGCAAATATCAGAAATTGAAAATAAAAATTAGAACACAACACCAGATTGTTTACGAGGTTCAATTCCTACGTCCCCGGGTTCGTGGTGAACCGATCCATTAATAATGTTAAAAATGTAAATACAATAACCTTTACATTAACTAATAATGAATCAAAATTTACAAATTTTTGTTTTAGACCTTCGAAGGATGTTAATGGAGCTCAGCCTATGTCCTTCACCTTCCTAATCCACTTGCAATGCAGTGTCTCCCTTTGGTTCTACGCCTTCATGTGACTTTAACAAAAAATAACTCTATCAAAAAAGCTCCAAATTGGATAAATAATCACACCATTGCGATCATATTGAAATTATGAGCAACTTTCATATATAACTCGAGATCTGGAAGTGAGCAAAAGTGCCCCAAAATTGTACTTTTCCAAAACTACCTCCTTATTCCCTTGACACAGACTGACACTTGTTTATTACAAATACAAGTGAGCTTTATTTATACCACTTACAAGAGGGTGGTGGGTTGGTAAGGCCGCTTATTTTTTTACATGAGATGTTGGGTTCAAATCCCCCTTCCATAGGTTTAGGCGCCCAATTTAGCCATTGACCCCACATTTGGTGGGAAAGGGATAGGATAAGCCTTTAAATAGCTTTTTGTCCACAAAATCCTCCTTATCCCATGAGATTAGGCTTATTCCGTGGAATGGATTAAATAAAATATTATTATTATTATTTTAAATCTAAAGCCACTAAAAATATGCCAAGTGTCATGCCCATAATATGCCATTTGTCCATGTCAGAGTGTGCCACATCATCATTTGACCACAACTTTGACTATGCATATCTTTCACATACGAACTCAGATTTGGTCCGTTCAAAATGCGTTAGAAAGCTTACGACGAGATCTATACCATGGAACTGATTTTTAAAAAATTACAAGACCATCAATTTTTCCTTGTCGCCAATTGCCACGTGTCACCTTGCCATTGGTCCACTTGTTGACATGTTGACCAAAGTTGACTTCCCTGTTGACTGAACTTTGACCGGACATAACTTGAGCTTAGAGTGTCCGTTTTTCACGTTCTTACAGTCGTCGGAAAGATATCTAAAGGCTCTACTACAATGGAATGGTCTAGGGAAGTTTAGGGAACTTTTGATACTAAAAATATCTCTTGATCGAGTCTTTCACCATGGTGTGGGAACATAAGAAACAACTTTAGAACTCGAGATATAGGGTTTGAAAACATTTGTTTCTTTCACCAAGGAAAATGCCTTTCTCCATGATGGTGTATTTTAACTCAACTCCTGCCGATGCCTTCTTGAAAAAGGCAATTGGTCTCTCAAAATTCCTCATCATCCTACGTAACAAAACGAGAGGCAATGGTGTTTTTATGAAGCAAAAGAAAATATTTGAAAAGGTTTCTTGTAATTTGGGGCTGCCAAAACAGGGGCATGATTTAGTGCTTCTTTGATCCCAACAAAATCCTGAATGACTGTTTCTTCCCACTTGAGAATCTGGTCTTTCTTCAACATGCAAGTGATGGGGAGAGTCAACTCAACAAAGTTAGACACGAATCTTCTAATGAAATTGATCTCGCCCAAAGATGGATTGGATTCCCTTCTTGGTTCTTTGAATTGGAACCTTGTTGATAGCCTCTACCCCCTCGGGATAAATTATGACACCATCCTTTGATACAATGTGACCAAGCAACTTGGCCTTTTGCACTTCAAAATGGCACTTCTTTGGATTGAGTGAAATGCCACACTCTTGCATTTTATCGAAGTTTTTCTAAGTATTGCAAGTGATCACTTTGCTTTCGGAAAACACAGTCACATCATCTTGGTAAACAACAATAAAATCATTAATGTAACCAACAAAAACAACATCCATTGCTCTTTGGAAGGTAGCTCCAACATTCATCAGTTGAATGGTCTCCTGACATAAACATATGTGCCCCATGGAGTGGTAAAGGTAGTCTTTATTATCTCGACTCCTTCACAACAACTTGATTGTATCCGAGAGAAACCATCCAAAGCAGAAAGCAAATCAAATCCAGTCACTAATTGTAACATATTTTCCATGTTTGGCAGAGGATAATTATCTTTCATTGAAGCTCTATTCAGATTTCTAAAATACACACATAGCCTAATATCACCATTCTTTTTTCTAACTGGCACCAAGTTTACGACCCAAGAAGAATACCTCATTGGCTAAATAATTACTCCATCCCTTAGCTTCTTCAATTCATCTTACATTTTCATAGAGAGGAGTGGATTAATCAGCCTTTGCTTTTGTTTGAATGGTTTCACATTTATTTCGAGAGGAATTTCACGCTGAAACAAATCTTCTCTGTATGCTTTCAACTCAGAATAAGACCATGCCAAACAATCCTGATATTTCTTCAACAATTGGACATATGATTGTTTTTCTTCCTTGCTCAGACTGCTTCCCAACCAGATCTTCCTTGGTTTCTCCTTTGTGCCAAGGTCATGCTATTCAACATATCTTGAGGCATTATATATGCATTAATAATGCAATCAACATTATCAAAGTTTGACTCAAGAGCAACCAACCCTCTAGGAATGGTATTAGTTTTCAATTGAATGATGTCCTTGCCAAACAAAGTTTCTTTTCCTTCTCTTGCACACACCGTTGGTTCCCAATCAATACACTGATCAACAAACTCCCTTTTGTTTTGCAGAAACCGTTTTACCTAGGCATCATCATCAAATACCTACCAATTTTTTATGTTGTTAGGGACGGACGGCCTTGTTAGTACTTCAACATTATATTCACAACTAGGGGACATTGAACAAACATCAAATCAAGATCTCAAGACTGCAAGATGGTCTGCAACAACATTGAACTTTCTATCATGATGTAAAATATTAAATGAGTCAAACATTTCAATCAAATCCCAAACTGCATGCTTGTATTGTTTCATTCTCTAATTTCTAGTAACATACAATTTTCTAATTTTTTTGACAATCAATTCTAAGTCTCCTTTGACAATGATATCTTTAATATGATACTTCCAAGAAATTCTCAAACCTAACAATAATGCTTCATACTCAAAAATGTTATTAGTGCATTCAAAGTTAAGTTTGAAAGAAAATACTAACTCTTCTCGGCTTGGGGAGATTAGAACAATGCCAGCACCATTTCCAAACTTGGAATAGGATTCATCAAATAACAAATTCCAAGGTAAACCAACATGTTCAAGACATTCGCATTGATCAATCTTGTGCTCACTGTCATCAACAAACCCCACAAAGTTATCAGCATCCACATCAACATATAACACTTCATAAGAAACATTATTTGGATCCTCAATGAGATGCAACATTTTCTTATCTCCATACAACTTTACAAGGTTGCCTTTAATAGGAATGGTGGCAAAAGACATATCCATCGAACACTTCCACCAAAACTTGCATCCCACTTTCTTGATAACATCATGCCCCATTTGGCGGGCAATCAACAATGACAACGTCAAGTTTCGAGTTATTACCTAGATAAGGCTGCAAGTTGTACCGCCAAGCCTTTCGCACATCTAACAATGGGAACCTCCCTAAAGTCCATGGTAGTGCATCTTCCATATGTTGTTGTCACTTTGATATCCAACTCATTCATGACCTCAAAAGGCATGACATTGCGTGATCTTTATGGAATCAAACATACAATTATGCGATAATTTATCCTTAATGATCAAAGTCATAAAAATGGATCAACATTTAATTGGGATTCAACCAAAGATGTCCCCAGGTAAACCTCAGGTGCTTCTCCAAGCTCTTCCAATCTTGTTGGTGTTTCAAGGTCTGCAATGGTTAGAGGAGTTTCTACAATGTTTACATTTATGCAGGGTACTCTTTTCTTCTTTTAATGCCAAGTACTCAAATGATCTCTTCTTGTGCTCAGGAATCCTAAGCAACTCAACAATTGGAACAATAACTTTGATTTGACTCAAAACTTGGGCAATGTCATATGGAACATTCTTTGGCAAGGCAACATTGGAAGGGAGATTAGCAAACTCATCAGATGACATGGGATTCTTGATAGTTTGGGCATGAGGAGAAGTATGAATCTTGTTTGGGACAACAAGGCCTTTGGAAGGTGTATCTTTCTTAGGAGCCTCTTTAGGAATACTAGTAAGCAATGGAGTTTTAGGTTTGGCTTAAGGCCCTTCTCCTTTGACAACTCTACTCCTAGTATTATAATCCTTTTCTTGAGAAACAAAAGCGTTCATCAATAACTGCATATCTTCCTCCGAAGGGACTCCTCCATCATACGTCTTTATCATTAAAGCTCTTAAATACTCAAAGTAATTATTAGGTATTTCAAAATCTTGTACTACATCTACTTCAAAAGTATGAGGAGGAAGAAGTGGTACTTGGTGAATGCAATCCCAAAAATTTGCAGCGATTAGAGCACTTATCATTTCAATTGCAATTGCTCCTTGTTGTGAACTTATAGAGCAACCCATCATGTAAAAATCATCATCGATTGCCATCATCATTATCAACTTCTTCTTCTTGTTGATTTACTTCATATTGAGGATGGGGCAGAAAGCATCTATCACACCAATCAATCTCATTGGTGTCATCAACAACAACAACACAGGTAGCCAGGAGGATCGGACACCATTCTACTTTCAATTTATTGGGCATGTCTATTTATAGATCCCATGGGTCCTTTACCTCTGTCATCTGACCTCTGATCACTCCTAGGATGATTTCCAAATTTGTCATGATTTTGTGCCTTTTGTTGACCTTGTGAACTCTGCCCAATTCCCTTCTCTACTCGGGCTAGTTTGTAGGAGATTTCTTTGATATCCCCTGCCAAAGTTTTAACAACCTCCTCAAGATCCACACTCTTGCTTGCTTGAGGTTTTTACTGGGTTTATCATTTCAACACCTTTCCTCTTAGGAGGTTTTCCAATGCTTTGATGTTGTTCTCAAATTTGAGCCATGGTAAAGGCTTCGCCTCAACGTCATGCCGAGTGTTTTTATCCCTCAAATAATATGCAACCTTCTTGTCAAATGCATCAACATAATTTATAAGACAAGATTCATCGCATGGCCTCAATTCACGGAAATATTCTCAACGTCTTATTGAATATCATATTAAAATCATGCACCGATTCATTAGGATTTTTTTAATATTCTCAAATTTTGACAAGAGAAACCTAGGGTCTTTTTTTTCACCATCTTGTAATCTAAATGCATTCTTCATTTCAGTCCAAAATCAATAGAGTTATTAGGCGAGCTTTATACTAGGCCCTTGCATACTCTTCTAGAGTATGAATAAATAATTTAATGTATACATCTTCAAACTCTATTTTGAAATCGTCCATCACGTTGACAAAGAGTTTATTTGTTGATCACTAGTTATTGCATTATTTCCTTGAAACTTAGGCAATCTATTTCTTACATCCTATGGTACATCATTAGGATAGCCAACCATACCTCTAAATCGATGGGACCAAAAGTATTAACCACAAATGGAGTGCAGGTGGAGGGTGAGCCATATTATTACGAGGATGTGATCTTATAGGAGAAACAAAGTGACAAGGTGAGGGTGCAGTGTGGTACATGGATACAATTTTGAGAATAACTATCCCCTAATGGCCTTTTTTCACGGAAGACACTATCGATTTGGAAAATACAGGGGTAGAATGAGAAGGCCCCTCTCCAAATGGAGAATTTGGATTTACTTGAAGAGACTACTGATTCAAAAGTAGTTGAGGAAGCATTGCGATCTTGACCACATGCCGATCATTTTCACCAATGGAGACCTCTTTTCTTGAGGTTTGATCTCCAAAAAAACTTCCAAATTCTTCCTCCTTCGAATTAAACCTTCCAAACTTGGAAACAACCTTGTACTAGGGTTCGCGGTGAAGAAAGATCTTCTTCCTTCCAACTTTAGAAAGATTAGTAACAAATTTTCAATTGACAGAGATTAAGACACTGGCATTTATCAAAATCAAAACAACTCGGAGTCGCCACTAAGGATTTTCACCCTAGTTGTGCAAATGCACTAAAATAATCTGTCAAATATTTGTCAACACTAAAAATCATGTAAAGCTTTACAAATCAGACCTTCCTTCACCCAAATTTATCAATGGTGAGGAAAACCTAGTCTGATAACCTGCTGGAAAAATTGATGAGACAACATGCGAGAATTTATAACGTTGTTCAATCCTTACACATATGATTAGAGAATGATGTTTACAAAATTTATTTACACACATAACTACAAGAAACATTACCAGGATCTGTACGAGTACACCTTTGTTCAGATACTTCAAAGATTTCCCAGAACGCCACTAGTGTTGGTATCCAAATTTGTTCTCCTTTTCAAGCCAAGCAGCAACAGAGATTCGATAGGGAGCTTAGAGGCAGATAGATTATAAATGTGTATTGTTTTGTAGTTGGGGATGAAATCTAAGCTCGACCTTTTGTTACTCGGTTTTGTGGAGAGATGGATAACACCTTAAAAGGATTTGATCTTATCCCAACTATTTTAGTTTGTGCCTTTCAACCAAGGTAAGAGAACCTATTTTGTAACCTCTGTTATTGAGCGAGATGCGATACCTTTCTTTGGCACAAATTTTATAGAAAACCTTGGGAAAATATGATCAACACACCAAATCGACTCTCACGAGTTGTCACTTCCAAAAGATGCATATATTTTCAACACGGGGCTAAGGTTACTAAAGACATTATGAAATCTGATTGTTCTGCATATTTTTGCAAGTAGGATTTGTTCTTTTGTTGATACATAGGAAAACATGGGTACTTCAGGGTGGATCAATGGTTTTAAATGATTTAGGTGGGAAATGAAGCATTATAAAATTGATTATACCAGATCTTTGGAGGAGTCCACAATGATGAACAACTTCACAACAGAAAGCTTCATAACAGTTAAGGCGTTCCTTGACGAGAATGTGTGCTTGATGGAGGCCTAGATCAACACATTTTTACATAATCTTTGAGACTCAAATATGAAGGCTCGAATTGGAAGACTCAATTAGACACTAAAGTTTCGATTAATCACGCGTAAGGTACACTGAAGACTTACGACAATCTTTATAAAAATGACGGTGAATTAATTTTAAATTTGTTTATCTCATCGAAGATGAAGGCTCTTCTTGAAATGAAATTGCAAATACCATTAGATCATGTATAGGGATGAGATCTGTGTGATTTCACAAAAATTTCAGTATAAGATTACAATAGAAATGAAAAAAACTATTTGTAGACAATCGAAAATAAAGCGGACACAAAATTGCTAGAGATTAGACACAAATTAATTCCAAAATTGCATAGATTCATCAATAGGGAAAGCTTCTAGAGAAATATCGAGCTTGTAAATGGCTATACATCTGCAACCAACTTGACACGACAAAAATCTAACATAGAGGAAAATAACGAGTAATCTTGGCTTTGGTCTCTCGGGAAGACGACTTTCTCAAATTTTTATTTTAAGAATTCAAACTCGACCTCTTACAAGAGCACTCTCATTGCATTTATACATTTCATTTGCTCAATTTTACCCCTAAGAGAAGAATACTCGAGGGTGACTCACAGCCTTTTTAAAAGTCTCGGTGTAAAAGGCGAGTGAGCGAAGCCTCCACATGTCCTCCTCGCGCTTCTTCAAAAATAAAACACAATGCTAGTCCCTAAACATGCGTGGTCCCTCCACGTCATGAAAACATATAATATCATTCTTAACACACCTTAATGGGTGAAACCTAGAAAACATTTTTTCCCCATTAATACGGGATCTGAATCATCCGATGTCCTCCACTACCAGGATATTGGGATTTTGGTCTCCATATATTTTCTATACAATAAACAAGTGTGGGGCACCGAGACTCGACAAATGGAGGACATATTTTTATGCATCAATCGGGAGATAGAAAATTTGTGAGGCCGCAAATTGAGGGATTTCAAGGCCAAATGGTGCAAGCTCAAAATGAGCACCAACAGAATCCTGCAAGGAAAATGCTATGCATAAAGCACTTGTTATCATGTTAGAAAGATAAATAGTATGTCAAAGCATGTATAAATCAGTGAAAAATTAAGTGATAGTGACAAAAAATAGGAAATATTAGAACAATAGGACCTATGATGTGTGGAGTATGAGAGTAGTAAAGGTAGATGCCCCTGGGAGCCTAGGCAAGACTAGTAAAGAGTAGGTTCGTGCATCATGCATCGTGTGAGAAGATGTAAAGAATTTCAAATTCACCTCCAAATAGCATGTGGACGTGCATGTGTGTATACAAAAATATGATGACATACTAAGTATCCAGCTAGCATAGGAGACAAAGTGCAACATGTAAGTAATATAAGCTAACAAGAATAAATATAACCAAGATGTGCAAATGATGTGTAAAAATGATGGTGTGATGCGATATGCAAGATGCACAGATGAGAGGGCTTGCATTACCCCCCAAAGCACATGCATGTGACCTGAGGTTAATTTAGGAATAACACCCTCAATAGTCAAGTATGAACCATAGAACAAGAGTGTATTATCGGGTAATGATTAGAAAGTATGTTTTTGAGAGTAGATGTTAGGAAAGATTTATCGTGAAGCATGGAGCATGAAGTATATGAAATGAGCTAAGAGTGTAGAATAAAACCATCAAATAGTAATGGAGTAGGGGAGAGGAGAATGTATGTTTACCCCCAAGTGTGTAAGTGACAGAAAGCTATCTAATGATAAGGAAGAGTGAGGGCTCCTAGATGGTATCCAAGAAAGGGAAGGCATGTGACAATGGTCTAAGACCGATGGTGTAGGAGAGTATCTATTTGTATGCGAGGGAGATCAATGTGGTAAAGGAGGTGGAGAACACCTATTAGAAGGGGCTACTAGGGTAGTGACTTAGGCCAATAGGGTGGACTCATGGATGCGCGAGGATGACATGATCGTGATGTAGGTTGTGTATGAATGGGATATCCAGGTGCATAGATAGATTTAGAATTGAGAGGTGCGGTTAGACCTAGATGCCATGACTAGTGTTGAAATAGAGGTAAGAGTGGGCCAAGGTAATGGTGTATGTGGTGGAATACCTTTGATGGTGACAACTTGTTTGTTATGAATGAATTTAAGACATAAATGGACTATGGAAGGGATAGCCTAGGTAGCTCGGAGCCAAGGAATACCTAAGACCATGTCACAACCCTTTATTTTAGATGTAACAAGGAATGGTGTAGGTATGGTAAGGGACCCAACAGTGACGGGAAGGATGACACGAATATTGGAATTAAGGAATGGAAATGTGATTTGGGAGGTTGGAAATTTGATAGCTAATAGGAGTACCACGAAGCATGCATTAGAAAGGGCCGAGGGATGGATTAAAGTATTGTTGATTTTATGAGACTAATTGAAGCACTAATATGTAACTAATCCGAGGAAAATGTAGCATGGTAATCATGATCCGAGAAGGTGATAACTGGTGGTGGCATGTCAAGTAGTAGCAATGAGGAAATCAAGTGGCTTGATGAAGGAGGAGGCACAACATGATATGCATAATAGCGGATGAATCAATGTAGTTGGATTGTCATGCTTTGGTAATGGGTCATTGAATATTTTAAGCTTTTGATTATCATTGATCATTTTATTAGTATATGGCAGCCTCGGGAGCTTGATTGTGTTATTATCAATAAGATCTTGAATGATATGTCTGAGCTTAAAAAATGATCAGTAGAGTGGCCATTGCATTGGTGGTAATCACAATGTGCATTTTCATCATAGTTACGGCCATGTGGGCAAGAAGGATATAGATTCAACAAAGGAGGGAGAGTAATCAAATTGCTTTCAGTGAGTTGCGGTAATAAGAACCGAGGTACGCAGGGTAGCTTAGTAAAGGTGTGCCTTGTGGGTTGTAATTGAAGCTTGGCAGGTGGAGAAACAATGTTGTCATGGCTTGAACATCAATAGGCTTAGTAGATGGTTTGAATGTGGATTTGTCTTGAAACTTGTTGGAGGATGAAGTGGAAGAAGTATCATAATATTTCAATTTTCCCATAGATAATAACTTACTTTCACGCAATTTGAGTGTATGGCATAATTGATCAAAGGAGAGGTCTCGAAATGACACTCTCTTGGAGTGGAGGAAAAAGAATTTGAATAAATAGATCTTGCAATTCTGAATTAGCGAGGACATTGGTCATTTTGGAAAGGTTGTTCTTATAGCGCAAGACATAGTCCATAAGATGTTCATTGGATCCTTGTTTTATTTTAGCTAATTGTGCATAGGATATCTTAGTACTTGATATTTATAGAAAAATGAGCAAGGAATGCATCAACTAAAGTTGTAAAAGATGTTACTGAATGGACAAGTAGATCATAGAACCAACGCATAACATAATCATTTAAGCTTCAAGGAAACAATTTAGCCAATAATGTAAGGTCATCAACATAGTCAAGACATGCAACATGGAAGGAGCGAAGGTGTTCTGAGGGTCATCATGGCCATTGAACATAGGAAACTTGGGTGCAAAAAATTCAAGATGAAGCGAGATAGAGGAGATGGCTGGTGCAAAAGGGATATGAAGGAGGATGGAGGAATCTACGGATGGAGAGGAGGATATAGAGGCTTGTTGTAATTGGTGAATTTGGGTTTGCAAATCATGGTATAATGAAGTTAGGTCATGGGTGCCTAAAGAGGAGGCATGTCATGTATGAGAAGTAATAGGGAGGGTAAAGTGATTGGTAGGAGTAGGCATAGAAATGGGAATAATAGATGTAGGTGGAAGAGCGGTGGTGGAATGAGGAGGAAGTGTCACAATAGGAAGAGAAGTATCATTGGAGACCGGGATTGAACTCAACTAACCGTGTGGCTTCATCACATGTAGTGACTAATAAGAGATCTAGGTCTTGAGGGTGTGCAACAATATGATCCTAGAGATCATGAAGATCTTTGTCGGTAAAGGGTTCATAAGTCTTTGCCATTAAAACAAGGTAGGGTTTGAGCGAATGGGTTCATTAAATGATTTAATCTAAATAGATTTAAACCTTAGTTTTAGAGTAACTTACTGTAAATAATGATATACAAATGATAATATACAATAATGGACAAGAAATAAGCATTCAATGATGTAAAACCTTAAGCAAGTGAGAGGAAAAGATGACTTAGCAGATTTCTGTGCAATCTAGAGATGATCGGGTGAGTAACTACTAAAACAAACCGGAAATAACATCAAACATGCTCGATGAGGCTTTAGATCCCTACAAATGTCGGGGATGGAAGCAATCGTAGGAAGACAAGAGTGTGTGGGAACTAGTGACTAGACTGGGCGCTTGTGTTCGCTTAGATGCTCAACTTCTGATCTTTTTTGGGATGGAGGAGCTTCACTATTGAACTTATTTTTCCATTCTGGTTTCATTGTAATGTTGTTGATCCTACCTATAACCTAAAAATATATGACTACATGCACATACCCACAAACCACATCAAATCTAATAAAGAAGATCCGAATGGGGAGTCGGATTAACCACGATGGTTGCCCGAAGAGTGAACTTATGATGATCGTTGCACTACATATCAAAATCCATTTAGTTATTTGTGCTTGTGTGTGTAATGATGACTTGGGTTTCCCTTGTGCAAGTTACATAATGATAGCGGGATAGATCTAGATTGCTCATAAGTATGCAAGATGTGAGTGATGGAATAAAATGAGCTCCCCTCTTATGGTGTGTATATAGAGTGATGCGAGGCATTGTTCCTTGTATGGATGTGCTTTAGATGTATGCTTTGTAGTGCTCTTATGCCTTTGATGCAAGATTAGGTGATGATAGATAATGCTTATGATGCTTTTCCTTTTATTTGAGAGAAGTAACTAAGTATTTATATGATTCCCTAGTTTGAATTTTGTAATTGACAACTAAAAGCCCGACCCAAAGTTTTAAAATGTGACCAAAAGTAAAAGAGATCCAAAAAAGTAAGAAGAAGATAAAGAAGGTCATCAACGCGAGGAAGGATAAGAGCGCTTGGGCATACATCCTAATTGGGCGTTAGTGTCCGAGGCCATGAAAGATAAATCAATAAAGTTCTGATAGAATTATAAGATATGTAAGGCTAGTAAAAGTACAAGAAATAAAGCAAAAGGCCCAAAAGAAGTTGTCGACCTCTAGTTTTCTTGCTTAGAGTCATGCATACATTAATATGCTTTAGGACCTAGAAATGTACCCAAGTGCTTAGATTTTGTGTGTACAAATGTTATTCTTAAGCTCAATACTATTTTTTATTAAGTTGACTCATATTACTCAATATTTATGTCAACATATCCTCACACCACCCTTAAAAGATTATCTCCTTGTTTTATCCTCGATACCAAAAATATTTTAATCATACATATATGTGTATGTGTGTGTATACATACATACATACATACATACATGTATGTGTGTGTGTACATACATAAATTATATATGTATATATGTAGACATCTAAAATGTCGACATGATTAATTACGATTAATTTGTCCTATAGTATCCCAACATCATCCATATAATAATTAATCACAAGATTAATTATTATTATTTAATTTGTTTTATCATATTTACCCTTTATCATTTATCTAATATCCTATCATTCCATCACTAATCATTTTAATCCATTTTTACATCCCATTTTATCATTTATCACTTTAATTCCCTATTATATCTTATTATCCTATTTTAATCCTTTATCTAACATTTTCTAGGAATTTAATATTCCTACCCCCACCTACCCACCTACTCTACTAATTAACTAAAATGTGGAATATGTGTAGTTAATCTAACTAGGAACAACAGTAAATAACAATACTAAAATGATGTAAATAATAGTTAAATAAATATAAAAAGTGACCCAAGCAACTAGGCTAATGAAAATAGAAACCCTAATATGCAAAGAAGGGTTGGAAGGATCTTAGTTGATTCATAGGATGATATGGACTGTGTCGTAAAATAGACTGAATATTTTGGAAGTAGGAGCGAACATGCAAAGGTCATGAAAAGGCCAGATCTGAACTATTTAGCTGGTGGGGCACATGAGAGAGGATCGGGTGCTGTGGGCACCCTAGTCTACGTTCTAGGCATTGAGTCCGTGTAGGAGGTCCAAAAACCAAACTTGAAGGGTCGCTATTATGATGTTAAAGCTCTAGTTTTCTATTGCACTAACTTTGTTGTACTCGGTTGTATGTCATTGGTAGTCATGATGAAAGACAGACCTATAAAACCCCAAGACAAACATCAAACCCCTAAAAAAGAAATATGCATATGAAGGGGTCAGATTGTTTCTCACCGCCATGATGGTGGACTTACTTAGGAGCATTGCACTACATCTCAGACCCGATGTAGTTTTATGTGCAAGTGTGTGTAATCATGCCCTAGTTGCTCTTGTGCCAGTCGCACTTTGTGAAAGTAGCGAGAAATAACTATTTGTATAAAATGTAATAGAATGGTGGATGGAATATAATAAACTTCCATCCTACGTTTGTGTGATGCGAGATGAACCATGCTTGTGCCTTGTGACAGAGCTAGATGGATGCAAATGAGCTCTAGATGCCTTAGATGGATGTAACTATAGGTGGATGATAGTAGTGACTAGTGCTTGGTCCCTCATTATGGTTTCATAACTTTATATTTATATGGTTCTCTTGTTCTAATTTCATAATTAACCTTGAAAAGGCCGACCACAAGAAAGATAAAGTGTTCAAATGGCTAGAAAGTGCCCAAAAAGTGACGAAAAGGGGAATAGGACCAAGGCACCCGTCGGTGCTCCGACTAGGACCAAGGCACCCATCGGTGCCCCGATACTATCTGGTGCCCCATTCGAGGATAAAATGACGGGAAATGATGAATTTTTTTGGGCGATATGTGCGGGAGGTCAACAAAGGATGACAATAGAAAGCAAAGCAAAATGGCCAAAAGATGGGGGTTACTTATTAATTTCTTCACTAGACCTCCAACATTCCAACATAATTGTCATCCAAGAGATCCACACACTTTAACACAATAAAATTGTGGTGAAGACCCTTGGGCATGTCTGTTGACCATCTAGACAATGTCATCCTCAAACTCATCTCCATCCCCCATCAAGCCACTAGTGATTCTTAACCCTTGAGAGTTCTCGAGAGTGGGGCATCTTTATGCGAAAAAAAATCTAAATATTAAAAAAGCAAAAAAGAAAAAATCATATCACAATTAAAAATATCCAATAAAATCCACCTCAAGACTCTATCTAGGGGTGTTTCCAGCAATTGTACCAGGGCTATGGACACATGGTGACAATAGAGAAATGTTGTGACAAGAATCAAATGTATCTCTGTCGGGGCTATGGACGTTTGGCTAACAACAGAGCAATACCACGACTTATCCGTTCACCCTCCATACACCTATTTGACGTAATCAATCCCTATACATTGGCTAATTTTTCTTCACACACTACCCATTAAGTCTTCAATTCAAGCGGTAATTAACCATCACAATCACAGACACTTCGATCTCGAAGAGACATAGGGATTGTTTGTTGTAAGGTATTGTTTAAACCTTGGTCACACTTTTGCTTTAGTCCAACTCTTGCCTTGCAACATGTGTCGCTAGGCTCATCTTTTTCTCATCACTGATGTCATATTCCTTCCATTCACCACATCCACATCCTTTTTCCCTTTGGATCGAACATTTGTGGGAAAACTATGATCCATTCCTTTCCGTCTAATCCTCCTCATGTCCCTTTTCAACCGTCATCATCATGACTGGGGGCAGCCTTACTATCATCCGCTAGGGGCATCATCCATTTTAGATACCCCTCACTTCCCATCCTACCCTACACATGGGGGAAAATCGAACCCATCCATCCATCCACACAGCCACCCTACTTTACACTTGGGGGTACACCACATCTATCCCTCAATCCATCCCCCCTATACTTGGGGGCATATCTTATCATCTTCCATATCCCTCATCTTATCCTATACCACATCCCTCATCCTATCTATCTCCCATCCCACATCCCATCTAATCCTAACCTATCAACCAATCCCTATCTTATCCAACATATCCAATTTCCCTCAATCCTTCCCTTTCATCTTACCTAAAACATGCTTTGGGACTTCTAAGAGAAAGTCGCATCACACCTTACCTACCTTCCCACCCTCCATGGGCTATCCTATCCCGAATCCCTTCATCTTCCCTATCCTCAACCATCCAAAATCAACACTAATAAAATAACCAAACAATAATAATAATAAAATACAAAAATGCAATGTGTGTGTTTTTGTTTGTGTGTGTTTGCTTATTTGTCTGCATTTACATTTTGGCCGATGATATGAGGTCACTTTTTCTAGGCCGATGATATGAGGCCCCCTTTTGTTTCTTTTTCTTTCACACACAGTCCCATGATATGAGGACCTTCGTAATATTAATATGTCCAATGATATGAGGACAAGGGCATTTGGCAATTCAGTCACCATGGTCTTTATACCTTGGTGCATCTTGCTTTATATCATGTCAATAACATTTCTAATGATGATAACAGTGGGCGCTTTATAGTAGCACACCCCCTTCTATCATCATCTTTTAGCCATATCGTCATCCACACCTAATCCTCATCATCATCTAATCCTCCTATCCAATCAATTGTTTATTAATCAACAATATGCACATCCATATCTTATCATCTCGCATCCAACATCCAACATCCCACCCCCTTGATTTGGGCATCTTAACATCTAACATCTTCAAATCCAACATCCTCAAATCTTCAAATCCTACCCCTTGATTGGGCATCTCAACATCTAATGTCTTCAAATCCTACCCCCTTGACTAGGGCATCTCAAAATCTAACATCTTCAAATCCAACATCCTCAAATCTAAATAACAAATCTTCAATCCTAACCCCTTGACTAGGGAATCCTATAATCCACAATCCTCAAAATATAACCCCTTGACTGGGCATCATCTCATCCTAAATATTCACCTTGGTCATACATAGTTGGTGGGAATCCTCTACGCCAAAATCCAATATCTTCTAATCCTCTAATCTCCTACTCCCGTAATATTTTCTCCTACTCCTCTAATCCTCTCTCTTATCTTCTACTCCTCTAAATCCTCATCCTCTAAATCCTCAAATATTCTAAATCTTCAAATCCTCTATTCCTCTAATATCCTCTAACCCTCATCCTCTAAATCCTCACATCTTCTAAATCCTCAAATTCTCAAATATCCTCTAATCCTAATTCTCTGAATCTTTGAATCTTCTCATCCTCTAATTCCCTCTCATCTACTTGGTCCTTTACTATTTTTGAGTGGTTACCCAAATTGTTCCTCCCCGCCTAACCCCTCGAGGGGGCATCATATCACCATCACCTTTTCTTATTTTTCTTTGAATGCTCATTGCTACACAATAACCATTCAAAGAGGGAAAAAATGTAGACATCTAAAATGTCGACATGATTCATTACGATTAATCTGTCTCCATGAAGTATCACAACATTATCCATATAACAATTAATTATTATTATTTAATCCATTTTATCATATTTACCCTTTATCATTTATCTAATATCCTATCATTCCATCATTAATCCTTTTAATCCATTATTACATCTCATTTTATCATTAATCCATTTAATTCCTTATTATATCTTATTATCCTATTTTAATCTTTTATTAAACATTTTCTAGGAATTGAATATTCTTACCCCAACCTACCCACCTACTCTACACATCCCTACACCTAGCCTTTCCATGTAATCTCACTCCTAATCATATTTATCTAACCTAATCTAATTCTAATCCTAATCACATCCTCACACCTCTAAATCTAGAGGCTTATATTTCTAGAAGCCTCTCTAAACTTCCCTCCATTTAAAAATTCAAATAAACCTTCACCCTCCATTGAATCTTCTCTCAAATTCTAAAAATATCCATTCTAGAATTCTCCATTCCTCACATGCATCCTCCACCCTTGATCCAAATCCAACATGGCTTCATCTTAGCCATTGAATCCTCCACTCCTCAACTATAAATTTAGCTCTCCTCCTCCATGAGAGACAACTTGAAAATCCATAACAAAGTTACGCCAATTTATTTTATCAATCAATCCATCATCCATCTTCAATCAATCCATCATTCATCTATCATCATCCAATCTTTGATTAACAATTATTCAAGGCAATCAAGTGGAGGTGTTGCTCAAGTTTCTCCACATCAAATCTGAAGCAATCCAACTTCCATCCATCCACACAATAAAGGAGTAGAATTGCATCTTCTTGGTAAGTGCGAGGTATTACTGATCTCTCTCCTTTCCATCCATTGCTCTATCGAGGCATCTGCTTTAGGAAGATTAGAGTAAGAAGACAATTTGTTTGTTTTCTTGCATTTTCATTCTAATCTTTTTAACATATACAATATACACACATACATTAATTATATATATGTATATACATACATACATACATACACACACGTGTGTGTGTGTGTGTGTGTGTGTGTCAAATTATCTTTCCAAAAATTTCACCTCTCATATATATAACTAAACGAGACCTATCAAAGTTAGTATATTAAATAGTGTCGTGGTTCTACTTATGTTGGAAATAACTAACCCTTTGTAAGTGATGGAAAGACCACCCTATCTGTATGTTCTCTTTTGAAGAAGAATGTATAACTTGAAAAAGGCAATGCCAACATGGATACGTTTTCCACATTTAATTTTTTAATTTTTGCCATCTCATATTTCTAACATGTAGAAATTGTTTCCTATTTAGTGCTACATGGATATCTCATGAACCACTTCATTATTAACTTTCTAAAATAATGCCAATGTTGTGTTGTGCAAGTTCAAACATCATCTTTCATCCCTAAAATATTGCAACGAATGGACCCACTATAGTGTATTATTGTTGATGTTGACCTACACACCCAAAAGCCTTTGAAGAAAATAACAATAAAATTTCCTTGCTTTGGGTATTGTTCTTCAATTAAGAAAATGACGATTTATGATGTCCTAGCCTACTCAATAAAGGATTTCATGCCAAACAAACATGTTTCACTCCAATGTACCATGATGGAAAAGGTAAGTCTAATTATTCATTGTAATTAGTAATCACCAGTATTGAGTATTGAAATGTGCATGGAATCGATGACATAAGGAACACTTATCTAACATATGTAAAGTTTGGGATTCAAACATATGGAAGTTTCCCCTGGAAGTATTCATCGACCACACCTTATTTTCTAAGATATCTCCAAAGTACGGTGCCTCGACGATTTGCACATTGACACCGCACCCCTTTCTCCTCAAAACAATTGACACAAATGACATGTATTTCATGTATGCATGGTCATAAGAAATAAGGGTTTCAAATTGTTTCCCCCTAGCATTTTCCCACACCTTGACCTCTCCTCCCTCGAACCCCTTCTTCATCGTCTCTCTTCCTCTAATATTTATCTCTCTCAAGTTTAACTTCTACAACGCATCCGATTTGATGTTTTCATTCCACATTTCACATGTGATTGATGATTTAAAATCTTTCATTTATCATAGTGCTCCAAATACAATATAAGTGGATAAATCACCACAAACTTGAAAATGACTTCATTGATAGAGCGTGGTCCCATGAGGGGGCTGCTGCTTCTATTTAATTGGGAGATATGGTTCTATGTTTAAAAAATTACTACCGTTGTTTAAACTCAACACAAGTCCTGCAATTTTTGAGTAGCTACATTTTAGGGAGAGGCTTTCTAGCCCCACAAAGTAGTGGGGGGCACAAAGGAAATTCAATTGCTTAATTTTTGTGAGATTTTCTGCCACTTGGCATCTCTCATTGAGTTTCCCTCCCAATTCTTCCTTCCAATAATCTATTTGGGATTCATGGGACCTTGTTTTTGCTACTGCTAAAGTCTCCTATTTTATCTCTGAAAAGAAAAATAAAAATTCATGGGACCCTATTAGTACTAAAATAACAAGTTTTTTCTCTCTCAGACTCCCATACACCGCTCTCCAATATTTAGCTTACCCCTTGCGTGAGACTACACCATAGCCCTTGCATGGGACCACAACCATAGCCATCTCATTGGCTCAATCATTTAAAGGGCTTAGAGTCTTAGGTTCAATTCTAAGTATTAAAAAGTAACATGTATGAGGGTCTAGACAACCTAGGACATTTCGATTATCTAATAAGGGGATGGTCCCATGGGGGTTTGAGCCCCTATTTTCTTGCAACAAAAGGTCCCATGCTTATTTTTAAAGACAACTACAAGAAATAATAGAATCTAGGCCTAAAATATAGGAGCTCCACTTTTTTAGCCCCTCAAACTTAAGAGGTCATTTGGAGAGGGGCGCGGGAGTTTCCTCCTATAGTTTTGGACCGATAGAATTTAATATGTATTCCCGCCATTATTTTTTGGTGATTTTAGAGGAGAATATGATTTTATTTTCCTACAAATAACTATATAAAGCCAATGGGATCCTATAATATATAAGCGGGTATTGTTAAGGAAACCAATAAAAAATCATAGGACCTTAAAACTGCTAAAATGTTCCTAAATTTTCTCATAAACACCAGCTCAGATATATATGGAAACCCTTCTATAAGACCATGCTCCAATTAAATAACATGCGTGATGTGAGCTCAAAGATCCTACACGGACACCGACAAAAGAATAATGACAAAATTGGTAAGCAAGCATACCCCAACATATACAACTCTCCAGTCTCCACAACATGTAGATCTTAAAAGAGGCTAATTTGGTAGCCATGGAACCAATTTCCTCCTCCTGTGAATCTCCCCTCCTCAGTCATGTTAGTACCAACATAGTTAAGGATGGATCTACAGATCTCCAAGGGAGGCCTGTCAGCAGACTTCTCACAGGAGGATGGCCAGCTTCTCTTCTCATCATTGGTGTTGAAATTGCAGAGAGATTGGCCTACTATGGCATTTCTGCAAACTTGGTCACTTACCTCACAAATGTCATGCAACAGACCACTGCTACCGCCGCCAAAAATGTCAACGTCTGGTCAGGCGTTGCATCCATGCTTCCACTGCTTGGAGCATTTGTTGCAGATTCCTATCTGGGTCGGTACTGGACCATTCTTATATCATCTCTGGTGTATCTGCTGGTATGTTTGATGGGTGTCCCTAAATCCTCTTTTTGATGCATTTTGTTTGTACCCACTTGCAAAGTTTGCATTTTTGTCATCATAATTGCATTCTAGTGAACATTGGGTTTCTTACTGCATTCCATTGAGTCTGGGGATTCTGCAATACATAATTGATAAATAAATCACTGGGATTCGTCCTATCTAAATAAATCGTCTCGCTTACTTTGAATTGGGTTCATAACACTTTCTGGGTACATCTGCGTTGTGATTGAAAATATCCAACGATTCTGGTGCGGTCATTTGAAGCCCATGCCTGAAAAATTAGGGAGTTTATGAGGTTCAATACAACCATGCAGAAATCTTGAGCAATACCTAGTATATTCAAGTGTCAACTATGTATTTTTTTCAAGGATGTTTCAGTGTCTTTACACCATAGAAGTGTCTATTGTGAATGAATAACGAGGTAGGTGGAAACTGTGTCTATCTGAGCCATACCGAGTGTTATAAACTCGATTTTTTATTTCGAACTTCACTCTTTAAAAATAAAAATAGTTTTTTCAGTGTCCTCAGCAACTTATCAGTGTCTCTGTGGGAATAAATAACAAGCAAAGTGGGTACCTGGCCGAAAACCCTAGTTTGGTGCTATTATTAAGGACCTATATCTGCAAGTGCAAATCCAATAAATTTGGGTCCGCTGTAGGTTTTAGTCCACCAATATTCTACAGTGTTCTGAACTGTAGAAAAGTTATCGCAAGTCCCTGGGTGAACATGTGAATAAAGGACGAGGAAAGTGCATAGACTGCTGAAGTGTCTGGTCTAGCCTTTTGGTTGAGAACCCATATCCACTCTGCAAAATCTATAAATTTGGGTCATTTTTTATTTTAAGGCTTAAAAATATTTTTAAGTGTCTTTACACCAAACCAGGATTATTGCATGTCTATGCCTGCATGTGTAGATAAATAACTAGGAAAGTGGGTACCTTAACTACGGTCTTATGGTACCTTATGTAACAGTACAGAGTGTTTTAATTTGGTTTAGTTTTATGTTCAAGCTTACAAACATTCAAAGCAGAAATTATGAGTATACCTCACTGGTTTTCTCTGGCTGCAGGGGTTGATCTGCTTAACTCTTTCAGCTTCTCTGCCATCTTTTAGCCCACCCCCATGTGAAGACACATCATATTTCTGCCCCAGGCCTTCAGCTTTTCAGGTGGGGTTTTTCTTCTTTTCCCTATACCTGGTTGCTTTGGGTCAGGGAGGTCACAAACCTTGTTTGCAAGCATTCGGTGCAGACCAATTTGATGAGGAAGACCCAACAGAGAGGAAACATAAGAGTTCGTTCTTCAATTGGTGGTATTTTGGTTTATGCAGTGGATTAGTTGTATCTATTTCTGTGATCATGTACATTCAAGAAAATGTTGGATGGGGTCTGGGATTTGGCATCCCAACTATGGCCATGGCAATCGCACTCACTGTTTTCTTCTGTGGCACAAAAATGTACCGACATAAACTTCCTTCTACCAGTCCGATTACACAAATTACCCAAGTTTTTGTTGCTGCAATTCGCAAGCGGAACCTCTCTGTTCCTTCTCAAGGAAAACAGAGATTACAGGTTATTCAAGAACCTTTTACAGGGGAAACAAGAAATCTTTTGCCGACAAATCAATTTAGGTAACCTGTTTTACCTTTTTATATGCATCTAATTATATTGTTGTGTATGACCTGAAAGAGTGCATGAACAGGCATATTTCTGTTTAGTATTAGGTTTAACATTGTTGCTTTTTAAAATGCTCTTGAAAAACTTAGAAAAAACTGCTCACAAACATATTCACTTTTGTTTTCTAGGTTTCTTGACAAAGCAACAGTTGCAACTGATTCAGACCATGACCACAAGACAGATATTGATTGGAAGCTATGCACAGTCACACAGGTTGAAGAGGTGAAACTTGTTCTAAGGTTGCTTCCTATTTGGGTGGCTTGTTTGATGTATGGGGTTGTTTTTGCACAATCTCCAACCTTTTTCACAAAACAGGGCAGCACAATGGATAGAAGGATCATTGGAGACTTTAAAATCCCTGCAGCAACTTTGCAAAGCTTTATTAGCCTGTCTGTTATTGTGCTGGTGCCTGTGTATGATCGAATCTTTGTTCCACTTGCCAGAAGTATAACTGGAAACGACCGTGGTATAACACTGCTTCAGAGAATAGGTCTTGGTATGTTTTCATCCGTTCTTTCTATGATTGTTGCTGCAATGGCAGAAACGAAAAGGCTCCAAGCAGCAAAGGAATATGGTTTGATAGACATCCCTAATGAGACTATTCCACTTAGCATTTTTTGGCTGGTTCCACAGTACATTCTATTTGGTATTTCAGACGTGTTTACAATGATAGGCTTGCAAGAGTACTTTTATGATCAGATGCCTGACACAATGAGAAGCTTGGGAATCGCTCTATATTTGAGTGTTTTGGGAATTGGCAGTTTCTTGAGCAGTATCCTTATTTCTATTATTGAGGAACTGAGTAGCAGAGGAAAGGGACAAAACTGGTTTGCAAACAATCTTAACAAAGCTCACTTGGACTACTACTATTGGCTTCTGGCTGCATTGAGTGCACTATTCCTATGCATCTATATCACCTTTTCAAGTTGCTTTATTTACAAGAAAGTAGAAAGCAATGTTTCTAAAGATGAAGAGATACTCTGATCTCTAAACACCGCTTGCTGTGTAATTCTACAATAACCTTTTCAACCCCATCCACAGATTGACATGTATGTTGCTGTTTATGTAACATACATTTGAAATTATTGTAGTACCTATGTCTGAACTATTTCTATGTATGTTGCTTTTATTTCGTATTCTGATCCTATGAACTCGAAGAGTTGAATTGTATGCAACGAAAAGTTGACAGCATAAGAGGTCAGATCAACATTTTATGAACTGGTCACACTTTGCAAGTTGTGCAAATAGGAATGAGCCAGTGTATATAAATACCTACAAACAATTAAGGTCTAAGTTGACCTAATGGAGAGAAAATGCAGTTAATTTAAATGCAAGATCAGTAAACGGTATGTGAGAATTTTTTATCTCAGCAATTGGCTATTTCGTCAGGAATTTTTCATGACTTAGATTTACCAATTGGAAAATTCACGTAAAAAATTCATAATAACCACTAAAACATACATGGTAAATCTCATGGTATTTCATATGTGTTTACAGTTGTAGTCTTGCAAGAGTTCTTTTATGATCAGATGCCTTACACAACAAAAAGCATGGGAATTTCCTTATACTTATTTCTATTATCGGCCGAACTGAGTAGCAGAGGCAAGGGATAAAACTGATTTGCAGACAGTCTTAACAAAGCTCACTTGAACTACTACTACTGAATTCTGGCTGCAACTATTCCTATGCATCTATGTCTCCTTTTCCAGTTCTTTTATTTACAAGAAAGTGGAAAGCAATATTTGTTAAGATGAAGAGATACATGATCTCTAAATACTATTTCCTGTGTATTTCTTGTAAATCCTAGGCAGGGATTAATAATATTGTAATATGTGTCTGAATTGTAACTATGTAAAATGAGGCCACCGCAATCCATGCTTCATTTTTATTTGGTATTCTGATTCTATGAACTCAGAAGAGTTGAATTGTATTCAACAAAAAGTTAAAGCGCAAGAGGTCTAACCTACATTTCATGAACTGGATACACCTTGCAAGATGTGCAAAAAGGAATCAGTCAATGGCTACAAATCTGTAAACAACTAAGGCCAGAGTTGACTCAGTGGACAGTAAACACAATTAATTTAACAGCAAGAATCAGTTAGCAATAGGCTATTTTAATTAAAAAAATTCAAGTTTATGATTGTTTATAAGGTAGAGTGAGTTTCAATAATTCAACTCGCAAACTCGCGTGATTTTTAGGCTGAGCATGGCATTACTACTTGTGATAATATGTGAGATGCCTGGTTTCATATTTGTTTGTATGGGCCAAAGAAATTTTATTCATACATGGAAGGCAACACTTGAATCTTATACACTTTTTCAATAAATTTTGGTTTCCCCTTGAAAATCAACTATTTCATATATTTTAAAAACATTTGCTTGTTACTTTATATTAAAAATTCTATGACCTACGAATTTCTTGGGATTAATCATAACTTAAAGAAAGCTAGATAATTGAGATGATTGTGTTTTTTTGGTTCTAATAATCTAGAGGGATTGGGGAATATCCAACAACCTAGAGCTTCGAAGAATAAAGCTCTAATATAAGGCAAATGCCACTAATCTATTCCACTTGGAGCAGCACACATGGAACTCAATGCATGCAATTGAGATAATTGTCAAATAGGGAATGAAATTTCATCTTTAAAAAAGCGTGATTCAAATTATTACTTTCCCAAGGTTTCCTTGTGTTTCATTTAATGTTTATGCCCCGTGCCATGCCACCTTTGGAGAATTGTTACTTCTTATATGATTAGTTCCCATTAGAACTCCACATGCATTTCAAATGTATATAGTTTATTTATTCTGACATACTATTGCCTCCTACTACTATTTGGATTGAAAGATCTTTTAAGAAAATAAATGATAATTACTTGCACTTATATTATGTACGTATTTGCATCATTGTATATTATTGGATCCATATAATTAATATTAATTTCCTTAAGCAACAAATGCAAAATTTTAATCCTCAAAATGATACCTCTTACACATAGTTCCCATTTGAACTCCACATGCACTACAATTGTATATAGTTTATTGTATAATGTAACGTTCATTACTGATCAAACATTTTTTCCCCAACAGGTGGTTCTCCATAGGTGTGTCACTTCACAATCATGTCAACTCCTGCAAAACGAGCACGACAAAGAGAGAACTACACAAAAATAAAGTTCACATAAATTCTGAGCAGAGACGTCGTCACCTAGAGCATAGAACAACGAAAATCTCAAATATCTGTCAACTTACATCGACCAACAACCTACCATTCCCTATCATTCAAAACTTACCAACAAATACAACTACTGAAGGATTTCCAGCCAACATTCATAAGTAACTTCCATGGAAACAAATTTACACGCCCATACAAATTCCTTCCGTACGAACCCATATTTGCTAACTACTGCCATGCCTCCCCATTTTCTTGTGCCACCACAAGAAACTGTCTCAAGTACTGACTTTGCTTTAGTTCCTTGCACATGTACAACCAATTCATCCTTTCCTTTTGTCTGCTTACCACCTTGCAATCCACAATCCACCCAACCAAAACACGCCACCCCTCCCCATACACATAGACTTCCTATATTGCTACACTCGTCACAGACTATTGAAGCCCAACGTCGGTTTCACAAAAGAATAGATTTGTTGGCAAAAATCCAAACTTGCTCAATCTGTTTGGAAAATTACCCTGGAATTAAAACAATTTCCTTTGAAGGCTTTCCCTCCTGTAGCAGATGCAAATCTGAAAAACACGGCCATCGCTTCTCTTCGTGGAACAACATGGACCCTGAAAAATAACCTACCATTCTTGCGTCTTTAACCCAAATAGAGGAGATGCTTATCGCATGGGTCAATCCATTACTACAGGTCACCCAAGTATGTGGAGGACAATACAAATACTCAGGACACACCATAAGTTTCCCACAAAACATTACTTCAATAGCAAAGTACCTACCACACCACCTTGGAGATTTGGACATAGTACTCATACAAAGGGAAGGATATAATTTACAAAAGTATGATTTCTACGTCAGTAGATCTCGTGTTTGGGCAACCTTGCAATATAAAATCCAACACAATCCATACTACAAAGATGTCTTAATCGACCATGATGCCCTTTCCTCCCTACCATCTGAGTCGTCAAATGTTTCCTCATGTCTTAACATAGCCACAATTGAATTTCCCCAAATGCAAACTTCCTCTACAACTCATGGTATTGATGTTTCCACTGACTTTGATGAAATGTATGAACACTCATCCTCTTTCGTGCCAACACCCCACAATTCAGGAACAGAAGAAGAGGAAATCAAACATTTCTTGCTCAACCACGATGGTAACACCCCATTTACCATGCCATGGCCAGAGCTTGGCTTTGTCACCTATAAATGAATACAATACAAAGGGCCTGTTCTCAATGGCCTTCCCAACTTTGTTTCCGGTGGGCAAGCAATGTGGCAACAACCCCGCATAAAAGAAGTTCCAATGCATGAATATGCTCTTCATTTGATGCGCTACCACGATGGTCGTTTCGGTTCACACCCACGATTTTGCTACTTCCTTCTAAACCTCATAATGCGGCACAAAAGTCAGTCCATAGCTGCAGTTTTCATGAAACAAAACATCGAATCAGGAATCCCTACAACAATTGGAGATCTGCAAAGACAACTATTGGAATGCCCCAAAGATAACCTCCCAAACAGTCTAATGCGGTTTGGATCGAGCCTTCGAGGGACGCATTCATTCTGGGCAAAAGTAGGAGCGAGCTTTCAGATATGGTGGAACAATTGGGGACACCAACCTTATTCTTCACTCTAAGTGTTGTAAACACTAAATGGCTAGATCTCCACAGTATTATGTATGGTGAATGCCCTACTGATCCTCGAGCCGCACAACATTGGAGAAAACTTAACATTATCTCAAACCCTCATCGAGTATCAGCATACCTGCATCGCAGATTCACAATATTTTGTGAAGAAATATTGTAGAAGGAACTTGGAGCAGTAGACTATTGGTACAGGTAATAAAATCTACTATTTAATAAGTTTTTTCCAGACTACATAGCTAATATTTATGTTCTCTCGTCTCGCAGGTATGAATGGCAACATAGAGGCTCCGCACATGTCCACAATTTATTGTGGCTCGAGAATGCACCTAAAGTTGATGCAATGGACTGGGAGGATACAACAATTATTGAGGCAACAAAACAATACTTTGATAAGTTCGTGTCTGCCTGGAACCCCTGTCCGGCTTGCAACCACTTGGATTTTGTTCGTAGGTCACTGCTAGACGACCCTTGTTTGCTAGATACAACACAAATACTATCCTCCTCCCCACATGCAGACCTTGAAGAATTGCTTAATCGTGTTCAGCGCCACACAAAATGTTCAAAATAGACATGCCTGCGTAGAAAGCAATTACAACTGTAGTGCAGTCTGACACACACCATGGGCCATACAACCTACTTCATCCCTGCTCATTGAAAGTGATGGGAAAATTAAGTACCTCCCTTCGAGAAACGATGATAGACTAAACATACACAATCAAACTATGATATCCATATGGAGAGCAAATGTCGATTGCCAACCGATACTTTCTTGTCATGTAGTTCTGAAGTATATTGCAAAATATGCTTCAAAAGCGAGAAACGTTCAGAAACCTATCACCAAATGCTATCTAGATTTTCAAGAGATGCTGATGCGGATTCACTAGCACACATTGCGATTCGAAAAATGCTCATAGAGAGCATTGTTGAACATGACATAAGCGCACAAGAAACATGCCACATGCTGCAAAAATTGCCACTTGTTATGTGTAGTTGTTCGTTTGTATCATTAAATATTGGCAAAAAAATCTTAAGACATGTCGTTGAAAGTGACGTCGATGTACAAGAAACAACCGCTTTCTTGGATGCATATAGAGTTTGCCCTGCAACCATGGAACACCTACCATTTATTCAGGTTGCTCAAGATTGGAGCTACAACAGGAACCATAAAGGAGATAAATGGAAACTGCGGTTGACTAAAGCAATTGTTCGGGTCCACCGAGATTTGTGGAAGTCCTAACTCAGGATTCAACGTCATATGACCTTTTCGTTGGTTAGAACTCCTTTTATACAAGCCTTTCAGAAATATTGCCTCCGAATTTGGCTCAAGCCCACATGACATCAACAACACTTGGGACATGTTCAAACACAACTACAGACCATGGCATGTTTTACGCACTACCGCAGACACAAGATATGAAACAGATGTTAGTTCGACTCAGAGGCCGAATGCAGTATTCAACACGAACCATTGGAAGAATGGCAAGTCTTCACACAACTTCGTCCGAGAAACAACACGGGTCTTAATAGTATTGAAATGTTGGGGAAACGAGATTTTGACATACACAATAATTGGAACATACATGGCGTTCCACATGATTTGCAAATAACCGGTTCATCATTCAAATGAGAGAGAAAAGGCAAAAACAAATACCACCAGCATACAGGCCACACCACCATCTACCACACTACCTTTGTCTTCAAAACAACAACTAGCTCTTGATACCATACTGCACCATTCAATAAACAAAACACTTCTACCTCCATTAAGATTGATAATTCAAGGAACAACTGGCACAGGAAAATCATTTCTGATAAATAAAATCCAGAATTCATTTACAGCAGCATCAACCACATCTCCCTCACCTCTCCTTCTACTCGCCCCTACCGGTGTTTCAGCATTCAACATCTCCACACCCACAATCCATGCAACCCTCCATATTCCAATCAAATAATTAAAACCCCTTGAAGGCCAAGCATTATCGTCTTTTCAAGAGTCGCTGAAACATATAGAATATGTTCTTATTGATGAAATGAGTTTCATCGGCCCAAAGTTGCTAGGAAAAATTGACAGTAGGCTACGCGAGGCTTTCCCACACTCAAAAACATTTGAATTTGGAAACAGATCAGTCATCCTCCTCGCAACCTCGGGCAATTACCACCGGTTATGGACAATCCTCTTTATGCAAGTAAATCCTATGGAGCCACCCTTTGGAAGGGATTTCATTCTTCCATTACATTACAAACTATATTTCGGCAACAAGGAACAACCGATGCACAAGTTTCATTCCGTAATTTACTGCTCAACATGCGAGATTCAACCCCTCTTATTGAGGACTGGGAACTCCTAATGTCTCACACAGACACAAACCTAACTCAAGCAAGAGCTGAAAATTTTTAAGGATGCACCACATTTGTTTGCAACAAATGACCTCATGGACTCCCACAACCTTTAGATGTTGAAGGCATTGAACGTTTTGATCGCCCAATCCATTGCAGAAAGTAACAGGCGGGTGGACCAAGAAATCCTGATGACGATCAGTTGGAGCACAAAGTTCTGCTATGTGCAAACAACAAAAATCATGCTTATTGCAAATTTATGGGTTGATTTGGACTCATAAATGGTGCTACAGGAACAATCATCGACATTGTCTATGACGCATCAATGCCACCACCAGTATTACCTTTATTTGTTGTTGTCAAATTTGATAGATACAACGGCCCATGTTGGGATCCCTCCAACCCGTTACATATTCCGATACCCCCTATTTCGAGAGGGAATCGAAGACAATTGCCACTTAAAATGGCCTGGCATTAACTATCCACAAGTCTTAGGGACTTACTATGCATAGAGCAACTGTCGACATTGGAACCAATGAAAGGCAGGGTTTGACATTCACAACTTTCTCCAGAGTTGCCTCGCTTGCAAATCTACGCATTACACCTCCTTTTTCATTCGAAAGGTACTCAAAAATGGCGCACGTAGCAACACTTGGAGCAAGAAGAAAGGAGGAAGCAAGACTATTATCACTCAACCCATCGTAAATACTACACTCTACTTTGATAGCTCCTCCGCTACTACATTACTCAACACTTCTTCTATCCTAGACGATTTCAAATAAAATAGTCCACAAAATGATACCACTCATGATATGAGATTTAAAAATGTATATGTACGACTTTGTAACAAGTTTGAAATGAAGAGACAAAACCTTTAAATGAAGTGGTTGCTCTATATATCTTCAATTACATAATTACACGTTTCAACATAAATGTTTGATTTTTCCTTTTTATTGTAGCTCGTTCCTTTATGTTAACCAACAACACAAATACCTACAATTTTAAAATGCTAAGAATTAACCATGCGATTTATAGTTGTTTCCACCCATAGCTTTATACGAGTTAATAGAAAATCGGTATTGTCAATCACACCCCTTATTAACAACTACAAAAGTAATAACTGTATTTCTAAATCTAATAACATATACCGTTCGGTGTTCACATTGCATCGTATACATGCGATTGCTAGTTACTTTATATTAAAAATTATATGCCTTGCGAATTTCTTGTGATTAATCATAACCTAAACAAAGTTAGATAATTGAGATGATTGTGTTTTTTTTTTTGTTCTAATAATCTAGAGGGATCGGGAATATCCAGAACCTAGAGCTTCAAGAACAAAGCTCTAATATAAGGCAAATGCCACCGATCTGTTCCACTTGGGCAGCACACATGTAACTCAATGCATGCAATTGAGATAATTGTTAGATAGGGAATGAAATTTCATCTTTAAAAGCGTGATTCAAATTATTACTTTCCCAAGGTTTCCTTGTGTTTCATTTAATGTTTATGTCCCGTGCCATGCCACCTTTGGAGAATTGTCTAGGCATATTAATATTAATAACCCTATATATATTAAGGGTTCGAGTCTTAAATTTGGCCCATGTCTTGCGTGATATAACTATTGTTACAAGAGGTGGAGAGTACGATGCTAAAGTGAGCTCAAAATGAAAATAGTGAGGTAATGATCTAATATATTATCTTCATTTTGTAGATGTGTACTTAGTTTATGATGTTGTTGGTATTGTTTCCAAGTGATGTGAAAATAATATTATATTATGTTGGTTGTAGGTCCTTTAAGAAATCCCTTACCACATGGGTAGAGTATGCATGAGAACTTTCGAGTATCAAGTGTATTAGGATAAAAAACAAAACTAATAGTTTTATTTATTCTTTTTGTTTGTCAAGTGACAATGTGTCCAAATGTCATTTTCCAAATCATGTTGTTGATTTTACATGGAATATGTTGTGTTTTTTTCTACTAATAATATAATTTTGTCGTTTTAGAAGCGAGTTAGCCCTTAAAGGCAATGTGTGGGTTGAGTTTTGTGGCTTGCCAATTCTATTTTTAGTATTTATTGACAAAATTATTAAATACTTGGTTCAATTTATCTATCATTAGTTGTTTTTATAATGCTAATCCAAATAAATGTGTGTGCATTGAACTTTACCTTACTAATGATTTAAGGGAGTGTATTGACATCCAGTGGCTAGCCATCACTTAAATCAAAACATAATTTACATTCATCTTCGTGATAACTCATTTTGTTGTCAACATGTGGTAGACTTTGGTGCGACATTACATAAGACCCAAGTTTGGAGTGGCATCATCTAAACCTAAACCATCACATCAAGAATACAATCATGTCAAGATTATTATTACCAAGACAAACCCAAGTCCTCAAAGTAAAAATCAATCACCATGAATTCAAAGGCTATCTATCAACACAAGAGAAAAGAAAGATGGTCATTTCCTCCTCTTTATCCCTTTTTCTACTTGGAGGTCTCATAGTGCACCTCACAACAATGACTCTTGTTGGGGGATTACAATAAGCAAGCACCACCTTACTTCACTTGGCATTTTTGTGAACCCATCTAGTACACTACTTAGTAATCAATTTGTAGTGTTGAATAAATTTGAAGATGATTGAGGAGGGCCTTTCATGGATGACTCCTCCACATGAATATCCTCACATGGATGATGTGTTCCTTGATAGAAGCTTCAGGTTCGGGTTGCTTTCAAACATCATAGAGCTTTCAATATTGTCTATTTGCATAGATTAAAGTATATAGTTTTAAACTTCAAGTTGAATTATATTGTGTTTGGGTTGATGTGGTGTTTTTTCCACTTTTCATGAGGGGCATGACACTAGTGCCATTCTCCTCTTTCCAACTCTTTCTTTTGTTGTTATTTTTCAAGGCCTAAACCCTTTTTCCTACTTTGTGTGGCTTATGCTTTATATTTGAGGTTGTGCTTAGGGCCTTGGTCTAGAAAATGTTTATGTGCCTAATAATGACATGAAGCATGTTTATTATGGTGGTAGCTTGGAACTAACATCTCCTTTAACTAGCCTTTTTGTGACAACTTTAATATGGTAGAGGTACCAAAAGATAAGAAGCGTCTTTCCTATGTGATGGTATTTGAAAAAGCATGAATTGTGGCTTTATTACGCCGAAAGGCGTGTTCTCTGGTAGAAAGCCTCCTCCCATCTGACGCGGACAGAGACAGCGACGGTTCAGATGCGTTGGTTGACGATGCACGGCTTGTTACGTGCCCTACACATGGCGACCAAGAGAAGGATTGTCCAGAGCAAAGGATTGTAATGCGAAGCGGAAAAACATCGCCAGTCATAAATGCAGGACATGTGCCGGAGTCCTTCGTGCAGGTGGCCACACCTCCATCGTCACCATGAACAGGTGAGTATGGTCGCCCCTGCGCGATGCAACTCATGGTTCTTTTCATCTGGTGGGTGATTTGGGGTTTTTCATTGGCTCGTTTCTGTGTTAGCCATAGTCGCCATTGTTGAAGGCCTTGGTGCGGTTGGGCATCTCTCCAACTCGAGCTGCTCTGTTTTGGGTCATTGCCATTTTCAATGGCGGCCATGGTTTTGGGCCATTCGTGGTCTCTGTATGGATTATTATCTGCTTGTATAATACCTTGGTCGATTTTGGTGGGTTGGACATACCTACTCTGCCATATTAAGCTCTGATTTTGTTTTTACGGCTTCCATCATCAAAGGTAAAGCTTCTAGTTTTCACTTAGCTCAGTCCTTTTCGATTTTTGAAGCTTCTGATTCTGCTTGTGCTTATGTTTGATATGGCCGCCTTCGTATTCTCATTATGGCCTGCATTTTGCTGGGGGTTATTTTTCTATATTGGACAAGTGTGAACTTGGGCTAGCGAAATACATTTCCGGGCTTTGCGTTTAAGCTTGGTATTGTTTGGCCGTATACTTACTTAGCTCGTTGACAATTATAGCTCGTTTTCCATCTCACACACTTCCCAGCTCGAGCGTATTGCAAGTGTTCATATATGTCTTAACCCCTACAAGAGCAAATTTGATTATTGACCCCTACACGAGCTGCTTTGATTATTGACTCAACCGCGCTTGTATTTTTAACATTGGACCGGGCTCTGTTTTTGACTTGAACCAGCTCCTTCCTTGCTGTTTATTACCTGAACCAAGTAACTTGACCTTCTCTGCTTTCATCTTGATACATAGCACTATGTGAGTTGCTTAAAATGGCTCGAAACATGGGTTTCATATTCATTGTGACCTCCATAGTTAATGCCTTTGATCCATTTTAGTGCTTCAGTGGCTGCTCTTTTATGCTTTTCTGACATTCGTATTTTCTGGTCTATACTTTCTATCTCAACTTCTTTAGTGTACTTTTGGATGTCTAAAACTTTCTGATATCGGCACATTGTTCTATTTCTTATGCCCATGATGTAGAAAATCAATACATTCAATGTGTATGTAGTTTGGGGAACTTTCTGTGTGGTTGTTCTGTTTAAGTATGATTTTATCTTCTAGCATGTGGTGATTAAATACTCTGGTATCCAAGTATCTTGTAGTTCCTTTTACCCTGGTAATGGCATGAGAAGCTTTACCATTCATTGTTGTTCCTAAAAGGCCCAAAAAATGCCCAATTTACCAATCTGATCATTAGCTAGAAGTAAGTTGGCGGTCTTCATGTCCTTGTCAATTATTTGGTGTGCATTTCTCATGTAAATACTCTTGTCAGGACCATTCGGTATGTTTGATATACTTTCCCGCTCTGTCCATCTGATTGGATTCCAAAGATTGCGTGTTTTTCTCAATTACCTTGTAGGTTTTTCTATCCCAATTGTACATTAGTGAAAGATATAATAAATTTGGTTCAAATTTGCATCAACCCTTATATCTCTTTCCATGAAAATAGAGAAAAAAACTAATCACGTCTAGACTATCTAGCTAAGTGTGTCATTAGGAGTACCATCTCATTTGTTGACTCATCAAGTGCCAAGAAATTTCTAGCTCTGTATTCATCTTAATGTGGTCTTGATCAATGAATCAAGGAGGGGATGGGATCTACGGGGAATTGGCACTCCCCCATTTGCACAGTTATGTTATGCTGATAGTGTTCTAGAATGGCAACCCATGGTGGTGATGGTCAACTGTAATTTCCATGAGTTGATGCCTTTTCTGTTTATATTGTTTGAATATGAACATTTTTATGTGCAGACCATTCAAGCAAGATTGGTAGAATTTGGATATCTTTCAAGATTAAATTCACATGGCTATTTGAATGCTTCAAACGTTTGGCTTTATACAGTTCTTTCTTTCTTTGCTACCAACTAATCAGTGCTATTATAACTTGGAACATTGATATGAATGATCACACGTGAACTGATCAAGAAATGCATTTTTCATTAAACCATATTGAAAATTATTTTCCAATCTGCTAACACAAAGTAATTCACCTTTTGAGATTTTTTTCGTGCTAGAGGGATTTCTCCTCTGTTCTTCTCGCTCTGTAGCAATCCTCTTATAGAACCTATCATTTCCTGGTTTTTGATGTCATTTCCCTTTCATCTTTTCTAATGGACTACTTGTAACTTTATGGAATTCCTTTTGTTGCTCATGCATTGGGACTTGTACTTGCAAAATTATAAACCTACTAAATAAATCCATTTTCTACTTTTGATGCATGTAATAGGGATGACAGAGCATTTTGCAGTGATGAATGTCGTTCTCAGTAGATTGTGATAGATGAGCACATTGAGAAATCCTATATAGTTTATTGTCCATGAGATCATTCTTCGGGTAGCTACACATACAATTTGGGTCTTTCGGGGATTGGTACTCAGATGACCTCATCTAAACAGTCTGAATTTATTTTGTTTTCAAGATTGTTTATTTCTTGATAATAGAATAGAGATGGTCGAGCATATGGGGGAACTATATCCCAAATATATTGGGAGACAAACTCCATTGTGAATCTGGATGACCTGTAAGAAAATGTACGGATGTTATTTGGAGCATCTACTAAAATCAATACATCCATATTTTTATAAGGTCACTATTATTTCAGTTTTAATAATTGTTTCAATAGGCTAATCTAGCATATCTTCATGATGTTCCTACCAAATATATGTGTTGGTTTGAGCATTCATATTGTCTTTGTCTGCCTTCAAGTTGTGTTATTAATAAGTAATTGTACCTATTTCTTTAATGGTTGTGTGGGAAAATCTAAATTACAGGTTAACAGAGAAAATATCACAGAGGAAACACAAAATAAATTATGCATTTGTTGGTGAAGTAAATGAAAAGTAAAGCTAATGTGCCAACATCACATGGACCATACAATTTTTTATTTCAGTTAATTTGAATTAATCCAAATTACAAAAATACATTGATTCCTTATATTGTTGATGGCCAAATTAAATATTGTATATACTTATTACTGACTACATTTTTGTGTTTAGTTGATGGCTTCCTTCATCACGATTAATGCCCATTATTATCTATCTACAACCCATTAGCCATTAAATTTAAGTAGAAGTATAATGAGATTCAAACAGTGAGCTTCACTCCATTCCTATTAAGGTTATTAGGGTGCATTCTAATCTCAATTGCCTCCTTGTTTTTCATCTTTAAAAAACATATTCTCTCCCACCATTTCTGGTTTGGCTATGCAAATGTTAAGAGAAGTTGTTTTTAATGCAGCCATGATAAATGTCTGCAGCATGTTCTTTAAACTGTTATAAGTAGGATTTCCATGTTTTGAGAAGTACCGAAGACCAAAAATACATTCATTGCCATACAACCCTGATCTAAGTTTTATTTCCACAATTATTTTTCTTAAATTTGATAGAAACCTTTTTCATTGATTGGACAAAAAGCCTAGGATGTCCTCTTTTCTCTGTACTTTTTGTAACTGACTTCTGGTCAGTTCGTGAAATCCCTGCATGTGAGGGAATGTAAAAGTGCCACTAGCAAATCTGATTTTCTTTTCCAAACCAATATTTGACGGTGGAGTGTTTTCATTTTCATTTTCACTTTATGGTATGGGGGTGTTTTTAGATTTTTCAGTTGATAATCGAATTGACTGAAATTTTCAATTAAATCTGTGATCGTTGGCTTGATAATGAATGACATGTAGATCATCTTCTCCTCAGGACATTGGGCCTATTTTGGCTAAACTCCTTGGAAGCCACCGTGTGGTTTGGAGTGCCCGCCATCACAATCAGAGTGGAATCAGTGGCGTGAGAGGAATTTACCAGTTTGACAAAATGTCTTGTGGGATACGAAAATAATGGGTTTGTTGAAAAGACTCTGGAAACTTTCAAGCAAATGCAAGACTCTTGTAAACCTGGAAGTCCACTCCACACGGTCTGTTGCATGGTTTCATCTTTGCCCAAATCACGTTATACATGTCAATTGAGTATGTTGTATCCTATGATGTCGAGACGTTTATGTGGAAGCTTAACACAAAGTTGTTGTCACATTCTTTCCCTCTTGACCAAACGTGTCATCAGTACCGTTTTACCCACGGTTCTGCTGATAACAAGTGGTATGTGTATATATCACGCTTACTGTTTTAGATAAGATGACCGATCTCTAATTATCTGAAAATGAACAATCTCTTATTATCTCTTTTAGACATGTATGTACTTTGATGGTTGTATAGGTAACGAGTTCAAAACCCAACCTCCATCTTTGTTTGTTGTGACATTTTATGGCCTGCAACAAACAAATAGTTTTAAAAATATATAGTTAAGCCCTTTATTGGTCATATTTTTTCAAAATTTCCTATTTCTTTCATAGGTGTAAGGGTTTGAGACATTTGTAAAATTGATGGACAAGGTGATGCCTTTGATTGAGTGATCCCTCTATATGGGTGACAATATATGTAAGAACATTATTCTTAAACTCTATATTGTTTTTTATTAGGTGGATTCATGTT